>JAROYE020000009.1:39108492-39385513 GCA_029619315.2 Dynastes maya | reverse complement strand
TTTAAAAATAAAAGTGCCTACCGATCAACAAGATTTTTTATTTAATAGGCATCAAGAATACTCTGTAAATGTAAGGGTCATTGTAAAGCCGGGGAGAATTTTTACATATTTATTTCGGGGTTTTTTCCGGTTCTGCTCTGTTTTTACGTGGGGTTTTCCAACCCCTCATTTGACGAAACCCTCGAAGCAACATGGGCTTCTTTCATATTTTTCCAAATGAAAACTACCACATTATTGGCGACAGTGCTTTTTCCTATTAGAAATGGTTAAGGGGTCCATTAAAAAAACGGCCAATTTAATAAATTTTTCAAAAAAGAATCATAATTACCCCTAAGGGGTGATCGAGTTGCTTTTTGAGAATGTATTACGCATAGAAAAAAGGAATACGGACGTTTACTCTATGTTTAAATACGTATTCTGTTAGTAAAGCTTTGGATAATTACCTCCAGCATGTGTACTTTCCATATTTTTTTTTGCTATCAATTAAATACTCCTGGACTGCCAAAAAATTGGGAACGTTGAATCTGGAAACTTTTTTGATGAAAAAATCGCCCCCAAAACCCGCTCAGAAAACACAACTGGGCCCAAGCTAAACAAAATAAATTTGCTCAACGCTGTTTGCGCAGCAGTAAAAAATTAATTTTTTTTTGTTAATTTGTTTTTTTTATACAAAAAAAACAAAATACATGTGTAGATCACATTTCACAAAGAAAAATAAATGCTAAACTTTTTAATAAACCATGTCTTGTTTTTTAAAAAAAAAAAAAAAAAAAGGTAATTCAAAAAACAAAATACTTCGCAGTTTTCCCTCTCTAAATGCAGGCTTAAAAATCAGTCAGAAAAAAGGCTACTGGACCTGGGCTTTTTTTTTTTCTTTTTTTTGGGTGTGCTGCACTAAAAAACCAAAAAGACCAAACTTTTTCCCTACCTTTTGTTGATTCTGATTTTGTTATTTCCCCTTCTTTTTTCACTGTATTGTTGTTGGCGGTCTTCACGATCAATTTCGTGTTGGCATTTCATTTCACTTAAATATTTTGAAGTCCAGTTTGATTTGACAGAATGTTTGACTTTTGCAAATCTGTTGGTAACTTTCCCCTTTTCTTTTTCAGTGTCTTTTGTTTAACAGCTCTCAGTTTTATTGCTACTGCCATCATTTAAGTCATATTCAGTATCGCGAAGATTTTAGGAAATGGTTTCGTTTTTTTTTGCCCAAAATTGCATGCAAAAAAATTGTTGGGTGTTTTTTTGTTTCTTTCGCCTGTTCGATTCATAATGGGGCAATGTGACCTATATCATTTTTCTAATTTTGCAAAATTTTTGGGGCCTAACTTTTTTTGCGGCTGCCCCTTCTTTGGGTTGGTTTTAGTTTATCGAAACATGGGTTTTTCTAATTCTTTGGCGTTTAAAAACCCCCTACGTGACCGTTCGTGGTTTTTTTTTATCAGCCAAATTTATTCCCCCACTGGAATCTTAACTTTAACAATATTTTTTTTTTTTCTTCATCTCATCTTTGGTGGGTCTGCCCTTGCAAACCAAACTTGTTTAAAGGGTTTTTGGGAAAGTCCCAAATAATTTTTCTTGTAAGTCCGGGGAATGCCTTTTTTGAATATTTTTTTTTCCGGCCCCTCTTTCGTAGCCCCCCCTAAAAAAAATAAAGTGAACTATAATGCTTTTTGACATGCATTTTTTTTTTCATGTTTTTTTACCTTTTTTAAAAAAAAAATATTGGGGGTTTTTTCCAACCCACCATTAGCTGGTAATCTTTTCCCTTTTTCACGTTAATCGTGTTTCCTATATCCTTTAAAAACAGCTTCACCGTTTTTTAAAAATTTATTTAAAAAAACATATCTACTACTAACCAAAAAACAACTTTTTTAAAAATTCAATATCAAACATAACCTTAAAAAGGAACATGGTATGTGGGTAATACGTGATAAATGCGTCACGGCATTTCCCCTCCAAACTTTTTTTTCATCGCGAAAAGGGGGGTTGGTTATTTTTTTCCCCACATCCCATGGTATTTATACCACTTCCCCCGAAAAAACGTTTATATGTTTTTTTTTCCCTTTTTGTTGTGGTAAAAAAAACTAAGTAACACATTTTTTTTTTTTACAACTTCCCCTTTATACATTCAAATCAATACTAATGTGAGTGATTTATTTACTAAGTGTCACAAATAAGATACATCTTAAACTTTTTTACATCATTCACCGTATGTATGTATTAGGCACATTAAAAAAGTTTTTTTACCCAAAAATGAGAGCATAAAGCTGGTATCTGAGATTGAAGGGATTTAAGTCAATTTTAAAAAGAACTAAACCAAAATGATTTTGTTTGGGGTTGTTCAAAGGAAACCCCCTAAGTTTAGGGCGTAGCTGTCCCATTTCCCCAAAAAATACACCCCCCTTTGAAAACACCCCATAGATATTTGAAAGAATAGCGGTCAAAAAAAATTTAAACTTAATACACTACATGAATAAATTTTTAGGTAAAACCCCTAAAAAAAAGCCCCTGCAACGTTCAAAGTGCAACAAAAAAGCGCATGAAAATTAGCCCCTTTTTTATCCAGTACTTGCTGAGTTATTGAAGTGCATGATGAGAGGCTTTTTTGTAAGAAAACAAATTAAAAAATTTATAGACAAGTGGATAACCATATAGGGTAATAAGAAACATTCCCCCTCTAGCTTTTCATTAAACAAATTTACTTTCGATTTATAAGTAGCGTTAAAAGGTCTGCAATACCTGACATGGAGTATTAAAAAGATAAAGTAGGAAATGGAAATCTTTTCTTACAACTGTAAATTGCTTTTTTTCTGTTCACACAGCTTTGGGCCCGTGCACGGGTTTTTTTTTTGAAGAAAATATAATTTTGTATTGGTTTATCTTCAATGAACAATATGTACATAGGAAACCCGGGGGCAAATATGGGGGAAAGGGCCAGGGCGTGGCGAGCGCAATAAATGTCACAAAAAAATAGAAGGAAGAAAAAATTATAATACGTGCTGAAACACTTCCTTTTTAAAAAAAAGTCTTCCGTGAAATCAAAAACGGGTAACACTTTTAAATTTTTGAATCTTTTAGATATGTTTCCACATTTTTTGTTTCATCAAGTGAGTATGCGTGCGGAAAAAATTTTTTTTTTTAAATGCCAAAAAAAAAACCCGTTCGCCCTCTAGCGATTTTTATATTTGGCATTTTTTAAAATAATTTTTTGAAACAACTTAAATTCCCATTTTCGCACGCACCTTTCACAAATTTTTTGTCTTAAAAAAAGAAAATCAGATTTTTTTTTCCCCTCTAAAAACACTTTCAAATTTTCGTATTACACACCATTTTGTTTCGCCTTCTACAGCGCATAACGGATGAAAATCATTCAAATTTTTGAAACAAAAACCCACTAGCGACATCGAAAAAATTTTTGTAAAATTTTTTCTATTCCCCCCCCTCCGCTAGTCCCCCAAAAGTAATTTTTTGTGAAAAAGGGTTTTTTGTAAATCTTTTTCCCTAACCTGTTTATCTTGAAAAAAATTTCCCCTGGCTTTTTTTTTTTTTTCTGCACTTTTTTGTCTTTTTAAATTTTTTTAAAATTTAACCTTTTTTACTTGATCAAAATTTTTTTTTTTGAGAAAAAACGCAGCCTGAAAACCATTTTTTTCCCCAACGTGAAAACAATCGGCTGGGGTGGTTCAGGTAAATCAGGACCAGTTTGTAAATAGTCGGCACTTTTTTTCGGGGATTTTTTAGAAACACTCCCCTTTGTATTTCAATAATGCTTTTACTATTTGGAAAACATGTAAAAATCTTTTTTTGCCGCAAGATTTAAAGTTTGGTTTTTTACACTTTTTACATGTAAGAAGTTACCACTGTTTTTCTTTAAGAGATCGGCCCCCCAAAAAAAAAGAACGCATTTTTTTCGGCACCCACCCAACTCATAAACATTAAAATAGCTTTTTTTTTTGAAACCCCCTCAAGTTTGTTCATGAGCTTAACCCACCTTTTTAAATCTCATCGGCAGTACAATTTAAAACTCTTTTTTGGAAGCAAATAAGAAGGGGATGACGGTCGATGTGGTTTCCATTGAGTACCTTTTACATTAAACCCAAAATAATTTTTTTTGACGATCTGTTTTTTTTCGTCCACACACAACCACATTTTTTTTTTTATTTTTAATTCCCCCGTTTTTTTTCAAATGGCACTACATTTCGTACGATGCCCCCGATTTATTTTTTAAATTTAAGCCCCCCCAAATATTTATTCCCCCCAAAACAACCCCCCCCCTTGCCTAATTTTTTAAACAAAACAAGTTTTCAAAAAAAAGGTGAAATATTTTTTTTTTAAATTTTTTTTTTATGCATTTTTAAAAACTTTCCCCGGGGGTGACGTTTTTAAATTTTAAAAACACCAAATTTTTTTATTTTTTAAAAAACCCAAAATTAAATTTTTTTTTTGCATAAAAAAAGCGATTTCCTAAAAATTTTTAACTTTTTTTTGTTTTGCCATGTTTTCGGGGGGTTTTTTTTTGCGAGGGTACCCAAAAAACCTTTTAAAAAAAAAAAATAACTTCCCAATTGAAATTTTAACCCAATTAAAAAGAAATTATTTGTAAGGGTTTTATTTAGGCCCCCGTAAAAAATTCCCCATTTTCCCCCCCAATTTTTAACTTTTTTTAATTTTTTTGGTTTTTTTCCCCTTTTTACAATTTTTCAATTTAATTAATTATTATTTTTTTAAAGGGAAGGCCTAGAAAGTTTTTTTTAGGGTTTTTTTTTTGTTGTTCTTTATTATGATTTCTTCGGCAGGAAAACCCTTTCAAAATTGCTGGGTCAATTTTTTTTGGGGTATTATGCAAATCTGGGGAACAATTATTTCTTTTTTTCGGGGGTTTGCGCAACAAATTGTACTATAATAATTGAAACAATTATCTCCCCGTTCAAGCAGTTTTTACCCTGTAAATTTTTGGGACTTCTTTTTTTTTTTCGAATACGGTTTTCTACAGCTGAGAAAATACCCCAGAACTAAAAAATTTATCATTAAATACCTATTATACCGGTTTTTTTAATCTTCTTTGTGGAAAAAGGAATACTTGGCTGTCTACCAGCTATAACTATAGTTTTTAAAGACCACCTTTTTTGGCACACACATATTTTACTTTTACCTTTTTATATATTATTTTATCGTTTTAAAAAAACATTACCCATGTTATTAAAAATAGCCCAAAATGTCCCAAACATTGTAATGGAGTTTACTGAAGTCAATGGCCACAAAACCCTGCTATGATTTTCACAAAAACTCATAATACAAAAGTCGTAAAATAATTTTTTTTCACTGAAAAAGAAGTTATTGGGGTCGATCGAAAACTTACATGGGGAACTCCTTGTCATAAAAAACCCATCAACATAAAACGAAAAATTCTCCTGGGCAATGTAGTAAGTTTTTCCCCTGGGAAAACTTGGGGTCAAACTAAGAATGACGTTTGGCTGTAATTCAATTATCATCCCCCCCCAATGAAAAAAAAAACGCGGATAGGCCCCGGTGGAAATTTTACTACACATCCACATTCCAGGGGGAAAACTAGATTTTTTTTAACCCCCCTAAGAAACTAGACTCATCAGTTAACCTCCCTCACAAATCAGGTCGCTGTTGCAATTACCAAAGCTGTTGAATCAAGGTGGGGGGGGGACTAAAAAGCCCCAAACCCGTTTTACGCCCATCCCCCAAATACATTTTTAACAAAAAGTAGGATATGCGAGGAGCGGAAGAAAGTGCCCCCCCCAATTTTTTAAAACTGAAAAAATTGATGCCCCGAATCACAAATTCGCCAAGATACTATGTCCCTAAACCTAACTCAAAACGGTACAGTATCCCCCAAACCAAAATAGCAGCAGTGCTGGGGCGCATTGAAAAAATAACAGCAAAAACGTCGCAAACTATTCAATAACAGCATTGGAAAATCCTACAAGCAAAAATCAAAATGATGTGGGGCTACATGAAAAACGCAAACAAGCGCGAACCGACCTAAAAATGAGTCCGGGTTTTGGTACCAAGCATGGGGGGCCACTAAGGAAACGTCAATCAACGACTACCCCAATAGGTTTTATCAATTGCTGACAAAAAACCCCAAAGCCTTCTGTATGCATCGATTCGTGGTAGTTTTTTTGTCTCGGCTGATGGAAAATTTACCAAGTCAGAAAAGGGGGAGCATTTTTTCTAATTTGGACCAGGGGCCTACATTTGGCGGCGGGCAGTGCGACACATAAAAATTTTTCAAAACCCTGTAGCCCTTTCTAACAAAGGTTTCCTATGCTCAAAAAGCAAAAGAGCAGATTAAAATTTTTTTCGGGGAAAAAAAATTAAAAGTTCTACCACGCGGAGGAGGCTAAACCTCTCAACTGTATTTAACCCCAAAAATAAAAAAAATTTTTTGTGATTGTTGAAGGCCTAGCGAGAAAAAACGGCTTTTTACAGATAGGTTCAGAATGTCCAAAAAACCGAAACATTGCCAAAAAAATTTTACTCACAAGGGTAATGGTTGGTGAAAAGATAAAAATTTTCGGCAGCTGAGAAGTCATAAAAGATCTGGAAAAGGGGCCAACTTTACCCAATTAATCTAATCTTATTACTATTTTTTGTGTTTTTAAATTTGGGAGTTAAATTAAAATTGACAAAAGGGAAAACTTTTTTCGAAAGATGAAAAATTTTTGACAAAAGAGAAATTAACCTTCAAAACTACGACATTTACCCCCCCCCTTTTGAACGAATCCCCGCAAAAAAAACCCCCCGGTTTTTTTTTTCCCCCACCAAACTTAATACAAACTTGGGGGTTAAAAAAAAAATTTAAAACACTACTACACTTTAAGTTACTTTGAAAATGTAAACAACAGCGAAAAAATGTCTTTTTCCTTCGAAAAAAGCCTGGAGGAATACGGAACAACGTGAGAAAAAATTGGGGATTTCCCCGGGATTTTTTCTCAATGAAACCCGGTGAGAGAGGAAAGGGGGGGCCCGGGGGTTTTTATAAGCCGAAAAAAAGGGATCTTTACACTGACATTGTTGCCGGAGCGCAAATGGCTGAAACGTCCATTTAACATTACCTTACATCCCTTTTTACATTTTTTTATTATTACGAAAATTATTTATGAAATTTGCCTAAAATATATAACTACAAAGGATAAAAAAATAAATATGAAGATAAAATAGAGTTTTAAAAATTTTTTTTAAAATCCCCTTTAAAAGTTAACTTCCCTAAAATATTTTTTTCACTCTTGAATAATTTTACGAACCATTACATGCTGCTCACCCAGCGATCAACAAACTTAAATGTTACCCCATTTTTTTATTTTTAAAAAGTTTTTAGTATCTGGGGGTATGATACCTTCTTAAAAATATAAAAAGGATTATTTTTAGTGATAGTTTTTTTAGCACAATTTAAAGTGGTGCCAATCTATTCCAAAAATGCTTAAAAACTTTCAACGTATTGTCTAAATTCCCCTTTTGGGATTTGGGGAATTGATATTTTTAACGTCTATTTTAAAAAATTGACAGGAAAAATGTAAAAAATTATTATTACACTTACATATGAAACTTTAAACCTAGTACAAGGATCGAAAAAACTTTACCTTTCTATTGTGATTAAGAATAAAACTTTTTAACCGATCATAATTTTTTAATTGATAGGGTTGATTGAAATACACAAAAATTTGGCGGATGAAATTTTTTTAAAATTGGGGTAGACTCCGCTGCGCGTAGAACTGCTGACGAATGGGTATGCATTTAAGTGCTTTTTCATTTTTTGATTTCTTTTTTTTTGGGTTTTTTTTTTTCAAAGATAGCGGCGGAAAAAACAAAAAATTGTTGGTAGTAATTCTAGAACTGTCGGGTCGATGTTTTTTAAAAAAAAATAGGTTTTTTACAAAAATATGAAAGAACTTTCGGATAAAGTATCCGGGAAAAAATTTAGCTATGAAAAAAAAAAAAACGCAAAAGTGGTTAAAAAAGTGGGACCCGGGGAACCACACAAACGATCGCATTACGGTTATCCCTTTTTTGTTTACGTTTTTTAACCCTTTTGTAATGTCACAGACCCGGGGGCGTGGGAATTTTTTTTCGGGGAAATCTGTTATGATTTTTTTTATTAAAATTTTTAAAACTCCCTGTTTTTTTTTTTTTTCTTACCTTTATTTTTTTAAACAAAGTTCATGCCTTTGGGACTCTATATAAAACCGGCCCTCTTAGTTGGATTCCAACCTAGGTCGGCCTTGTAGAATATACCCAACCTTCAATTATTACAACAATTTACAACAATCAATGTTGTTTGTAAGAGCCCACTTTAAAAGAATGGCAACGTGCAAAGATCTCTTTCATTGAATCAACTATATTTGTGACATGTATACCCCATAAAAAAAATCCCTGGATAACTTTTGAAAGGTGATATTTGTTTAATATAGAGCTTATAACAACAAAAAACGGAGAGATGGCGTTTATTCGCGGAGAACACTCACCGGTGGTAAATATAATTTTTTTGTCACATTCTCCAAAGCGCAAAAAGAAAGAATACACGAGCACGTGTATACCTATTCAACTAGCGTAGGAACAAAAAAATCCGATCTTCCGCATTTAGGACGGACTGCCGAGGCATTAATTTTATTCTTGTTTGAGCGCCTAGTTGAAAAAAATACGAACCCACTTCGTAAAACTTTATTAAACAAGCTTCTTTTCTCCCCTCGGCATGAATGCTAAGAACAGGCAGATCCGAGGAGAATTTGTTGCGTGAATGTAAAATCAGCCTCCTTCAGTTCGTATCATGTGTATAGCCTAGCTGCTATGTTTGCTAAAAAATATCAACAGGAAATAACTTAAAACCTAAAAGAGTGTAATTTGCATAAATAAAAATATCTTGATTCAAATAATTACTTATGTGATATCTAGAAACGGGATTTTAGGACGTAAAAAACAGCTAAAAAGGCCCTTTTTTTTTTTGGCTTAAAAACTATGTTTTTTTTGGACGAAAACTGGGATTTTAGGCATGTTAGGCAAATACTTAAAAAAAAACGGTAAACACAAAAAAATCATTTTATTTTGAAAAAAAAATGAATAAGGAGACGATATTTAATGTAATTTTAGGTACATTTCAGCCCTAAAAAGAAATAAAACATACAAATTTTAACTAATAACTAAAATTGTAGATTCATTTTTTTTTAAAATAATAAATTAATTAAATTTATCGCCGGTAACATGCCCCCAAAAATTTCGCGTTTTTTGGTAGCCACAAGATTTTTTTTTTTTCCAAAGTTGTCGTTATTTAAAAATTTGTTCTTCGGTCGGAAAACAGCAGTTTGTACGAAAAAAAATGAACGTTTCTTAACGCCACACAAGGTTGTAGGACAAAATTTAAAAATATGGACCCCCCTGTGTAAATGAGCGGTAGCTTCAACTGTTTTCGCCACTGAGCAGCTTCAGAAAAAAAACTCTTTAACCTTTTTGGGAAAACCCTTGATTTTTTTTTTCAAAAATACTTGGTTAAACTTTGACAAAATTTTTTTGCCAACTTTTCCTTGGGGCCCATTCCCTTGAGAGCTGCTTGGGCATTATTATTACTGCAACAGAATCTGTAAGAGGAAGGCCAAAATTTTTTTTCCTAATTTTTTGATGTTATCAATGAAAAAAAATTTTTAAAAAATGCACTTGATGTATAAAAGATCGTTTTTTGACTTTTTTTTTTTGTTTTTGGAAAAAAGTATTTTTTGCGCTTGCCCCCCAATACATTTTAGCTAAATTCTTTGTCAAACGATATTACAACCTAAAAAAAACTTTTTTTTTTTTTAAAAAAAAAAATTTATTTTAAAAATTTTTCAAAAAAAAAAAAAAAAAATTTTACTGATTTTTTTTGTTTTAAAAATTTTATTTAGCAAAAAAAAAAAACCGCCTCTAACCTAGTTCCCCAACTTTTTTTAAAGAGGGGGGTTTCGGGGGGCAAAGGAGATCTGGCGATTTTTTTTTTAAAAAACACTCCCCCAAAAAACACGCAAGGAGTTTTTTTTAAAAAGACTCTTTCTTGGTATTTAAAAATTAAACCATTAACATTAGCCTATTGTTTTTTTTTTTTCTTAGACTTTCCCCCACACACCAAAAATTGAGCCCCAGGGTCCCAAAAAACATTTTTTTACTGATTAAGTTTTTTTTTATAAAAAATTTTCAAATTTGTACCACATTTGAGTATATGAAAAAAACCCCACCATCCGTGACAAAAAAGCTTTTGACTTTTTTCGTACTTAATTCCATCTTTGGCCAAAAAATACCTAAAATACAAGAGTTTTTCCTTTAACTTAAATATCTAGCATTAAAAAATTTTCAATATTATTAAAGAAAAATTTTTTTTTTTTTGCATTATTTTTTTTCCTAAAGCTTGGTTCACAAAATCTTCCATTGTATTGCATTTGTTTTTTTCAAGTTGCTTTTGTAGCCGTAAATAGGTTTTTTTTCCTGGTGTTTTTCAGAAAAAGCTTACCCACAAATCTTTTGCCATAATACGACCTTTTAAGAGTCATCGCCCTCATCACAGATATCCAAATGTCGTTGTTACCAACTTCTTCGCGAATAGTATTAATAGTCCCAAAAAAAATTAATAAAAATTATAGGTGTAAAACAAATTTTTAATGACACTCAATATGAAAATACATTTTTAAATTATTATTTTTTTATTTTAAATTTCCTCATTGTAACATTTTGTTACAATTTTTTGTTCTTAAGGTTTTCACGCTTCCCCACATTCTTGTTGCAGTATTTATGAAAAATTTCGCGTTTTTAAAATAGTTTAATCTGTCCAGAGGAATTTTGCAACTAAAAGCGGGCCCAAAAAAACTCGTCGATTTCTCTTGAATTTTTGGGGGTGTCTTTAAACTTTTTTCCTCAAGGGTTTTTTTTCCAAAATTTTTGCCTGATGTCCAGGAGCAGTAGCAGTTTGCCCCAAAAATGTTTTTCTTTTTTGCAAGTTAACTACAATAATTTTTTTTTGAAGCTTTTGGGAAAAAGAAAAACAAAAACGTCCTTTATTTTTTTTCCCCAACGCTTTCCCAAAACAACTCTTCACTTTTTCTTGGATTCAGTGAAAGACAGTAGTGCCTCCAATTGCCTTCCCTTTTTTTAAAAATTTATCGCTATGTGTTTTTCCTTGGGTTTTTTGGCATTTTTTTTTTTGTAGAGGGAAATACAAAATACACGGGAGTAATAAACAACACAAACCGACAGAAAACTCCCGAAAAATTTTTTGAAAAAAAAAAGCTACGATATAAATAAAAATTTTCAAATACGTCCTTCACTATATACTTTTTCCCCCCAATAGCCCCCCATCCCCTATAGGAACACCAAAATATAGCTCCAGAAAACTTAAGGAATAAATATGAAACCCTAAACTGCAATACAAGATGTCCTTGTATAAACTAGAATGGGCATCGTTATTCTTAATCACTTTAACGGGGAAAAGAAATTTGCTTATATGGTTTAAATTCAGGGCGTAAAAAACCCCGATAGGGGACCCGTAAAAAAAAAACGTGGTGCACGTAAATGAACCGAGAGCAAAACCGATTTTTTAGGATATATCTTCAACAGGGTAGTAATAAAAATTTTTTACGGAGGAAATCCAAACTTTGCCCCTACCAATAGAGGGGAAAAAAACCCATCTTTTTGTTTTAGTTTATAGCATTTTAGCGGTTTTTAAAACAAAATTTTTTTTTACTTTTTAAAAAAAAGATGCAGCTGTTGAAAAAAACCCCATATTTTTTTAAAAATTTTTAAAAAAAAAACGTTTTACACCAAAAAATATGATTTTGGGAAAAAATGGGCAAAAAAAACACGATTTAGGCTTTTTTTTAAAACCCCAAATGGGGCAAACTAGGCAAAATAAAACATGGCCTAGTCGCTTTGGGGATTTGTCGAGAAACATATAGATTTTGTATTATTTTTAATTTGCCTTGAATCTAAACAAAGAGGCATTTTGCCTAAAATCCCGTCTCTAGTGATATCGTATAGTATAATAAGTGGTACTAACAATAAGTAATTGTTTTAATACGATTTTTTGCTTAATTAAGATCGATTTAAAAATGCAAAGGCTACTTCCACGTTAGGTTATTGTACCTACTCTATTATTATGTTTAAGCGGATTTTAAATTGCTACGTGAAAGGTTTCTATAATAAAGGAGTTGTTTCGTGCTGAGGTCATCCGAACATGCATACCTCGTGGCAATTCCTGTTAGAAAACCGAAAGCAAACATACAATTTCTCATATTGCTGAGGTGGTACTTAAATCAAAAATTTGTTTACGTCTGAGGAATGTTAACAGCTGTTTTCTTATACTAATTTTTATGTTTTTTTTCGTTTTTTTTGGGGGGTTTCATATTTTTTCCCTTTAAGCACCCCTGGGGTTTTAGTTTCCCTTTGGGGGTTATTGATAGGGGATCTGTTAGAGTTTTTTTGCCTAAATATTACGCCCCCACATATTTTTCTTTATACAGTGAGGTCCTAAAATATTCCTCCTCCATAGTAACTTTTGAATGACATGGGCTAGCGTTTTCAGCCGGAGAAATCCCGCCGAAAAGCGTGGCAACAAGGCTGGTTCCAGACAAGGATAGTTTTATACAAATTATTATAAACTAGCAAAAGAAGGGTATACTCCATAAGACCCAATACTTCGAAACCAGGGTGAAACGCTCTATAGAGTAATTACGTTTTCGATGTAGCGATTTATCTATATCTCCTTCAAATAGACACGAACCTCAGTTTTTTTAAATGTGTAATAAGGTTTCCCCCCCAACCTTTTTTTCATAATATAGCACCAAACACATCGAAAAAATTACTACATGGAAGTACTTTGACGGCCTGGTTTTTACAAAAACCACGGGGTTTTTTTTTTTCCAATTTTTCCCGCCTTTAAAAACCCCTTTCAAAAAAAACGTTATGCTTTTGTAAAAGGCGCACCCATTTATGATGGAAAAAAAAAATCCCCTTGATCAAAAAACAGCGAAAAATCTTTAAATTTCACACAACGCTTTTAATACCGGGGCAATATATTTTTCATTCTTCCAAAGGTAATACATATATACTTTTTACCTGCTTTTACACAACATTTTCAAATAGCTAAAAACTTAGGGAAAATTCAGATAGGTAAAAAGACCCAAAAAATTTCCTGGATTCAATTTTTATTTCCTATGTAGCTTCAAAATAAAACCTTTAAAACAATACGCCTTCCCATACGGGGGCTATTGTTTTTTTCTTGTGCTGGGGTTGGGAAATATCATGTGCCGTCCCCCGGTTTCACTGCTATTATCGAAGTAAATCAATAGAAACGTTTAAATAAAAACTACCTTACCTAACATGTTCTTCTTCGAAGACATAAAATCGATTTGTACTAGATGGGTAATGCAATACAAATATACGCCTACGAAGATGACATTACATGTTCGGTTACGTATTATTAACCACAAAGTCTAAATCAACGTCTCTTCTAACAATATTCTGAGTAAGGTCAATTGGGGAACTTTCCACTAAGTAATGACTAATCCTTTTAAAAAATGCAATAATTAAAGCACCACTTCGAATGGTGCAACATTGCAACATTAATTACTATTTAAAGCACTAGATGAGTGTTAAGTAATCTTCCAAGATTGTAAAGTTTATAACAAGAAATCCGTTCCATTCTTAATAGTATAATTGCAAAAAATGATATTGACTTGTACAACCAATTAATAAATAACAAAAGATAACCTTCATTCACTTAAAATCGTTTTTCCCTCAAAAAATTAAATTTAAACAACTTTTAAATTTACATATTATAAAAAGTTTTTTTTTCATTCTCCTTTAAAAAAAAATGCCGCTGGTCGTCCCCGCTTCATGTTTTTCCTTTTCCAAATTTCTTTCACCTGGTACCCTTGAATTTCCCTAACCAAAATAGTCCACTTCTAAATTTTCGAAAGTCTTGCCTGCTATTATCCTTTACTGCGGCAAATCAGCCATAATATATTCTGTGCATATTGGCTTTGCTTTAACCAAGAAAACCCCCGAAAAAATTCCCCCAATATTCGAACCGCCGCCCCCCGGGCAAAATTTAAAAGGTGATTAAAACTCAATTTTGTTTTTTTTACTTTTTTATTAATTAACATAATTTGTTTTTTTCATAAAAGTTAATTTTATTCACAAAATTTAAAAAAAAGTTCTAACTTAACTTTGGGATTTTTAATATCGTTTTCAATTTTTTTGGAATAAGTTACTTTAAATCCACGTTTTTTTACTAATGTTCCCTTTTTACAGTTTCTAACATCTATTGTAAGTCTTATTTTTTTCCAATCTTTTCTTTACATCTCCGTCTTTTTTTCGAGATTGTTATCTGTCTTTGATCCCCTTAAATTCTTGTTGCAATTTTTTTTAAATTTGATTTTCCCCCCATGAGAGTCCCCCTTCCTCGTTTTTTATTTTTATTGGGTTTCGAGAGTTCTTCTGTCAATTACAGAATGAATCGTGACGTTTTTTTTTTTTTTTTTTGCCAGTGATGGGCCCCTTTTTGTATACAGCCCAAAAACGCATTGATTTTTTCTCAGCAAAAAATCCCCAAAAAGGTTTCCCCGTTTTTTTTTGGTTTTTTTTCCCCTTTTTTTACCACATCAATCAAAACTGTTTGGATGTTTTTTTTTCGTACTTTTGAAGGAGAACATTTCCCTGTTTTTTTTTGGCCCCTTTATACCTGGGGCAAAAGGGGCAAACTTTTTTTTTTTTTACTTGTGAATAAAACAGTTTCATATAAAGAACTGGTAAAAAAAATTGTCTGTTGTTACATTTCTTCCTTTCTTGGTATAAGGCTCTAATAATTTTTTTAACGACCCTATTCACCAAGTGGTTTTTTCCCTATTGATCTCGAATCACCTTTTTTTCTAAAAAAAGGGAAGGCAAAATTCCACACATATTTTCTTCAATGTCACGCAAGCCAAAAATTTAAAAAAAAACCTATCGGTTTTTTTTTGGAAAAATATTTGCGTAAATCGACATCTTGCCTTTGTAGGAAAAATTTGTTTGTCTATTGTTATGTTTTCTCCGGGCACATAACAAATTTTGCCATTGTAAGCAAATTTTTGCCATATAGAAACTAAAGCAAACTTGTCATGTTCCAATCTTTCTTTCCTTGTAGACTTGAGATCGAATCTGAGATATCGCATGATTTCTCTAAATTTGTTTCTAGACATCGTTTGACTAAAAAACGAAATTCCCCACTTTTTAGACCGCAAGGAATCTAATTCTAAGAGACTGGAACCCTGAGCACCACGTGGCAATAATGAAGGATTCTAGATCTCCTAAAGATAATTGCCAGTCTTGACTGTCTAGTTGTTTTCTAACTTCAGCCTCGGTGCATTGTTTTATGTGTCTCAGCATCGAGTCATCGATAAATAATCTCCAGAAACTGCTCACATTTTCTGCAGTTACTTTTTGTTTTGCATAGCCTGTTGAACCTGGATTATCCCTGAATATATTGGGTTGGGTTTTTCTGCCTGCAGTAGGCTGACTGGCAGAAATTACTTGTCATTGGGAATTGTCTTTTGATTTGCAAACTGCACCAAGATTGAAGGAAAATCCTTTTTCTGTTGGCTTCTTTTGCTGGCGATTAAAACGAACAGACGTTTTCACTTCCTGCTTATCACTGGAACTAGCACTAGTCACTGCAACCGTTACATCACAAACTGTGTCATTGTCAGATTCGTCACTATCTTGTTCCTCACTCGCAACAACTCGAGAACGAATTTCGTTTTCACTGTCCGTACCAACTGATTTAGAATCAGAATTTCCTGGTGAAAGATTTTCCAGTTCGTCTAAATACGCTAAAGCTTGTGCAGCCGAGAGGCCTTTACTGGACCACATACTGTTCAGTCTAACTAAACAGGACGAATGCACTTTCAGAGTACTACCGATCTTTTTATATGTTCACAACAGTGCAGGTTGAAACTTATAAAATATTTTGTACGCATGCGCCAAATTAAGTCTGCGCATGTGCGACACTAAAAAGAGCACGAGTAGAACAGATTCTTTGTCGAGGGCAAGGCTGAACATGTCGAAACAAGTACTAACAAATAGGAACAAGCTTTGATCGGCTGATGCAGTTATATGCCTTGTGTTATATGTAATAAATGTTTGAAATTATGTATATATTTACATGCGGTACATGCTTAAATGTTTAGTTCCTTCAAATGTTGCAACCAAGAAAAAGAATTGATTAATAAAGTTTGTCAAAACATTTAACGTACCGGTCGATTTGACCGGGGCGGCCGTTTAAGGTAAAACACCGCTTACAGTTCTGCAAAATATTCAAAATTTTGTGAGAGCATTGGTAAACTAATTTTAGGAAAAGTCACATGATTTCAAAAAAACTTTAAAATTGAAAGGCGGTCACATTGACCGGGCGGCGTTTCTAATGTTAATGCAAAGTTACACATGATGGAATTACAGCCTTTACGGAATTCTTCAAAATAATAGCTAGTATGTTATTCGTATGCCAGCTATATTTTGTTGTATGCCTACGTGTAACAGCTTGATATGCTTGAGACGAATGAGTTTAGTGAATTGGAATGCTTGGGGTGACCACCAACCTTTATTATACCTCTCTGATCCATAAAAGGATTTAAACTCAGTAAAGTTTTCTTTCTGTACTAAAATTTTAAGAACCGTCATTGCTTGATTTAATTCTGTTGAGGATAAATATTTTACTTTAGTATTGGCAGCTGCGTTTTGAACACGAGCTTTAACGTTATTCTAGACTACAATTTTTTTTAATTTGTTTAATTCTGGAGTATCTTATATTTTAACGTATGTTGGGTTTTAAATTTAAGTTTGTAATCCATTACAACTTTATATTCTGCTAAATTTTCCGTTCGTTTTGAATTCAGAAACAGGCCAGTTACTGGTTTGAGCTCGTAAAAATTTGGGACCATACCACCATAATTCATCGTCCTTTAAAATTAATGGCAAATTTCTCCGGGTACCCAAATCTATAGGATTTATTGGTACTGATTTGATCCCAAATCTATAACATTTTTTCAACAAGTCTTCGCAATTTCAGCCACAATAAAACAATCGAGAAAACAGTTCAATAATAAGTTTATTAAACTGCAAGGTTAGGTTCGATTTAATCTTTGAAATCAATCGTGGTAGTGTTATTTTTTTGATTGGAGCAATTCTAGATTGAGCACACAGCAAATTGCAAGAGATTTTTCCGTTATTATTTAATAGTCTTATATAAACACAAGCTCTGTATGCCTTTTCATTTGCATCGCTAAAACTATGTAGTTCAAAGTGCTTTGGTTGTTGAATTGATACTATGTGCCTGGGAATTCTCATTTTACTTAGTTCTTGAATTTCTCCTACGTACGATAACCATGTATCCTGGAGACATAGAGGTAATGATTCATCTTAGTTTATCTTCAATGTCCATATGTCTTGCATAAAAATTTTGGCTCTCATTGTAAACAGGCTTAATAGACCCAATATTTTAGATATGTGCGCTAATATTCCTTGGTTGAGGTTTCTTACTTTGAAGAATATCTTGATAATACCTATTTGCAATGTATTAGTAGTAGCATTCCCACAAAGTTCGAGAGTGTTTAAATTGTGGCCTTTATCCAAATCTAATATTGTAGTTCCACAACTAGTGCTTGGTATATCCTATAATAATTCAGGTTTTTTTGGATACCCATTTTTTCCTCAGGTTCACATTGTCCCTTGTAACAAGAAAACTCTGTCCCTTTTCGGTTAGGGTTTTATTAACTTCAGGCTTTATATCAGTTTCAGTTAATAGATCATCAACATAGAAATCCCTTAGTATAATTTCAGAAGCAAGAGGTTGTGAATGTTATGTTGCGATTGTAAATTTGCAATGCTTGGTTGTCAAATATCAAGCAGAGACCATGCAATATGTCATGTAGTTTAAATTCAAAGGTTTCAATATGTTTCTTGGGCGAATTCTCCCGTAATATGGGTTTAAAAGAGCATGGGAAAGACCAGTCGTGAGATTACACGTCCATTAGAATCTCGGTGGTGTAGCACCCAGGACTATCTTGTTTAGAAATAAACATCATCAATGTAAATTTTCCCTTTAGTTGAGGCCAAAAACATACATGTTTCTGCATTTACCATAAAAAGCGTTTACGTGATTGTCCTCAAAGAAAATAAATCAATTATTCATCTAGAATCTGGACCATAAAGCACACCAAACTGCATATTTTGGGATAAAGTGATCGTTCAAGAAAAAGTTCGAAAGGTTTTTTTTTTCCCCCAAATGCCCAAAAGCTTTGTTGTCCTTAATATAAAATTCCCACCATCGTTGAAGTAATGCTTTAATTCTTGAGATCGAGTAGCTCTTGGTTTGCCCTGAATGAAAAATTTTTCATGAAGAGATCCAGTTTTCCTTTCTTTTTATTTCTAAATTCGAATTGTTCGCTTTGTAAGACGACTAAAAACTCCAAAAAACCATGAATTGTGCGATGAGATACTTTTGGGGCTGTTCTTGAGAAAGCGGCGTTAGATTTGGGACATGAATCCAAATAATTTTTGGAAAACACTTTATTTATAGAAAACTGTTTATACCATAAGCATAAATTAAACACAAATTTTTGGTAATACAAGAAAAAGTCACTTAACTACTAAACAAATGTTTGTAACAGAAAGTTCAATGCTTTCTTCTGGAAAAAATGTACTCAAATCTCATTTTGTTACGATTAATTGTCACAGACAAAAACAACGAACTTATTACAAAAATGGTGGGTGTTACGCAGAAACTGTTCAAGGGTTTCGTGAACGATCAACATTCGTAACAATGCACCTAATGAAACGACGGGTCCTAGGTTGATTAAAAAAATTGAGGCAACAAATTGAAGTGTAAACGTTTAAAATACCACTTCAAAACATGACGATTTTGCTTTTTATTGCCATTGTGAGTCTAATGACATCTATATTTTCTTATCAGTTGCAACAGTTGAGAAGTTGGTGAAGTTTTAGATAGTTTTTTACAGAAAAATATTATTACAAGAAGTACATCAGAGTACAGTTCGCCTATCGTTAGAGTGAAGAAATCCACCGGAGATATACGATTATGTGTCGACTACCGACAGTTAAATCAAATTACAGTACATAACAATTTTCCATGCCCGAATGTGGATGAGCAAATTCAAGCCCTGAAAGATAAAAAGTATTTTTCTAGACTGGACTTGAAAGATGCCTTTCATCAAGTAAGCCTAGATGAGGACTCCATTAAGTTTACTCCTTTTGTAACTCCGCACGGACAATTTGAATATTTAAAAATGCCATTTGGTTTAAAAAAATGGACCCGCAATATTCTCTAGATTTATCAATATCGTTTTCCGAGACATGATTGATAACGGCGAGATTACCATTTACATAGATGACCAAAATATAGTGCTGAAATTGAAGAATCGGTAGAAACATGGTTTCTAAGTATAAATACCATAAAAAATACATACAATATAAGGGAAGAAGTTATACTTTTAGCAGCTACATTGGAACTAAGTGGGTATGCGAAACAATCGTTTCATTCGAAGCCATCGCATGCTGCTTTGTCTCTACAAGAGCTCGAAAAAGGAATGTGTATCATGTTTAATGTAAAGGAGGATATAGTCACACTAACATTAAATTTGAGAGTCGCAGGTGGAGGAAAAACGAGAAATTTATCATTTATTATCAAGAAAAGGTTATATTGGGAAATAGATTGAACCTAAGCGAACAAGCTTCAAAAACATACTTAATAGAAGGTTTTGATAATCCAGCATTCCCGTCTCAAGCAAAAATGAGTCGATTTTCAAAATTATCAGATTTACTTTCCGTATTGTGTGAATTAACCTCATCTGAACGTAGTCTTGTACCTACAAGAGGTATAAATAGTACAAATCGTAGCAATATACCAGTGACTAGCAGTAAACACATTAAACACATCATCTGTAAAATGCTTTAATTGCAATAGTGTGGGCCACTATGCTTCCAATTGCCCAAAACCACCATGAGAGCGAGGATTCCTATTTTACTTGTGGTTCTAAGGAACACTTGACGCACTTTCCCAGGTTCAAAGAATGTTAACCTGGATAGCATATCAAGCGGCCGGGACCTCGAATCGCCTTTCCGAAAGCCAAAAAAGAATGACTGGCAGCTAGCTAAACGGGCAATAACATACGGCAGGATTGTCTGGGCAATCGACTCGTTTGAGGCCTATAAGTCACCCGGACCTGACGAGATTTTTCTGTTTTTGTTACAACAAGGTGAAGATGCAATAGCACCAGTGCTTTGCGGAATTTATAGAGCCAGTCTGGCGCTGGGTTACATACCATCCGTCTGGAATAGGGCTAAGGTCGTGTTTATTCCAAAACCTGGGCTATGTTCATACGCCGAGGCAAAGGCATACAGGCCAATAACCCTATCATCCTTCATCTTGAAGACCATGGAAAAAAAACTGCTTGAAAAGTATGTCAGGGAAACCTCTCTAATAGAAAGGCCATTACATCCCAACCAGCATGCCTACCAAGCAGGTAAATCATGTGAAAGTGCCTTGCATCAGCTCGTGTCGCGGGTGGAGGCATCCATAAAACAATCAAGAAATTGCACTAGCTGCGTTTCTTGACATAGAAGGTGCGTTTGATAACACCTCGTTTTTTGCATCACTAATAACAGGCTGTGAACAGCCATGGAGTAGACAACACTGTCTATAGATGGGTCGGGACCATGCTCCATGGCAGACAAGTAGAGGCAGCACTGGCAGGTGAGACGATGCAGGTGTCTGTCGCCAAAGGATGCCCGCAGGGAGGGGTATTATCCCCTCTATTGTGGGATATGGTGATAGACGAACTGCTGATCTTGCTAAACAATGCTGGCTACTATACATAGGGATATGCTGATGACATTGTAATACTCACCAGCGGGAGAAACGCCAGTATAATCTCAGAACTAATGCAAAGAGCATTAAAAATAATAGATGAGAAGTATGGTGCAAAAAGGAGAACCTTAGAGTAAATCCTGGAAAAATTGCACTTGTACCCTTCACCAAGAGAAGGAAATTGGACGGTTTAAGAGAGCCGTTTCTTTGCAACAAAGTAGTACCGATCAGTCAGGAGGCTAAGTTCTTAGGTGTAACCTTGGACTCTAAACTGAACTGGAACTTGCATTTACAAAAAATGACCGACAAGTGTAAGAGGGGGCTCATGGGGACTCAAACCACATATGACGTACTGGTTGTACACTACGGTGGTAAGACCCATGATAACTTATGGCTGCCTGGTTTGGTGGCCTAAGATTACACAGAAGCATGCGATAACTAGTCTCTCGAAAATTCAGAGACTGGCATGTCTGTGTATAACAGGAGCTATTAAAAGCACTCCAACAGCTGCTATGGAAACCATGCTAAACCTACCTCCTCTTGAGATTTATATCAGGGAGAAGCCAGAATGGGTGCATACAGACTGAAAAATATTAGCAACTGGAGATCCACAGTGGATCTGGGTACACCAGAATAGAAGCAGTAGTAACTAACCCTATCTATGATATGGGTAGTGATACAACAATCTCCAGGATCTACTATGACAAACCTTTCAAGGTTCTCTTGAATTGGGAGGAATGGAGGGTCGGAGAGGGGAGAAAACCGAAGACCCTAGTCTGGTACATAGATGGGTCCAAAACGGGCACTACTTCTGGCGTTGGTGTATAGGAGGAAAACCAGGGATACAAAGCATGTGTATCACTTGGGCGATACACCACGGTATTTCAAACAGAAATTATGCTATACAAACCTGCGCGTGGGAGAGTCTGCGTCGGCGACCGCAGGGTGAGACGATTTGCATTCTCTCTGACAGTCAGGCAGCCTTAAAGGCACTAGCATCCTATCGTATAACCTCCAAACTAGTATGGGAGTGCCTGCAAACTCTAATGGCTCTGTCTAAACACAACAAGGTCACATTGGCGTGGGTGCCAGGGCACAGGGGCATAGCGGGCAATGAAATTGCAGACCAGCTAGCGAGGGAAGATTCAAAAATGAATTATATAGGCCCTGAACCGGGGTCTAGGTATTAACAAGAATGCAGTTCGTGGTGCAATTAATGAGTGGATTATAACGCAACACCAATTAAATTGGAAACATGCAGCTGAACAAAAGCACAGCAAACGGATGATGGGAAGACCGTCGCAACATCTGAACTGCTGACCTGCTTGAATTAAGCAAGATACAGCTTAGGGCACAGTAACATGTCTATTAACAGGACATGGCTGTTTGAGAGGCCACTTGCATAAGATGGGGATCTACAAAGATGAGCCCTTATGTAGACTTTGCAATGAGGAGGAGGAAACAGCCCCTCATATTATTTTCGAATGTGCAGCGGTAGCTCAACGCAGATTCGCTCAATCAATCAATCAAGGAACACTTGAATAAAACCTGCCCAAGACGAGCAAGATTTGCACCTGTCACAGATAGCACAACTCACCTATTATGTTTTCCTGAAGAAATAGTTCCATCTTATCAAATTGATGTTAGCTTGAAAATTACGAGCAAGTATATTAGTTTAAGTGCACTATTAGATACAGGTAGCCCAATTTTCATTGTTAAGAGAAAGTGTAATACCAAATGTTAGACTAGATCCTTGTAATTTAATAATTTTCAAGCTAGTAATCACAAGCAAAATTGAATGTATTGGGTGTGTTAAATACAGAAATGATTATAAATAATACTACTCTACAAATATTTTTGCATGTTGTGAGTAATGATACCATGCATTGTGATTGTTTATTAGGTAGAAATGTTATTGCTAATCTTAAAGTAAAATTACATTTTCAGACCAGATGAAATTAAAAATAAGCAACATTAATGATTATGACAATAATGAGAATGATATTTTTCTGACCGATTTAGAACCCAATGATAATTCTATCTTGGACAAGATAAATGTTAGCAATAATGTTAATTTGATAGAAAGACAACAGCTAATTGATTGCATCGTAAATAACTATGTTAATATTACATTACCTGATAAACCTGCATTTTTCTATGAAAATTATTGTGAAACCTAATAATGCCCCTTTCTTTTTCCGACCTAGATAACATAAATGAAAAGGAGGTCATGGGAGACATACACAAAAAATTATTCTTCATAGCTTATCGCGTTAGGAGAAATAGAATACTATATTCACCATATGAAAATCCGGGCTTCTTGTGGGAAAACACAAGCCTTTTTACACTTACCAATAGAATAAACTTCATTTCATCATCAAGTCATACATTGCTGAATTTGCGTTCAAATACAATCTAATCTGATGCAAGGTACGTGCTTTTGTAGCAACGATTTTCTTCCTTTTTTCGGTACATATTCTTGTATTTCGTGCTGTTTATCTTTTCCACGTATTAATTGCATAAAATTCCAACGTCACACCTTATCTTTTTAACGTAGGACTAAGAAACGGTTCCATCTCATTTCTCTTAAATCCCTGGAATGCGTTGCTATCAACAAATAACTAACAGAGCTTGACATTTCGCATGCTACCTTCCTTCACAAGTCGTATGAAGTGCCAGGACGATAAATATGAAATATCATGGTTCAGCGTGCATTTTGCGAACAATAAATATGTTAAGTTGTTATGGTGCATAGTATATGTGTATGTGTGCATGCAACAAGAAGACCGTTGAATTCTTCGTTCAGCAGTCCATCGCATGCGTTTTTACGCATGGTTAAACATCGCTGAACTAGCATCGCCCTTCCACAATACTTATTTCATAAATTAATATCAAGGGTACAGTTAATTTTTGCATAATTTGCACGTAAAAGATTTCAAGTTGAGTCGTTGATAATGATGGTACTAGTACTGACAGTAGAGGCAGCCATCGGCCTTTATTGTAATAAGCATAAGCGTGGTTATTGTTCGTTGTAGTGCACAAATTTCTTTTGGAGCTATTATTTAAAAGCAACATATTTTCTCGGTTTTTGCGTGCAAATTAGAGGCAATTTAGTGTAGTAAATTTACATACATTTGCATGTAGTTAACGTATATGCATACGTATCAATCAAAGAGAATTAAATTTGGTAAAAAATCCAAGGATGGCTTAATGATTAAAATTACATTTTAGTTTTTCGTATAAAACTTGTGTTGCTTTGTATTCGCGACAGTTGCTTATAAACATTTAGAGCATGTTTCACCGTACTTACACGTCTTTGCTTTTAACAGGGACCGAATAAAGAGAACGTACATATGTTTTTTCTATATCCTTTAAATTGCAATGAAACGTACATATATATTCTCCTTTATTGATGAATACAACTAGTAATTGCAAGGGTATTTCTCAATATTATTGAGAGCGGCGTTATATTATTGGTTAGCTATACAGTGAGGTCCTAAAGTGTTCTCCCCCATGCTAACTTTTGAACAACAAAAAACTACCGTTTTTGGAAAAAGTAGGTCGATTTCTATTTTTTATGAAAGTTTGTGTTGGGTATAATAAAATTCTTTTACACAAAGTAGTATCAACTTTTATTTTTTCAATAAGTTAGATCAAATTTAAATTACAATGCAAAGTATATACAGTCCGGTCCTAAAGTGTCGCCCTCCCCCCATGCTAATTTTTGAATAGAAGCTAGCATTTTTAGAAAAAATAGGTCGATTTTTATTTTCTATGAACTCACTTTTGCCGTTATCGACAGTTCAATTGTATTTCCGATATCACCGGAAGTGACCTCAACTTTCTTATTTTAAATAGGACATTCTATATATTTTTACGTTCTTGGAAAGATAATCGGAAGACGAATCCAACGATACAACATACGTTGTACTTTACCTTAAGACATATTACGATATGCATCAATAAATGTTTTTGGTAATCTGTTTTTATTGTACACAAAGTTGACTTGGAAAGAGTGCCAAATTGTTTTCTTGTGACGCCAGACTGATCCAAAGAGCTTGTTGCTAACTAAAGTAATCATGACAATTGCCAACCTGTCAAATCTCAATTCCAAAAGCGTAAATTATTCTTGATTTTCATTGTACTATAATCTGCATTTGTCATACTTTCGTTCTTTGTTCGGTGTAATTTTCTCTCATTTTAATTTGGTTTGTTAAGTGTTGTTATTTCTTTGCTTTATTGAACTTAATTGCAATTAATTAATTATGGTAAGTTTGTTTAAATTTGTTAGTTTTTTGATATACAATATGTCTGTCTTTTAGGTTTTTTTTCGTCGTTACTTTTATGATGGCTTCGGCACGAATCATGCAAAATTGCTGGGTCAATTTTAATATTATGTAATTCTGGCAACAATCATCCCTTTATTTGCCTTGATTGCGCAACAGATTGTACAATAATTTAAATCACATTAGCTTCCGTTAAAGCAGTTCGCCCTATAAATTTTATACTATCTATCCCTACTTAGCGCAAAGTTCAAATATTTCCGGCTGTACAAGGGCAGTGTTCATTATATTCCAATTCGTGGTAATTGTTGCCAAATTCACCGAATATTAAAATGAGGTACTTGATGTTTATCTTACGTGGTCCAGGCGGAGGCCATTGTAAAATCAACAACATAAAAAATTAAACCTAAGCACATTGCCTATCAAAAACTAACAATTTAAACAAACCATAATTAATTAATTACAATAATGTTCGGTATAGGAGAAAAAAACAATTAACAAATCAAGTTAAAATTACACAAATAATAACGAGCACAAAGAACGAAAGTATGATAAATGCAGGTTATAACAACAATAAATAACAAGAAATAATTTAGGCTTTTGAAATTGAGATTTGACAGTTTGACAATTGTCACGATTACTTTGCTTAGCAACGAGCTCTTTAGATCAGTCTGGCGTCACAAGAAGCAATTGGCGCTCTTCCCTAGCCAACTTTGCATAATAACAAAAAACAGTTACCAAAACATTTATTGCTGCATATCCTCGTATTTTTTAAATTAAGTATAACAAGTGTGGTATCATTGGATTTGCCTTTCGATTACCTTTCCAAAAACGTAAGAATCTACAGGCTGTTTTATTTAAAATAAGAAAGTTGATGTCACTCCCGGTGACATCGGAAATGCACTTGAACTGCCGTTAACGGCAAAAGTGAGTTCATAGAAAATAGAAATTGACCTATTTTTTCTAAAAACGCTAGCTTCTATTCAAAAATTAGCATGGGGGGAGGGCGACATTTTAGAACCGGACTGTATATACTTGGCATTGTAATTTAAATTTGATCTAACTTATTGAAAAAATAAGAATTGATACTACTTTGTGTAAAAGAATTTTATTATGCCCAACACAAACTTTTAATTAGGGCAAAAATTCACTTATTTGGTTAATTTAATTTTGTTCAAATTTTTATTCATTTATGTAGATGGTACTTTACTCGCAAACTAAATTACTTTTAAATTTTTTTATCTACCGAAAGGATAATTTCACTTATTTTTAACTTTTTTTTATTGTTATGGAACTTGCATTCAGTACTAAAGTGGACTGAGGCTGTTTGTTCTCTTAGTAACCAAAAATTTCCCCAACATTTGTTAAATAAATTGGATTCAGATTGGCTTATAAATTTCAAAAACTTCGCTAAGGCACATATAGGTAAAAATCGTAGTATAGTTTTATCTTAGCGTTCTTCAAGTTTGCTTCATTGAGCCCAAATTCCCTATCACAATGTATAGAATAGTTATATCACTGACAAGAATAGTCACAGTGCTAATACATGCCTCCAAGCCTACTTCATAACCTTCTCTTTGAGAAGTGTTTGTTGATATGTATTTACACGCTGAAAAAGGTCCTGCCTCTGTTGTTCAATGAACTTTGTGCAGAAACCATACAAAAATTATGGAAAATAGATACAAGCCGAAGAAAAGGAACAGGAATTTTATAAATGTCATAGACTACAGACAATCCAGATAAAAATAATAAAAAAAATGGTTGAATGCCATACTATAATTGCATAATTACACACACGTCACATAATTGAAACATTATTTAAAATTTGTTAAAATATATTTCCATATTACATAATCTTAAAGTAGGTATCCTTCAATTAGTATGAGTAATAGGCATTGAAACAAATTGAATAAGACAAGTTCGTGGCAATATCCAAGGAACTTATAATTTATTTCTTTAACTCACCTATTCAAGTTTTTTTATAAGACTTCCAACAGAATTCCGTATATTTTCCAGAAATTCCTTTTTACACTATAAGCTTAGAAAAGTGAGAATTACGAACTATCACAACATAATATTAGCATAAAGTTGTAGAGTTAATTCAAACAAAAGAAATAAATGTTTAAAATTAGATTGAAATGCGAAAATAATACCAAATGGTATAAATTTGGGTACTCGGTAGGGTTTAACAACCTAATTGATATTTAAACTAAAACAATTGATGGTAATGAGTATATCGTATATGACATGTGCCCCCAGATGGGATGCCTCACTCTTGTAAATTTTCTTTTTATTTTTTGAGAAGAGGTCATTCTTGATCAATTACTTTGCTTATTTTAGGATGTTGTATACAGGTGCTAAACTTGAGGAAAAGCTTACAAAAATGTAAAATTATCTTATCATTTCTATTTTATATCCAAAATGTCACTTAAAAATTTAAGATTTAAGATGATTTTTATTTTAAAGTTGGAAAAAAATGTGAATATACAAGATTTAATATCTATAGTGTAATGTTATAACAGCAAGAGGGAGTGCTTTCTAAATAAACAAATTATTTTTCACGGTGAGTAAGTCCGGGAGTGTCCCTGAGACACTCCTTCGGCAGTTTAAAGAAAACTAAACAGCAAACAATATCGTTTTACGGGAATTAAATTGATAGAGTAAAAACTAATATCAAACTTTGAAATTATTATTATTAATACTTGGATTTTCTCGGAATACAGAACCCTTAACCAAATACGTATCTACTCAACGGTGATTTTAACTAAATAGAAAGATCGTCGTCTTTTTCCTTCACTCCTTTGTTCCCGATATCAGTTGACAAATAACGACCAACTAAAGTACACATTTCGCAAACACAATATTTCAATTAAACTTTCTTTAAAAATATCGTATTACAGTCTGTAATATGTCTCATAAGAGTTTTGTTTGGGCACTGTATTCAGCATTCCAAAATAAGCAAGAATGATAAAAAAATCAAAAATAAGAAAGTTTACAAGACCGGGATGTCCCATCCGGGAACACGTAAATATATTTGAAATCAGAAAACAATTCTACATCGAATTAGAAAGTAATATACAAGATGTCCCATTTAAAAATTAGTATATATCGAAATTGCAATATTCACACATCTACAAACGTTTTAGTTCAAATTCGAAAATTTCGAGACGAACTTTGCCACCACTTTGCTAATCTGAAATATTTTATAGCACTAGTATTAACGGAGATAAGCTATCAGCTAAAATATAAGAAGGCACTCGCAACTTGTTAGATTACAGCGTACTGAAATACTGCATTGTGTTAGTTCTCTTTAAGAATAGCTACATAAAATAATCTAACCACCCTAACTAACAAGGAAATACAGGTAAGTGCATCTCACCAATTTAAATGAAACTTTGCGGATTTATAGACCGATCTAATGTAAGAACAACGGTAACTATCTTAGCTGCCCGATGGCCCACTAGCACCCCAAGCTCAACACTACCTTTCGCTGTTTGTTCTTCAATCTATTTAAATATGCATGGTATAAAAGTGGATACATTGCCGAATGGCTACCACATTTTAAAGATCCTGTAAGATTCTGCTTCCCGAAGGATGCACAAAACACACAACAATGAGGTATTTGAGGCAAACCTGCGTTTATTCGTTGTGCATGGTGTATGTAAGCAATTCCTTCGTTTTCAATTTCGTTGTCAGTAAACTCTATACTCACATTTTATTAATAAAATCATTTCATAACCACCTGCGTGTTTTCTTCATTACTGTAAATATAGCACATCAGTTATGAATTTCTTTACACAAATAAGAATGTTTCGTATATTTTTGTAGTATATAAAAATTCTGAAATTTGCAAAAAAAAAGGAGGTGGGAGGTTATTTCCCTAAACAAATATTTGTTATAGGGAGAATATTTACGCCATCGTTAAGAGCATATAAAACAGTTTTAATCTTGTCTTAACTTTTTTTTGATATCTCTTATAGTTTCTGAGTTATTGATTCAAACAGCGAAGGGTAGTATTGAGCTTGGGGTGCTTTACCAGTGGGCGATTAGGCAGCTAAGATAGTTAGCGTTGTTCTTACAATAGATCGGTCTATAAACCCACAAAGTTTCATTTAAATCGGTGAGGTGCACTTACCTGTGTTTTCTTGTAAGTCCGAATTATGCAGTAACGTTTAACCTTTTACCTAAATTCCTAAGTTCCATACCACTTATTTGTTTTATATTTATATAAGCACAAGCAATCGTGAGTATAGATTTAACAAGAATTGCAAAATATGATTGGAAAAGCGAGAGTGTCGACGTGGATAGGAATTTTAAAATACCCGACTTCTTCCAAGCGCTCTAACAATAGTACAATGCAAAGGACGGATTTGCATCTCCTTCCTTGCCAAAGGTCAAGTGTAAGTGCTGGTGAAATATATGCTCGTCGACGGAATAAAACCCAGAAGTCTCCCGTAAAGATATTATAAACGTGAATGAAACGATATCTACTGCTGGCATCCTGCAAAATTATCGAAAATGCCCTGAGGACAGTCGTTGTTTAGATGCATACACCGCCATCCACATGTTTAGTACCACTACCCATGATAGTTTTGTATTAAAATATATCGTTATTTCAATGTGATCTGACCTACAAAGCAGCTTTTCTTAATCTTTGACGATACAAGTTGTTTATAATTACTTATTAAATTGAGAAAGTATTAATTTGTAATTGAAATATGGATAGTTAGAGGCAATATCAAACTGCATTCACTCGTATAATAATAATAACAATAGGGTTTATTTTCTTCTGCAACAGAAATTACAATAAATAATTATAGAAACTAATGCTTCAAGTACAACTTGAAGAGAAAATCAAAAGACTGAATTCAGAACACAGTAAAACTATTAATAAATAAATATACATAAAATGAAATATACATGCCTGATTCTAACTTAAATCTAAGCTCTGTCACTCATGCACTGAGCAAAATAACTCCATATAAATTATACAATAAAGCAAACATTGGAACTGAAAGCAGGACATTAACATTATACGTAAGGATTTAGCTAACCCATTCACAAAATAGGTGCTGGTTTTTGATTCTGAAATAGGGATATGCACATCTCTATATCAGAAATGTGTAAATATCTATTTATAAATTTCGTAAACGGTGAATATAGAAAATTTGGGAAATAGGAATTTGGCCAAGTTTGATGTTCAGTATTGCATACTCTGTAAATTCCTAAGGTGTTTTAATACCATGTCTGTATCGAGCCGACCATGTAATTTAATCTCGTAAATATTTGCGCTAAAATGTATTCGTATTCCGGGTTTTTTGAAGGAAAAGGATATATATTCATTTAGGTGATTGAAAACAAAATTATAAATATCTCGAAATCTGTTAGAAGTAAACATATGAAACCCATATCACCTTGGCTTATTGGTTTATTGGTCATATTTAACCTCATTTTGAAGCATTCTTAATTTCCATCTGTTTGGAAACTAACACGAATTTGTCCAGTGCTCAAGAAAGGGTGATCCCACTGAAATCAGCAACTATCGTCCAATCTCTCTACTCTACAGCTTTTCAAGGTCATTTGAACACATTCTCTTTACTAATTTTTACTCGGAGCTGCTTGGATGGATTTCTCAGAACCAACACGGTCTTATGCACCAGCGTTCAACCGTCACTAATTTAGCATGTTTTTCTCAATTTGTGTCAGAAGCAATAAACAACAGAGGCCAAGTCGACGCTACTTATTTGGACCATTATATTCTCCTTCAGAAATTGAATTCGTTTCGATTTTCAACACCATTACGTTCTCGGCTGGAATCTTATACAATGATGGGCAAATATGTGGAACCAAGTAAATATCTATGGAATTTTAGAGATATCGAAATAAAATTTGGTAGGTAGATATTATAGTAAGTTGTGTATTTGAATTCAATGTTTTTAACAAATTTGAATTTCCAGTTTGACCGGAAGTAAATTCGGTTTTTTATTTTGTAATGGAAGACCCTGTATATAATTTTAATTTTCAATAAAACATTTTATTACAATTAAAAAAATATGGGATTCAATATCTTTTATTTCAAAGCCAACCGAGATATTAACAAAGAAAGGACTTGGAATCACATTAGTGACCAAAACTAAATTTAAACAAAACAGTAAAATTAAACAGAGGTACTGGGGAAAGTGAAAATAAACTTAGTGTATTAAATGTTCAAACTGACCACCATTTACTTTTTGACAATAGGCTAGTCTGTCTGTAAATTCCCTTGCAACATTGGCAATTACTTCTGGTGTAATTCTTTGAATTTCTTCGGTTATTTTTTCGCAAATTGTTTGGCTTGTTAAAATAAACTTTGGACTTCAAATAACCCCATAGAAAATAATTCAATGGAGTAAGGTCGGGAGATCGTGCTGGCCATTCAATGGTGCCTCTTCTACCAATCCATCTATTATGACAACTACTGTCGCTATTAGAGTAAGTTCCATAGACTAGTAGATCTCATAATACAACAGTACGAAGGTCGCGCATGCGTACTTACATCCTTCAACTAAAATTAAGTTAAATATTAATGTGATTCCTACGCTAAGTCCTTTCTTTGTTAATATCTCGGTTGGCTTTGAAATAAAAGATATTGAATTCCATATTTTTGTAATTAAAATGTTTTATCGAAAATTAAAATAATATACAGGGTGTTCCATTACAAAATAAAAAACCGAATTTACTTCCGGTCAAACTGGAAATTCAAATTTGTTAAAAACATTGAAATCAAATACACAATTTACTATAATATCTACCTACCAAATTTTATTTCGATATCTCTAAAAATTCCATAGATATTTACTTGGTTCCACACATTTGCCCATCACTGTATATTTAATCAATAGAGAATTCCAAATATATCACAGAAATTACGTGTCTTCCAGGTACATCGCCTCTGGTATAGCACAAGGGTCTAATCTCAAACCCCTAATATTCCTTCTTTTCGTAAACGACATCACCAATACCGTTGAGTGTGAAATGCTAATGTACGCAGACGATATTAAGCTATTCTCTAATATTGATCCCACTGTGGACTGCGAACTACTTCAAAGGGATATTGACTGTGTATCTGATTGGTGTGAAGTTAATAGATTATCTTCGAGTATATCTAAATGTACAAAGATGACTTGCTTTAGACGACAGCAGGCTGTTGAATACCATTACAATATTAGAGGAACACTGCTGCATAGAGCACTGCACGGGCTAGAAAAAGCCCGGCCCGCCCGGCCCGCTCGGGCCCGCGGGTGGGCTCGGGCGGGCCTCGTCACTTCTCATTGCGAGCCGGGCCGGGCCGGGCCTAAAATTGTATGGGCCTGACGGGCCGAGAATGTCATTTATATTAACTAGTTTTAATGTATGCAATGTTATGTTACGTTTTCTTTCGGTTTCATACAATATACGAGGGCGAATCAAATATTAACCGGACTTTTGTTTTAGAACATTTATTGGTACAGTAAATAAAATTACACCTTATTTTTCTATACAATCTCCTCTTTTATTCACACATGTTTTCCACCGAATCGGAAGTTTTTTAATTCCGTCATCAAAAAATGAATGTGGTCGCGTCTAGAACCAATTGCGCACGAACGTTTCTACACCTTCGTCGTCGTCAAAGTGATAACCTCCCAGTTCTTCTTTGAGTAGCCCAAACATGTGGTAGTCACACGGCGACAGATCGGGACTGTAGGGCGGATGTTCCAGTGTTTCCCAATGAATTTTGCCCAATTTTCCTTGGGTTAATGCAGCTGTGTGTGGCGTTGTCACGGAGCAGAATCGCACTTCGAATAGGCATGTCTCGCCTTTTTCGTCGATAGGCCAGTTTCACTTCATCAAGCAGTTGACAGTAGTACGCAGCATCTTACGGATCGCAAGAATATTCGTCTCACTGGTGCTTGTCCGCGGTCGGCGTGCATGGGTCCCATTTTGCACTGACTCTCGGCCATCGGAAAATTTTTGTGCCAGTCGTAGACTTGGGTCATTGAAAGCGTTTTTTCAACGAACTGTGCAGTTAGTCGACGCAAAATTTCGGCAAGTTTTACGCCCTCCCGCAAAATTTAATAATAATGCGTTGCTCAACAGACGTGTGCACCTTTTGCTCAGACATGATGCTACTAACAAAAAATCTGCTCTGGCGAGCCGAACCGATTTACTCCCCTCCACTTTACATCCCCATCCAACATATATCAACACGTCACGTTACTCACTTCACGTGAGCGTTAAAAAGAAAAGTCCGGTTAATATTTGATTTGCCCTCGTAGTATACAAAAACAAACAAAATAAATGTTTCATTCTATTCATTATAATGTAGTAAAGACTAAAATAATTTAGACGGGCCAAACGGGCCGGGCCGGGCGAGCCTTGAGCCGAGGTAATGAACGCAACGGGCGGGCCGGGCGAGCCTTGAGCCGAGGTAATGAACGCAACGGGCGGGCCGGGCGGGCCGGGCGGGCCTATTCCATGCTGTAACGGGCCACGGGCGGGCCGGGCCGTGAAAAATAGGCCCGTGCAGTGCTCTACTGCTGCAGACTTCAATTAAAGATCTAGAGGTAGTCTTTGATTCTTCTCTATCGTTTTCCAATCATATAATTCGGTTGGCATCGCAGTGCTATAAGATCTATGGATTCATTTATCGTAACTGCAGGGACTTCCGTAATTTGCATGCACTATCTTCTTTATTTCAGGCATTTCTTCGATCTCGGTTAAAGTATGCAGCATTGGTGTGGTTTCCCATCTATGCCACATACATCAACGCCATTGAGTCTATACAAAGGAGATTTTTAAAAGTTTTGTATTTTCTATCTAAAGGATCCTATCTGGAAAGAGGCTATGAATATAGTACTCGGCTACATAAATTTAATTTTACATCTCTATCCACCAGAAGAATTATTTCTCTCCTAAAATTCCTGTTTTCTTTTGTAAATAATAAGATCGATACAACTCTCTTGTTCCGAGAGTTAACTCTAGGTCATCTGACATTTTTATTGCAGTCTTGCTCGAACAACTGTCTCTATTAGATCTCCAGTCTCCTTAATGTGTAACTACATACTTCAACAGGACCTCCAATCTTTGCGATATCAACGCTGACCCATTTAGGTTTGTTACCTATGCTGCTTTGCTTCGTATGGTCTCATTCACATAACTCCCCCCTCTTTACCATACGCGAATGTAATATTAAATTCCATAGTTCTAGTAAATATATATATATACAATTTATTTTGTTGATATTTATAGTAAATTGTAATTCATAACTATAGTTAGATGTAGTAAATATATATAGAATATATTATTCGTAGTAAATTGTAATTCATATCTGTAATTATATGTACTTTGTATTTGCTTTGCCTTTTTTTCTCACTTTATATTTAACTGTCATGTATTTTTCTTTTTTGCTGTTTTCCTGTAACTGGGTAAATATGTACCTGTTGGAAATATATACATATTATTATTATTTCTAAATGGGAAAACTGGAAATGTAATAAAATATAGGCAGGCCATTCTGTTTAAAATAACAAAGTAGGTTTTAGGTTCGCTATTTACCAATCACACTGTATATCTAGACATATTTTTGAAATATAGCCGATGGTGTCTGTTACATTATCTGAAAATTTTTAACTTCTAGCATTTACGCAGTAGGCACTATTCTACAATTCCAGAAGATTGGGACACGTTATACCTATGTTTATTTTTATTTTTATTTTCTCCTAGAAATGTTTTTCAAGATACGGTATACAGTATGTTCAGGGAGAAGTAAGACGCGATATATCAGGAACGAATGAAGATTTTAAAAATTTAAGAGTTCAATATAAATATCCATATTCCCGGTAATTCCTTAAAAAACCATCACTAGGTGGCACTACCTCACTTATTTTTTTTATCGCACGCCCATTTTTTAATTCAATTTTTGGAATATGTGATACATTTATGAACCTATCCTCTGTACTTCTTAAGAAAATAATAGCTTTTACAAATTTAAAACTATGGTGCTTATACCTAAGTAACTAGACAAAATATTTGAAAATTAAACATAAATTAAATTAAGTGCTTGCAGTGGTTACATTTCATAAAGGTTCATAGCATCATAAACTTTTTAAACATCCCCAAAGAAAGGTTGTTAGTGGTTATGACGAAAATTATCACTAATGTGTAACAGATTTCAAAAAATGAATAAAAAGGGCACCATTCAGTTAAAAAAAAAAAACAAGTTAAGCAACGCCACCTAGCAGCGATGCATTTTTTTTAATTACCAGAGAGTATATGCCCTCAGCAGACATTATAGTAATTCTGGAGGTTTTAAAATCTTTATTGGTTTCTGAGATATTATTCTGCCCCTTCGAGGAACACTCTGTGTATAGTACATTTTCATTTTCGCGTAACATGCTAAAACAAAACTATCTTCATTGCGAAAATTGTCAAGTGAATTATTTGCGAAATGAAGTAGGCTTTTCTTTTAGATCTTTGGGTTAGTTAAAATCCAAAAACATTGCAAGTATATACATATGTGCCTACTAAAAAACGAATACCTTCATCATTTTCAAAAAATAATAATGAAATAGCAGTCCTTAGAGCTATATGGTATCAAAACCAGTTAGCTCTGCTCATCCAATAAAATTTTTGAATATTGACAAAAATTATTTATTTTTGTATTTCATTGACGAGCAACCAACTGTTGTAAAATGTGCTCATCAGTACTACATCTTGAGAATTACCAATTCATCTCCTATTTTTTTGCTTATCCAACGCTGTCTAATTTGCACATTCATATCGGTAACTTTGCAATGTTTCCGGATGAAGTTACATGCAATTTTCATTTACATAATTACTTAATTAGAGGCAAATTGGTGAAGTTAATCAAGAAGTAAATGGTACTCTGTTCAGCATAATAAACGAGTTTAATATTTAAATGCTCTCCTATTGCTTATGTAACAGTGGATAGCACTCCTACTTCATAATTAAACGCTCGTGTTTTCCCTTTATCGCGTTAAATACTTCTCACTGATAAACCTAAATTATTAATTTTCCCCTAACAACAACGTTATAATAATACAGTTCCTCTATGTAGGTATAATTAACAGGAATGGGAATGATTGCCGATCACGATTTTTTCCCTCTTCAAATCGTTAAATACAAGTAATAAGAAATACATTATGGAATAAATACGCACATAGGTGTTATTATTACCCAACTGTGATTTTCCTGTAATTATTTATGTTTCTTTTTATCTCCTATCTGCCATTAACGAATGCAGCAAACAGGAATAAACAAATGCAGGGAACATTCCGACCCTTTTATGAACCATTAATTACACTCACTAATGACACTAGTTAGTCACTGTGTAATGTTATATCAGGTAATAAATTTTATGTCCATTGAAAGATATAAAAGTTAAAAACAAGTGCTAGAAAAGATAATAGATTTTTGCGAGAGGAAGTACAAAAGATGAAATCTTTAGAAAGGTGATAAGCAGAGAGCACCACATTTTATAATTGGTGTATGCGAAATCCAATTCACATAAGGAAATTTTGCAATATCAAACGTTTGTGTTTACCACTACTGATGTTAGCCTGTTGAGGTTACAATCGTGTCTGCTTTTAGTTTGTCTGCCTACTTTTGTTAAAAAAAACAGTTATTTTTAGAACTCTCTAGATAAATTTTTGCGAGTTTTTACACATTTTGCGTACATAATGGATTCTGCACCAGAAACAAGTAGGGATTTCAACATATCGCCCCCAAAGAAACGTACGGCCTTAGGATACTTTTCTCTAACTGAGAAGGATACTATTATAAACATGTACAAGAAGTGCATTTTGGATAAACAATATAAGTCTACGACAGCGATTGTATCACATATTAAAAGTGTTATGGGTAGGATACATATAATACTTAAACATATATTATCCAATGTAGCTATGCTTGTTTACAGGAATTTGTAGAGCTAGTATCTACAACATAATTAAAGAATATAAAACCAAAGGGAAGGTATCTTCTCCAAAACATAGCGGTGGTCGAGCTTCCCTGCTTGTCACATTTGATGAAAATACGAAGACTGCAGTACGACAACTAGTGCATTGTTTTTTTTTACAAGAATGAAGCACCTACTATCGATTGCGTTTTAGGGGCCATCAAGCATCGTGATGACTAAAGCGTGACAAACGGTTGCACCAGCAGAACCGCCAGTACGGAGGGGTGTATGTACGTATGTGGATGCAGAGTTCAGTAATGCGGTAGACATTGAGGAGTTCGACCGTTCGGTTATTTATCGGATTCTCATTGTGTGTTTTCGAAAACATGGGACGTAAGCCTGGTGTACCTCTTACATCGCATGTGAAGAGATATATTAGGCGTTTCCCTAGTTTGGAATTGACAAGTTCGCACATTCGTTGCAAATTTTGCGGTATAAGGTTGCTAGGCCGCACGACATTTGAGTGTAGAAATCATATTAAAAGTAAACGTCATGTATTGAATTTAAAAAACAATATTCCGTACTGGCAATTTTTATATGACTTTATTTTCATGATGAGCATGTGCAACATCCCACAACACCTAGTAGATAATGAAAACTGCGGTACAATTTACCACATGTGCAAAGTACAGTAAAAGACGAGTTGAGAAATCAAAAAATCTGGCTCACTGTGAACGAAACTACTGATGCTCAGAAACACAGCGTGATTTAAATTGTGGCGCGTCCTTCAAAACGTAATGATCCAGCAGGTTTCTTGTTGTTAGCCAGTAAAACGATTGAAAGAACTGATGCCAAAACCATTGTAAACATAATAAAAAATATATTAAAAGAATTTTGTATCGTAGGAGCCTAAATCACCATATTAGTTTCTGATGGAGCCGCAACAATACTGAAAGCTGGTAGGATGTTAAAAATATGCTTTCCGACTCTTCTTCATATAACATGCCTCATACACGCATGTCATCTCGTAGCAGAAACAATTCGAAGTAAGTATCCTAGGGTGAATGATTTAATATCTACCAAAAAAGTGCTTGTGAAATCTCCCAAACATATCTGCGTATTCAAGCAATTGTATCAGCAAATTCCGCTACCCCCTCAGCCTGTATTGATGCGATAGGGAACATGGATCGAGACAATATCTTACTATCGCAAATATTATTCCCAAGCGAAAGAAGTCATTTTCAAACTTAATTCTTCTAATTCTCAAGCGGTTCGCGAGAGTCAGCAACTTTTTTCCGATTCGGACGTTCAAAAAGAAATAGGTGACATTTCCATAAACTATTCTGTAGTGACACAAACTATTTCGCAGTTAGAAAATACTTACTTATCTATACAAGACTCCTTAAATAACACCAACAATTTAGCAGCCGCTCTTGAAAGCTTGACGGATCCTATAGGACTAGATGTGGCGCAAAAATTTCGTGCAGTTTTAAATAAAAATCCGGATTTAGAAAAGATTCGATCTATATCTGGAATTCAGGACTGCACAGAAGAGATACAGGAGTATTTGAATATCACAAATCTTACTTCATTAGTTGCTGAACGATCATTTGCAAAGTATACGATAACGTTCTCGGACCGTCGTCGAGGCCTGACCGAATCGACAATGGAAGCATTGCTTATGTTGCAGTACTACGCGGCGTACCATGGCAGTCGCACATTACTGGTCATCGATACGTCAATAAAAGGTAACAATCTACTATTTTTTTTTTTTATACTATGTCTACTTTTGCGCGGTACGCCCCGCACGGTTCCATTAGTTTCTCGAACATTATAAATAGTACAGGCACACCAATCAACCGATAATAACCGAACGTCCACTTGTATGTACATAGTAAATACAGCTCCTTTCACGGCACCTCTGCAACCGTTTGTCATGCTTTAGTCATAACAATAATTACTTTTCTTTGTTACTAATTTATATCGGGTATGTCTTCTTTAAAATAAGAAACCATGTATGTATATAGTCAACCTTCACCTATTCTCCGTCTTTTTTCATTTATTTCACAGAGAAACCTTGACAATAAGATAAAATGTTAAATGACACTTTTATTCATATACTAAAACATCCTGTCTATACTATCTTCACAATCTAGAATCCAAAAAATATATAAATAAAATTCTGTAAAATTAGTTATTCTGAGGGCAATCCGCTGTGATTGATTCGCGCGAAGATTTTCAAAATGGGTAATCTTGTAATGCGACTAGTTGAAGGCTCGTGCTTTTAAGAATTCTCCTGAAATACGTTTTGCTATTTTTAAAGTATTTGTTCTACCTTATTTGTCATTTACCATCCTTTTAACTTTGTATTTTACGCTAAATAATAAGGTAACTTTCTGTGACGTTTCTTGTATTCAACTGCAAACGTTTTCCAGTTATTTTGAAATATATAGGTTTCTTTTCTATTAGTTTGATTATTTTAAATTGATCAGGATCACTAATCAGGGGATGAAGGGCATATAAAATCCATAATAATGGACATATCACAAATTCATCTTGGATGTCCGCAATAACAAAAACTAAGATTTTGCCAAAAGGCATTTCAAAAGAAGAAATCTATCATTTAGTTCTATGAGGTAGTACACTTCAACTTACAATATTAGTAGTAGATATTCGAAATGTTTGTTTCGTACCTCTAAATAGTTTTCACAACTTCAGACTGACACATCATGTCTACTACCTCTAATTGATAGTTACCTTGAATATAATCTTGTACGTTTTTAAACAGGCATATAGGAAGTTTACTTTTTACTGAAGAACCTGTTCTTGTTAATACTTTATTATGTTTTCCATAAATAACTGTAAAATCAAGTTAATATTTATAGGGAATTTGATACTGCTGATATTGTATACGCCTACACACAAAAAAGTACTTTCTTAAAACAAGAATTGGGTCAAGTAAACAGCGTAGTTGTATATGAGCAAGAAAATACTCACTTTAATCAAGTATCACAACTTCTTGAATATCAAATAAAACATTTTCTTTGCTGAAATCAAATATACAAGTTTTTTAGTTCTAGAAAATAATTTCTTGATCCAAATATTTCATTGAACATTATTTTCTAAAATGAAAGCAAAAAATATTCGAGTGAAGAAAGGCAATTTCTGAGAACAAGAAATTGTTTTCTTGATAAGAGTAATTAAAAAAAAAAGTTTACTTGGGGTAAGTATTATATTTTTCATTTCAAAAAAATATATGCTTGATAAAATCATTTGAAATACTTCGGATAAGAAACTAATCTCTCAACTAAACTATGTAGATGTCTATATTAAATAAGCACCTCAATAATAAAACTTCATCGGCGTAATTCTAATGGTGTAGTTTTCATAACAATTGATAAAGTTTATGAAACTAACAAAGCAATTGTTTTACCCATTGAACCCATTGAAGTATCTATAGCGGACCCCGCACATAACTCTATTTTTTAGCGTAAAATACAAATATGTAAAAAATGCCAGCTTTCATTTAAAATGTTCGACTTTTGCATATATTTTTAAACTAAATGTTTTCATCTGAGCTGCACATGCAGTTTTTGTGCATATGCATAAGGAATCTTACAGGAGCTTGACTGAAATTTTGTATAGAATTAAAAATATAATACTATGTAAATATAATACCATTTAAGATAAGTAATTTGGTATTGATTTTTGATATAACCGGAACAGACATTGATGTTAATAATTTATCAAATTGTCAGATTAATACACGGAAAAAATCTTGTGAAGATAATTGCAACAACGTTGTAGGTATAATTTTGTATTGAAAATGACATAACTGTAGAAAACTACGCCATCATTAATGAGTAATTTTCATTAAAACATTGGAGTAATTTTATTGTAGTAAAACTAATGAAAATCGACAAAAGATAGTCTAGTTCCTAATACTCGAGTAAAAGAATATGCTTTAACCAACATTAAATAATTTTATCTTACAGAAATTAAAAATGTTGTTATTTAGTATTGCTTCGTTATTATGTATTTCCTGTATTTCTGCATTGCGTGTTATACTCGCCGAAAAATGTACTAATGTAATAATTTAAAATTCGTTACATCAGCATTTCAATAAGTGCGATGCTACTTGCACAATTGCTGAAACATATGTAATATAGTGGGACATCCTACATGAAAAGCGTGCGTTCACACGTTACTATATTCATTTCAATCAATTTTATATTTAAATTCATAAAATATTACTTCTAGAATTTAACCGAGCATTTGCGGAATTTGAATTATTTCGGGTTAATATTCGAATTCTGGCATTTTGATCATTTATATTATTAATCTTTTATTTAAAAAAAGACTCCATTAATGTTATCTTACAAGGGATAATCAAAGTTCCGGGTTATTTTAAGTAATTTACGTTTTGAAACATACTTTGCACAAAAGGACACAAAACACATACGAAACACACTGTATTTGGAAATCAATCAACAAAAACCCTTACGTCATCTGCAACACCGAAATCGATCATCAGAACATCAAAATTTAAAGTATCAAATTGTTAGATTAGCAGCGCCCAGACAACGAATAAACAAGAAGTTAGATACGAAAATTCTGACAGAAAACAAACATATTTTTCGACTGATCAATTTAGAAACTGTATTTTAAACTAAAATGTTGCTGAAATTAAAAACTCTGAAGTATTAAAAAACTGTTAAAGTTAAACAGAAACAGTTTCAAGAAATAATCAAGAAAATTTAATCAAAGAAGACGACCAGAGGGGTTATTACCAGAGGATATTGAACATTTACTGCTGAAAAAGAAGAAACTAGGATCCATCACATAGTACACCCACAATATTCTTAAAAATTCTTAAAAATTTATCATTGTAAGTGAAAAATTTAAAATAATAAACGGAACAGTTTATCTTCCTATTCAATACTTTTAATCGTTTTTTGAAACATCTCAGTAAATTTATTGTAGCAAACGTTGCGCCACTCTTAGGCTTGTTCCAGCACCCTCAGAAGACCGTCCGATACATACAGAAGACGGTAAATTTACGGTTTTCTGAGGATGTTGGAACAAAGCCCTTATTTTCTACAATATTGTTTCACTAATTGCTACAAATACCATTACCATTAATACCATTATTATTACTACTATTAATAAATGTTCACTTGAAAACAACTAAAAACTTATCTGGTAAGGAAAAAAAAAATTTCGATCCCTCTTTAAAAATTACTTGCTTGTTCAAAAATACATATGTATGTATTATTATCATTTGCTATGGCATGCTAAATGTATTTTGTACCTACTCCTTTGCTAAATTAAAAAATACAAAAGTATATCCTGAATAACATTTTACAGATATCTATACTTGCCGAATCTAAGTGGATTTTACCTTTAAAGAATATTTACATAATCATACTCGAGCACTTTTACTTTTTTCCATCCTACAATAAATTAACTGGAATTACACAAATAAAACTCTCAACAAAGTCAACAACGCGTTGGCGTCCTTCTTTGCCTTCGTACGCAAAACAATGATATATGTGAAGGTTTTTTTTTCCAGAGAAACTCACGTTCTCAAGGTATCAGGACACCTACGACTATATCTTGATCCATCCTACTGGACGATTCCTAACTGTGACCGGAGCTGTGTATATTTGTAAAATGTGACTCAACTAACGAAGGCGTAGTTTATTTTTAAAGCCAGCAGTTGTTTACGCTAACTTTTTAACAAGCATTCAAACATCATCATAATTGTACTGTAAAAATAAGAGTTAAATAGTGAGGTTAGCTATCTATTGCATATATCGTACTTAAGTAAGCAAGCAGATGTTATTTGAGTTGCATATTATTCTTCAGAAATACCTAGAATGCAAATTGAAACCATCTATTAATCGTCTAATTTACAAGCGAAAAGTTGTCGGTGCTCGTACCTTTAGGAGCATTAGCACAACTAATGAAAACCAGATAATTTAAATAAGTTAACTGTTCTTCTAGTACCAGCACGGTTAAATACATCTCTGATAAAACGTAATACGAGATTGTAACCGTAAGGTATTCCTTAATACCCTTTAGACATTCCCGCTTTTAAGCTTTTAAGTAAATGGCAAAATTTCAAATATTCATGCCTCGGGGAAATAATTAGAAAAAAGCAAAAACATGTTAACTGTTAGGTAGAATGAAATTATAAAAGATTAAGTTACGTGACGAAATTTGAATTCTAAATTAGCGACGGCATTCTAATCTGCATCTAATTATGCTATCCCTTTTGAAAACGGTGTTAATGTATAAATTTATAGGTTGTGGTTTAAGCAGAATATCATGGTGTAAATAACAAAGAACCTATTGAATCACTTACTCGTTCAGTACGTATTTACTGCAACGCATTCAAACAAAACAAAAAGAATGGAATATTTAAAGAAGCACATACATATTTTAATTATTCGTACGCAATAACTTTAAATTGTGATTTACTTTCACGTTTCATGTTGATTTGAGATGCTTGCCAGTTTAGTAATAATTTCGAATCTTTATTGCAACAGAAATTTCCAAAGGTACCTGTAAGTTTAATAAGTGTTTGCTTACACAAGCATTTACGAGCCCTAGCAACTACATCTTGGGACACAGTTTAATATTTCTACACTATTTTATTAATGTTCTTAACACATGATTATTTGAAAGACAATCTGTTCATACTTTGAAAGAAGCATGTTCATTAAGAAATTCTTATATGTAAGGATAAAAAAAAAATATATTTCAAACTGCAATAAGATTCAATTTTCAAAAAAGAACAAATGTTAACAACTAAAGGTTGGACCGCAAAACTAAATTAATATAACTAATAACTCTAGTGACTCACGATGTCTCCTTGTAACTTAATAACCGCTCGAATACGTGTTGGAATACTTTTTACAAGCTTGTTGTAAAATTCAAAAGATAACGTATCCCAGATTTGTCTTAATTTAGCTCATAAATCAGCAATTGTTGTTTGAAAATTGTTCCTTAGGTATTTTTCATTTCGTATCAAATATTTTTGATGACATTTAAGTCCGGGCTACTTGAGCACCAAGAATAAACTTTTATATTTTGTTGGGCAACCCATTATTTGGATGAACACGCGGTATGACACGAGGTGCCATCCTGTTGGAAAATAAAATCGACGTATCCTCCGCACAATTTCTCAATATTGGGCAACAAATTATTCTGCAAAATTTCTTGGTACGTTGCAACATTCGCCTTACCTTCAGTCAATTCCAATTTGTCCAAACCACTGGCCGGCAGACAACCCCATATAAATTGCCCTTTTGGAAACTTAACAGAGTTCGGTTTTATGCATTAAAACCAAAGGGATGTAATTTCCCTTACAGTGTTTCTCCGATTTTCTTTGTAAGTGATGACTAAGTTTTTTTGGCTTCGTTCGTTTAATTTCAAAGGTTCCAGCTTGTCTGCAGTCTTTAACATTATTTCCAACTGAAAATTTTGCGATTCCTAATTCAGTGGCGATTTCCTTTAATTATTGTCATCGACAATACTGGGACGCAATAATTTCTCGCAATTTTTGTGAAATAAGCAACCATTTTTAAGAAATCTAACGCTTATATTCGTCTAGACATTAACAATAGATTACCAACAAAGATGAGAGGTGAGTATCCATTTTTGTTTTCCATGACTACTTGATAAAGTTCTTCCACCGTCCCAACACTTAGTTGCCTACAAAAATCGTATATTTTTGGAATTCCAATTAAAAATACAATTATAGAATAAAGTGTTGACAATTGTTAAACGTTGATAGATGTTCAAAAAGATGTTTCTTCCGAACTCGAAAAAAAAAACGTTGACAGTACAACATATGATCCATCAACATCACTACCAGCAAACATCCTGCAGAGCCAAATTCCAGATTGAACTTAAAAAAAATGTGCTGTTACTGGAATATGTAAAATAATCACTTAATGTCGATCACATCTACTACATTATAGTTCTTGGCCTTCAAAGGTCTTTAAACTATAGCGAGATATATTAAATAATAGATGATGACCTCAGCCGGAATTGTCCATCTGAACATCATCTTTGTTCTTGCCGTCAAACGATATCGAATTTGGATATAATTAGTAAATTTAAAATTTCCAAGCTTTAACATTCACACGCGATTAAGAATAGAAATAATACTCACACCCACATAAACCTTTTTTATGATCGTGTGAATCGACACACTCAAGACTATTCTTTAGCAGTAACGTCCCCGTCTTAGTATTCACTACATAATTACTATTATGTAATTTATCTGATGATTCAATTTAACGTAATGCTCTTCATCATAAAAAGCTTCCTCGAACTATTTTATCGATTTACATTCCATTATAACGAATACGTATATTTTCAGAGAACATTAGCATGATGGACGCTATAACTGGAGTAAGGAAATATGACTACAAAACATTTTATGTGAGTAAGTAGATACGAATCATTAAAATAATGTAGATTCTAAACGGATAAAAGAAAATTATAATCATTAGTTCCTATTAAACTAAATGCAACGTAATAAAATATGTAGCAAAAAGCAAATGTATTTTTGTTTTGATTATAGAAAATACTGAGCACGTACAAATGTACTCTTAGGACAAGCTCTAAATTAACAAATTAAAACACCGAATATGTAGGAGTGTACTGTACTTACAATAGGTAGCACAAATACATAACGCAAGAGGTACTCATTCCAAATTTTCAACTTATACTAAAACTACTTAGTAGTAATACCGTTTGTTTTCATTGCCAATTGAGATTTAGTACAATGGACGTTCCGATGCTAAGAGTCCTGAAAAGTGAGTGTTTTCTGCATATTGATGCATTTCTCTCTATAATATCATAAAGATTATTTCAAAAGGTTATTAACCGATTATGAGCAGGATGAAAAAGTGGAAGAAGTGGGAGAGATAGATGAATTGACACAAGAACCAAAGAAAGAAGAAATTAAAGAAATTATCAATAAAAGTCACAATGGAAAGGCTCCAGGAGGCGATGGAATAAATATAGAGCTTATAAAGTATGGAGGGGAAGAACTACTAGAAAGGATCTTTAAATTAATAGTGATTATTTGGAAAGAAGAAAGGATGCCAGAAGAATGGGGCAAGGGCCAAATCGTAACGATACACAAAAAAGGAGACCAACAATTGTGTAAAAATTACAGGGGAATTACCCTGCTCAACACAGCTTATAAAATTATGTCAACGGTAATCCAACAAAAACTAGTGAAAGCGACAAAACACCTTTTAGGGCAATATCAATGTGGATTTACCCAAGGAAAGTCAACTATAGAGGCCATACATACGGTCAAGCAGATAATGGAAAAAGCTCACGAACGTAAAATGGAGATTGAAATGCTTTTCATACACTTTCAACAAGCATTTGACTCGTTAAGAAGAACAAAACTGATAACAGCACTGAAATACCTGGGAATACACGGTAAATTAAGACGACTAATAGAAATGACCATGAAAAGAACTATAATTAACATCAAAATTCAATTGGGTGATACAGAAGAATTTGAAATAAATAAAGGAGTAAGACAGGGAGATGCCTTATCAGCAACTCTATTTAATCTAGCTTTAGAATATGTAGTAAGGAAAATAAGCAAAGGCACGCTAAGAACGAGAGAAGGACAAATAATAGCCTATGCAGATGACATAGTTATTATAACGAAGAATCGTAGAGCAATGAAAAGAATGTTAGAAGAACTGGTGGCCGAAGGGGAAAAAATAGGACTTAAAATAAACCAGGAAAAAACTAAAATTATGAGATTTGGTAAAATAGCAGAAAATCAAAAAATTAAAATAGGGCAACTTGAATTTGACGAGGTGGCGAAATTCAGATATCTAGGAGTAATGTTAGCAAATTATGGGGAAAGAGAAATGGAAATCAAAGAAAAAATAATGATTACAAATAAAATTTTCTATGCGAATAAGAAGCTATTAAAGGGTAATTTCCTTGGGAAAAAAGCGAAAATGAATATATATAAAACAATAATTCGACCATCGCTAATGAATGCTGCTGAAACACTTACTATAACAAAAAAACAGGAAGAAGACCTAAGAATATTAGAAAGGAAAATTCTAAGGACAATATTGGGACCGATAAGAGTGGGCGAGAATGAATACCGACAAAGAATGAACCATGAAATACTACAGGAAATAGACGAAGATGTTATAAGGAAAATAAAACAGCAAAGAGTAAAATGGCTGGGGCACATATGGAGATCAGGACCAGGCATAGCAGTATATTCTATATTAGAGTGGGAGCCAGGAGGAAGGAGAAGACGAGGAAAACCAAGATCGAAATGGTTACAGGAAGTGAAAGAAGACCTCAATTGGGCTGGAATTAACAACTGGCGAGAAAAGACAAGGGACAGACAGCTGTGGAGAACCATAAGCAGAAGGATATAATATTTGGAAAGGGGACAGATCTACCCCGATAAACAGATCTAGAGAGCTGAAAAGCGGCGTTACCTCTTCATGGGATGTTTAGCCACCATATATATATATATATATATATATATCATAAAGAGACAAATTTTCAACATTCAAGTAGTAATAATTGCCAGGATTCGGCTAACCGAAGGTTTAAACGCCACACCCTGTATATAGAGCTGTATTTCGTACATGGTGCAAATCATGTTTTGTAGACTACGTTTCTGACTGCGGATAATTTAGTTGATATAACAAACACCATTGGCTCCAACCGTTGTGGTTTCATAACTCAACCAAATTCACTTAAGATTTAATGTTTAAAAGTCCAAAGTAGATTGGAAATTCTGCAAATATCCTTAGGATAACTTTTAAATGACTTTGGTTTAGGTGTTCAAATATAATTCTAGAAAGATAGCGCCCGTGCACACATTGACAGATAATATATACATATATAATTTGTCTCTCTATAATATTTCTCTCTAATAAGTGTTATTAAACCAAATTTCTAACAGGCTAAAAAATGGCCGTACTAGGCTAACATTCTGTAATACCATTTGTTATTCTAGTACATCGCCCATATAGTTACTACTACTACTATAGTTACTGTGGAAGCAAATTAAGTCTCATAAATCCACAATCTAAGCATCCAGTTTTCTCAGCATGGTGATCACTTCAGCGTGGTTCCTGGCCAAATCGTTTACTACCTGAGCAATTCGAATTAAAATTCAAATTGCGAGAACGAAACATATGCATGATATCATTTATTGAAAACTCTCACTAATTGACATTTTTAACATTTACTTTTCACAAAGTATTACGATTAATACCATTAAATGCTTAAATTACCCTTTCACGAACTTCTTTTACATTATTATAATTGTAATTACTTCCACTTATGTATTTTTTCAAGGTGCCCCACAAGTACAAAATCAGAGGCGACAAATCTGTTGATCTGACTGGCTACTTTTTAAGTACATTAGTCGTAAATGACTTTGTTATTCCAGGGATCATATAATTAATTAGATTTCTGTCAATGTGTGCACGGGCGCTATCTTTCTAGTATTATATTTGAACACCTAAACTAAAGTCATTTAAAAGTTATCCTAGGGATATTTGCAGAATTTCCAATCTACTTTGCACTTTAAACATTAAATCCTAAGTGAATTTGGTTGAGTTATGAAATCACTACGGTTGGAGCCAATGGTGCTTGTTATATCAACTAAATTATCCGCAGTTAGAAACGGAGTCTATAAAACATGATTTGCACCATGTACGAAATACAGCTCTATATACATGGTGTGGCGTTTAAACCGTCGGTTACCCGAATACTGGCAATTATTACTACATGAATGTTGAAAATTTGTCTTCAATGATTTTTATGCTGATCTTTCAAATAAAAATATTCGCAACTCTGAAATACTTCCGGTTATACCGGAAATGAATGTCACCTTGCTTATTTTACCCTATTTCACCCTATATATTTTTTCAGTTTCCGATAGCATACATTATTCTACATAAGTTCTGTAAAGGTTTTCCTATACGTATCTTTGACCGTTTTAAAAAAAATAAATTTTAATGAATTTTGGCGTTTTATTTACAGGGGAAGGGAAAATCAATAACTGAGAAAGTGTTTAAGTTACGAGGTTGACATTTTTTGGTTATGTAGCCAGTACGTTGTACTGTACAAAGTTAGAATATTGTAAAATTTATAGTACGGGCGATACAGAGGGTTATTGACTCTATTAACCAATAAGGCATAATAACTTACTTATTTTAAATGGAACACCATGTATATTATCTGCGCATATGGTTTGTCTGATTATTCTCTCTAAGAGTTAATTAACAGTCTCTACATCTATCTTTATTAGTTTATGAGCTATTTGAATTTTTTCGTATTAGGAACAAATTCAGAAAATTAAGCAACAAAAGAAAAAATATGTTAAATAGGGACATAACAAATAAATAAACTGAAAATAAACAAAATTTTATCAAACGTGATCACAATTTCCACCGTCCGCTTCTAGTTTGCAAATTCTTTTTAAAATACCCAAATTATCCATTGTTACCCTTTTTTATTTAAAAACGGCAGATCTGGCGCTTCTATCGAGAAATATTAATTCGTTCCTCAAGCCTTTTAATAAAATCAACAAAAACATAAAAATAGTAACAAATTCTAATGAAAAGACAATAATTATTCATTGTAATATAATTTTAATAAATAAGTAGCTTCAATTAACAATAATTTGTTTATCTTTATTTTTCGAAATATTCAATTAAATTCCATAATTTCGAACGAAAAGGTCATTGCAATTTAAAAAGAATTTACGAATTTTTAGAATTGCCCGGTGGAAATTTTTAATAATCATAATTTTTTATAAGATTTTATTGTTTAATGTCAGTTTGTTTGCTGTTCTTATTTCAAATAGTTTTAGTTTTCTTACTTATTAAATTGCTTAATCATTATATCCAAAATTATCCGAATTTATTCTTAACACGAAAAAATGCAAATAACTCATAAACTAGTAGAGATAGATGTAGGGAGTGTTAATTAACTCTTGTAGTGAATAGTCAGACAAATCATATGCGTCGAAAATATGCATGGTGTTCTATTTAAGTGAATTATTGCGTCTTTTTGATTAATATGTCAATAATTTTCTGTATCGCCCTGTATTATTCGTTTTGGAACTTTTTAACTTTGTACAGTAGTACAACGTATTGACTACAAAACCAGAAAGTTTCAACTTCGTAATTTAAGCACTTTCTCAGTTATTGACTTTCCATTCCGCTGTCAATAAAATGTAAAAGCATTCATTAAAATCCGCTTTTCTCAAAAACGGTCAAATACGAAAATTTGTAGAACAATGTGTACTATCAGACAGTGAAAAAATATACGGGATGATGTATTTGAAGTAAGCAAGGTGGCATTTATTTTCGGTATAACAGGAAATAATGTTGCCAATATTTTTATTTGAAAGATCAGTATCAAAAGTCCTCGAAGATAAATTTTCAGCATTCAGCTAGTAATAATTCCCAGTGCTCGGCTAACCGACTGTGTAAACGCGGAACAATTTGAAATTTGGACAAAATTTGTTTTTTGAAAGTCTTGTCAATACTAATTGATAATAACTAGAGTTTGTTAAAAAGGTGGTACCGGCTGTGGCACACCGCATAAAAGTAGGTATGTAATATACAATATTAGTGAAAAATAATATTGTTACCTTTTCCTGTCGTCTTGATGTCCACTGTGGCAATTGGCAACCGCCCTGGTATGCTGCGTAGAATTGCATCAGCAACGCTTCCATTGTCGATTCATTCAGCCGTCTACGGTGTTGTGAATACGTTGTCGTATACTTCGAAAATGATCGTTCGACATCCAGTGACGTAAGATTTGCAAATGTCAGATATTCCTTTTCCTCATCTGGGCACTCTTGATTTTCAGTTATAGACCGAACCTTTTGTAAATCGGAACTTTTCGTCAAAATTGCATCAAATTTTTGAGCAACATCGACTCCTATAGTGTTCGTCAAGTTTTCTAGAGCGGCTTGTAAATTTTTTATGCAATTTAATACGTCTCGTGCAGATAAGTGATCCAATTGCTCAATAGCTCGTGCAACTTCAGAATAGTTCATGGAAATTGCATCTATTTGTTGTTGAACGTCCAAATTGGAAAAAAGTTGCTGACTATCTCGAACTGCTGCAGAATCATTTGAATCAAGTTTCAAAGTGACATTTTTCACTTGTGAACATATTTCCACACAAAGCGAATCAATTCTCAAGCATTGTGCAGCTACTCAGCAAAAACATTGAAAGCTTTGATTTAAATTTATTCTATAATATACAATTCATGCAGGTTATTTATCTTCAAGATCTTCATATCAGGGATATTTAAAACCGTACCAATTTAATTCCGAATGAGTTCACCTTTTTGAAATGGTATATAACTAAGCGCAATGGACATCCTGCTGCCTCTTTAAAGCCTCTAAGAAGGTTATTACCATGCAAAGTGTCTAGCTAGAACTTGTCTCGGTTTTACTAAATGATTATGTAGACTTTAATTTCAACGCATTTTAATAATGAATTTTAAAATCACAAAAAATAGAATGCCTTGCCTCCAGTTATATACTTATAAGTCCTAAGATGAAAATAACTTACATCTGAATGATTCTGAATTCTATTACCAAGGTGCATAGCCTGCAATTAACACTTTAAAGAGATGGCGTAAACACCTCAGATAAATCTCATTTTTTAATATTTGATTTATTTCAACGTGTGTACATCTGTGCACACGTAAATCGTACATACGTGATACAGATTTCATAAGCAGATAAGGTGTAAATTATACCAGTTTGGTTCGCCATGATTTTATTCCTCTCGTGCATCTTGTTCGGCATTCTGCGAAAGGGAAAAAGACGAACAAACATCAGAAATTCGAAACCATCGCGGCCATCGTTTCATAATTACGGTGATGCTGTAAAACCCCCTTAATAACGGCGATAATTATAAATTTATTATCGTGTAACTTGTGATTAAGCTTTTATAAATATTTACAAATCGTTCGAGTCGTGGAGTTAGTCGCTGCGGTCGACCGTTGTTACACTTTGTGCGATTTGTGGAGCGTAAAATTATCCTTTCCCTTGACTATGTGGTCTTCGGAGTATCAAGAACAATTAAAACATACCCAGATGTACTTACAAATATAATGCTCAGCGCAATTAAGCTCAGAAGTACAATTAAATGTGATAAACATACCTCTTAAAATGGCGACAAAAACATATTGCATAAGGATATTAAAACGTAATGATCGGCGAAAATTAAAAAAATTGCTGGATTTTTCCTGCCGTTTTCGAGAAATACGAACATCTTCAGATGGATAATTCTGCTAAGTTGTTCAATCTGCGTTCTAGGAAATGCAATACAGATGGCTACGATGTCTAAGTCTGCAATGAACACAATAATTATAATAAATAGATATGATGACAAGGTATACGTCAAATAGTGTATGAAGAGAGGACAAGGTACATTCTTCGATATTACATACAGATATGTAAAGAAATATACGAACTCATGTCATTTCCTATGCTGCTATGCGAATAATTATCCGTGCAACAATTTTAATTGAGATAAAACCTTCTATTTTACATTTTAAGAAACATTTTTCATCATAGTTTGGATGTTGTATATTAATGATACTTGCTATACAAGCGCACAATACATTTAGTTTTGTTTCTTGATGTCATACTTGCCAACCAAAAATGGTTCGACAAAAATTATTTCAATTTGGGGATTACATAAAACTTAATTTTACACTTGTTAATCTACTGTTATTAAAATACTTGATATGTCAAAGTTTTAATAAGCTTCAAAAAACTGCATTTTATTTAATAGCAATTATTTAATAATAATCTTCATATTGAAAACTATATTTTCAAAAAAGGCGTACATTCTTTTCACGTTCTCTGAGTAAATGAAACAAAACATTTTTTAGTATCCTATTGACACGTGTGCATAGATTGGTGACACAATAGGTAAAAAATTCACACTGAAGCATAGAATTACATCTCTGATAAATGAAACGACATATGTTCAAAGGAATTTACTTATTACTGCATATGATTTTTTTATACTTAACTGGGGCAATATTTTGGAGCATACCCAACATGTATGAGGCAGCCACCGATAGTAATTAATTATGCTGAAAAATTTTAAATGTCTAGACAAATTCTTTCGAAAAAAAAAATACATACTACTTTCCATTACAGAAATATCCTCACAAAAATATCTTTATTTGAATTGTTTCTTTCTTTTTCACCCCATGATCTATAGTATTACTAGAAAATCCCTTCCTGAGGCGAACTACTACCCTGAAAAAATCAATTCAATGTCTTCGTTGACTTCATTTTGTTAAAACAAAAAAAAATAATGGAGTTGGAAGAAAAGAAAAGTCCACTTTCTCACAATAACTCAATTTAATAGGAAGGAGAAAAATATTATATTAGCTAATAAATTTATTACAACAATGAACTACGTTTATCAAATGAAAAACCTGTTTATCGATATAATAATTGCCAGTTTATTAACTTATTTTGTGAGAAACGGGACAAAAATGTATTCTTGATATCAACAAATCTGTTTATTGTATATAGTGTAAATACGAAAGTAAGTGTTGATCGAGATAATAAACAGCCATCTATTAAAATGATAAACTCGTTCGTTAGACCAATTTTGATAAAAAAAATTGTTACATTAACGTACTTTTTTACCTTTTTCGTCTATCATCTTATTGAACTAATAGAATTAAGTACAATTGTTTCCACAGCTTTTGTTTTAAAAAATTAATTCCTGTTTCTGGTACACCTCTAGGCATTAGTTGGGTTGCATTGCTTCCTTTGCCTACGATGAGGACATAAAACGAACTATCCCGTTTCGCCAAATTTAAAGACATTAATTCTGAAGAGGACGAAGAAAATTATTATTTCAATTTTTACTTGTCTCATTTAGTCTTTAAACCTTTGTTATAAATTGTAAATTCACCTCTTTTGATTATTGTTCCATATTTTAGAACCATTTATGTTGTACTGTCCAGTGTACTCTATGAATCTGGTCATTTATAATGTACGTTAATACATATTGCGTAAGCACGATAGTTACGAGCTTTGTGATGATCGCGCGCAGTTTACATGCAAGGTCACATTACGTAGATAGACAAAAACGAGTAAATTTCGCTATAAAAGGCGTTCAAATCCGCGTACATTTGTCTTTCTATGGCTAACGCTACGGGGGAACAAGCTCTCCGCTAGACTGGCTCTGCGAGAACTTCTACTGCCCAGACTTCATCTCTCGACGGCCGCTTGCTGCGTTTGATTAAGGATGGACAAAGACACCGTCGGAATATCAGGATAGTGTGGTTTTAACTATCTATCGTGGAATTTTGACTGAAATTATTCAATGTCCGTTCCGCCGGTATTATTACACGTCGATATTTCGTAATAGCGTGGCCCTAGCTATCTATTACGAAACCTCGACGACCGATACATTCAAAGTATGTTACCGAAAATATTTTGTAAATGTCTTGCCGCGACATAAAATTTAAAGACCCGATTATAATCTGATCGAACTCGTAACTGAGAAAATAAAGCATTTATTTTCAATCATTTATTTTACCCGATCTGTATATATTTGTATATGAATTTGATTTTAATTTGCTAGAGAATTTAATTATTTTATTTCATGAGGTTATGTATAAATAAAGTGTTGTTAATGTACTTACATCTTTTCCTGATAAATTGAACCCTTTGGCACTTTTCACGCTACCCTTGTGGTTAAGATTGTCCACGCACGCTGTGTCAATTATTCCGATATTCACTTAACTTTCCTTAATCACTAAAAACTGTAACAGCTTTATTTTAAAATAAACAAATATGAATTAAGCCACTTAAGATACATGTTATAAATCTGATATATGACAATTGAAAATCCCGTGACAACTAATGACATCCCAGCAACGGAAAATCAAACTGTATTATGTGTGGATAATATAGTTCCTCGGTCCACTAAGTATGAGATCTTAGTGTTTAGAATAAGAGAAGTTAATGTTGTATATTTTATTCCCGTCTGAATCAGTCAATAACATCAAATTGATTAAAAAGATTGTCTTAAAGTAAAACCGTCATATATTCTTTATACTATAATCTCCCGTATATCATCCAGAGATGTCACTAGTGCACAGAGTCCATCTTACATAGCTTGGCAAGTGTGTAAAGACAGTCGCTTTTTAATTTTGCGCCTAGGAATAAGGAAGTTATTACATTTTGACACCGAGACGTGCACAGTATTACATTTTGACGCCGGAGCAGAGACACAGTGTTGCAATGCACACAATTATTGATACTACAAATGGCATATAAACCTTCTTTAACAGCTTTATGCATTATTAACTAACTTTTTTGACACAATATCTTTAGTTCAAGCCATACAAGAAACTGTATTTGTGTATCTCCTAGAACTTCATTCCTTACAAAAAATATTTTGTAGTGAGACTGTTTAAAGTCCCATTCCCATAATTTAACCTTACGGTTATGGAAGCATTTACAAGGACATTAAAGAAATATAACATTGCACATCGTGCATGCTGCTTAGTGTATGAATTATAACCATATGTGCATATTGACAAGTAAATAAAATAATAACAAATTAACTTTGTATATTCTAGGTACATGCTACAAATTTTATTCAATTATGTAATCATAATTTCTCATTCTGATTTACGGAAATTTCTGATATTTACAAGAAACGTGATTTATTTACCCAACGCGTCGCGTTAATTAATGTAATTTATATAACATATCTTCAAAACATATGGGGTACATAACATTTAACGGCTGTGAGCAACGCATACTCACACAAAAGGCGAATGCTACGTCACTTTAGCATCGATTTATCTTTCCCGTATCTAAAGTACCGTGTGATGTAAGCAGAAAAGGATGAAAACCATTTAGACGATATTTATGCATTAATTTTGCTTTATCTTCCTGTATCCCGCGAATTTAAACAAAGCGTATTGCGTTAATGCACCATTACTTAGGACTCCATGTTAGAGTCATTACTCTAACATGAAAATTGCGAAACAATTTTGAATTTTTTCAAGGCAGCTTTTGTAATAATAGAGACGAACTCGTTCTTTAAGTAAGTTGGAAGAAAAATGCTTCTAATGTAACCCTACGATCGATCAGGATATTCATTAATTATCACCTTGAACAGGCTATAATTCCTTCAGCAACAGACAAGGTTCCGTTATTATTAATACCTATGAAGAACACTATAGAAGCAATTCGTGGTATACCCAATGTATTGAAACACAATCAAAATTTAATGGAATAGATTTATTTCACGTTATTATTCGTTGAGAAGATTATATGTTGTTACAAACTTTTTCAAGATAAGAGAAGTATTTTTTTCTTTTTTTCAATGCTACAAATATGAAAAATGACACAAAATATTTTCATAAAATGGAGTACCGTATACCTTCCAAAAAAGTTCGAGAATTTCCAAATGATAAGTTTGTAAATGTTTGTCTTCATGATAAAGTTGATTAAATATTTTTCGCTTATTATCTTCCATTACCTTCTCCAAAAGGTTCCGTAGTCAAGTGGTAAGAGGGCATAGTTAGGTTGCTTCATCATATTATAAAAAAAGAAAAAAATTAAATTAACACTTAATAAAAGTGCATCAAAGACCGAATTTCCTACTCTTCGCCCCTTCGCTCTCGATTTCATCTTTGAAATAAGGAAAAGGTCGCAGTGAACCAAGTCAGGTGAGTACGCTGGATGAGGAACGACGGCCATGTTGTTTTTCATCAAACACTGCTGTACGATGAAACTGATATGTGGCCTCGCGTTATTACGGTCGGGAACCCAGTCATTCCTACGCCGCTTCTCATATGTCTTGAATGGTCTACCTACATTGAAAAAATGAATTCAATAAACCGTGTTCATTGATTTTGTTAAATAAATTTATTGCAACAATAAATCATGTTTATCAAATTCAGTCCTGTTTATCAGTATAATTAATACCCGTTTATAAACTCACTGAGGAACTATTAAGTGCTTGACTACTGGTACATTGCGCATGTACACTAGTATAGTCAATTGAACTCTATGCACTTTGGCATTTGATATTATACCGGGTGGTGACATGGACGACGCAGTATAGCAATTATAATGGTAGATCTGGAATGTCCAATTATTTGCTTCCCTAATTATTTTACAAGGAAAGTGTATTTAGGTTTTTTGTAGAGAAAAAAATTCTACTTCCATACATACCATTGCTTTTTAGTTTTTAGAATTCTGAAACCGAAAAATCCGGAAAATGTAAATGCCAGTTTTAGAAAAATAATTGTTGCCATGGAATTATGAAATCAAACAAACGTGCTTGCATTTGTCATTCCTGTTTGACGTTTTTAATTTACAATAGTCAATACTAAATTCTGTTCTTTGCCCCATGTATTTAACGGTAGAAAAGGTTGAAATGGTAAAATGGTATTATATGGGCAATAGTGTACGTCAAGTAAGTGCGTTGTTTAGGGTACAATATCCCTATCGGTCAATCCCAGCAGCCTCTCAAATTGCCCCCGTCCGATTTTCTAAAATTTGAAAATATCCACGTTTTGTGTTGGTTTGTGCCGTCAAAATTTTATTTTGTGCTCATTCCGATTTCGAGGTATTCCAAAGCACAAAACGGACATTTTCAAATTTTAGAAAATCGAAAGTGCGGGGCCCAACTTAACACACTCTACATTTTTTAAAAGAAAAATCAATGACTGTTTAAAGTGCGCTCAAAAAATCCATGTTTCTTTGTTGTTAATGTGCGATTTATTGCACAACTTAGCCGCAAAGGGTGCTATAATTTTTGCATATTTGTTATTTCTGATTTCATCCCAAATCGTTCTAAAGTGAGAATTATGTATTTTAATATAGCTGATCGGCTTCACGCCGAAGTCGAGTTGCATATCTGCATGACAAGTACGCCAAATAACCTAAAATGTTGCAAAATTATTATTATATTAACCTCCACATAACTGTACGATCTGGTGGGTTGTTAAAATCAACCACAGCTTTAAACAAAACCAAGTCTGGGTGCTCCACGCGAACCCACTACGGCCAGTAAAACAGGATGTCTCAAATTGGTGGATTGCATAGTCCCGCCACGGTTACATGTTAAATGAAGTTTTCGTACTTAATTTCTTTAAGAATATGCGATAACAAAGACACAATTGCTCCTTTGAGCAGCGTGAAAAAGGTTTAAGGCTCACTGAAAAAATAACTTTCCTTTCATATTAAGCTACGTGAGAATTGTTAGATGAAACATCTGTTTTTAATAACCTGCTAAATAGCAAACAAGTGGTATACTGCGATTAAAAATGTAATTTACACCTCAGACGCCGTAAAACAGTTACCACAGGGACACGAAAGGTTATTGCTCTATTACAGAACGCATTTATGACAGGGATTGATAGCGTACTAAAGTACATACAAAATATTTAGTGCGAACTTCGTAATTAAACTCGGAGATATAAAGAACTGCAGTTGACGGGCCCTAAGATAGCAGTATCATGTTCAGGTGTACGTCTCTAGTTGATTTTATATCATTAAATCTTCACTTTATAATTTTTTACAGTACATACTTATTCTCACGTCACAGATATAATTCATCAAGACTTTACTGCCAATTTTGAAAATAAATAGAATCTTCGTTTTTTTATTTGTAACCTTATTTAAACTATGTACTCAAAACAACAGCCTAAGGACTAATTTCTTCCATTTTATTTTAGCCTAGCGTGTTCACCTAGTGCGTGGGTGAAAAATAATTCTTTTTCTGATGAATTTAAAGAAAAAAGGAAATATTTATATAATAATTCTAAAACAATTTCTCTATCAGATTCTTGAAAAATATGCGGGATGTTCCATTTAGAAAAATTGAATTAGCTTGAATCAAACATGGCACCGATTTCGATGGCAATCTTGTAGACGCTGGTTGATATAAAAACACTTTTAACATATTACCAGAAATTCCAAGAAATATTCAATCGGATAAAGATTGAACCACCGGCCGTTAAAGAAAAAGCGAAAACGAAGAGAGACATCCAAAAACGTAATAATATACTGGGTGTTCTATTTAAAAAATCGAAGTTGTATCGTCCGCTGCGAAAACTGGACCCCTGTATACTTAAATATAATTTTATGTTGTGCGAAACTTGTCTCCGAATATTTTTTGTTTGAAAACGTTTTCTCTGAATTGCTCAGAAAAGGAATTATATTTCGTGACATTGAATTAGATATAAAGAGACCTAAGAACCTCGCAAGGTTCTGAGTTGCTAATAAGATGTGCGTAATATTATGTTAACTTGGCATGACGTATTTTTTTTAAGTCACTTTTTAATGGAAAATCTTCTCTGTTATTTTAGTTGTGTATTTTTGGCAAAATTCTAGACATAAAAATTACTAACTTGTTAACAGTCCAAAATCAACCATTTTCTCCCTATAACCAGAAAGCAATTGAATTTAGACTAGTAATATGTTAATATCTTTTGTCTAGAATTTTGTCATAAGTTTAGGACTAAAACAATATACAAGGCGTTCCACTAAAAAAATACTTTTTAACAAGAATGTGTTATACCAACTTAAAGCAATATTACGCGTATTACGTCAGGAATTCGAAACCACATAAATGCGAGTGTATTAGGTCCTTTTATGGCTAATCTATGTACCAAATATTACATCTGTTTAATACGCACTTCTGTAGAAATAACGATTTCTATAAATGTCAGCTTTTTCGAAAAAACCTTAATAACCCTGGAACACTTAGTTTTAGGGCAATATCTTACTACATTTTGCCTCAGAATTTAACAAGGATTCCAAAAATATAGTAATATATAACATATTCCATTAAAAATACAACTTTGGGTAGCTACATACTTATGAAATGTCCAGTAGGTTTCAATATAATTTTAAAACATGCCCACAGTTAAACCTCACAACAAGAAGAAAATCTCCATTCACAAAGCCACAATCTTGCGACCCCGCGGAAATGACTCACCCTGTATATATGTACATTAATTAACGCCGACTACCACTGCAAATTTGTGTACTTCAAGTAGGAGCAGAAAAATGAATGCTGTCCTAAATATACCGCTCAAGCGATAATGAAGAAGTCAACGCTCTTTTTCTGTTTTCGTTAAATGTTTTTTTCGCGTTTCGCTTGTTATTCTGGAAATCCATAAGCCGCGGCGTTTTTTATGCACCTGTTTAATTTTACGAGTCCTTGGGACCATAACGAATCTTGTATATAATTGAAATTTATTATCTTGTCATTTTTTTATTCCGTATAAAACGTTTGCTAATTTATTTCTCATAACAGTATCTGTAATTTGATAAGATCTATTGATATGTCATTGTGGATAGTGAAGTTTATTAGTCTGTAAGCGTCTGTAAGCAGAAAACTACTTCTATAAGAACATAATAATTCGTTAACGTTATAAATGCGATAAACATGATATTATCTGTGTAAAGATCGTTAATTGTCAATAATAATTTATTTGAGTCAATATGCAAAACAAATTAAAGCTAATCATTCTTCACTATTTAGTAGATATTGATGTATACTATTGATGTGAGTATCACAACAATCAAATTTTTTAATCTCTTTGACTTCTTTTTGACAAATATATCAAAAGTTCAGTACCAATGTGCATGAATATGCAGTAGAATCTAAGTGCTGCGGCGCAAATAATAACGCGATAAATCTGAAAGTTAAGAAGCTCAAGGCTGTATGACCAATAGTTAGTTACCAATAGTTTTCGATTTTTTAATTTCGGGGAGGTATTATTTTCACTCCTTAAGAAAATATGTTTCTTTGTGCAAAAAAAAACAATTCTCTTGTTGCTAAAGAAAACAGGGAGTCAATGTTATATGGTTAGATAATGTTAAAGTAAAATACAAAAATCCAAAATTTTTATTTACACTGGAACTAGTTTCGGCAATATGATATCATCATCCAGAATCCAAAGTGTTATGACACATCAACATAATAATACAAAAGAGAAAATATGTACATACAGTCGGAATTTCAAAGTTTATAAAAGTCATGTTGTAAAATGTTAAAATTAAAATGAAGAATTGAAAGCAAAATGGTGAAATTTGCCGAGAACAGTAATGTGGTATTAGAACACAAAGGTGTGGATGACAAACTGAACAAGGTGATTCAAAGCCTGTATAAAACTACTAGGAACAGGGTAATTTACAAAAATAGGAAATCGCCAATATTCAGGAGAGGGATTAAGACAAGGTGGAGGAATGAGCTCTACATTGCTTACATTGTTCATGGATCATGTTATTAAAAAATGCAACCAAAGTACAAAGAACTTATTTACAAGCTACAAATAGTAGATATCTCGGAGTGTACTTATGCAGATGATATCGTAATTATGGCAGCCAACGAGAAGGAATAACAGAAAGACTTAAATATATGGAATAAAACACTGGAAGGGAGTGGTAAAAGGAAAATGAATATAAACAAGACAAAAGTCATGACGATAACAAACAAGCAGTAAATATACAAGTAAATAGTAGGTATAAAACAAGCATTACTTCGATTACTTATGCGTAACAATGGAAGACACAAGAAAACAGGAAAATGAAATAGAAAAGAGGATAGAAAACACAATCAAAGTATAGCACAGCCTAAATAAAAATTTCATAAATAAAAACGAGGTAACCAGAAAAAAAATGTTCGCTAAGCTGCACATAAGCCAATCTTGACATATGGATGTGAAACTTGGTCACTGACATGACAACAAAAAAACAAAATACAAGCAGTAGAGATGAAATATATGAGAAAGGTGAGGGGTGTAACAAAAATAAATAGGCTTAGAAACGAACAAATAAGACCAATCCTAAAATTTATAGAACAGCAAGAAGAAGACGAGGACATGGCAGGAGGCAAGATTAACAACCAGAGATAAGAAACAATGGTGTAAATTTGTATATGAGTAGACACTTATGTTATGCTTATGTAATCCCGACACCTTAGAGTGAAGGGGAATATGATTATATATATACAAAAGTGTGTACAAAATGTTTAAGAATTAAATTATAGAAACAACTCTACAAGAGGTTTAATTAAGACAGTTTAGATGTATGAGTAAAATGAAGAATTATAGCTTACCGAAGCAATTATATAGAGCAAAAGAACTTAGGAAAACAAAGAAAGAAAGGTTGCAGAGTTGAGGGTACAAAATCGATAGAGTTTTGAAAGATAATCTTAAAAGCGGCAACACATAATTAGTCTTCCGTTAAGAGGTAAGAGGTCGTAGTGGATTCAATAAATCAGTTTTTTGTGTTCTATTTAATCCACGCGTATCTTGTTTCTAATTGGAAGTAATAATAATTCATGCCTTCAGATCCCTTAACAGCTTGTACTTGGACTACCAACGACTATGCTTTTTTATTTCAATTATCTAACAAACAAAATTTTGTTTTTCAAATCTCGCCAAGTTGTTTACAGAATAAGTAGACAGCTTTTAGTATGTACTTAAAATTCATCTGTGCGCTCCGATAATCATCAAACCCTCTGTATACTGCATGAAGTTATTTCTATTCTTAGCAATGATTACAAGGATGACATGATAATTTGCGTTAAACAAATTTATACAATCCACAAAGCTACAAAAATGTATACGTTTAAAGGAAATTACGAATAAAGTATCTTTCCCAACACATCAGAATTTCTATTACTATTACCTACCGCTTACCACAAAAATGACGTAAACTCATTTGTTACCTTAATCACCATTGTCTGCTTTACAACTGAACTAATAAGATTTCGGCAGATCTGAATCAGAGATATTTCTGAATATCCGTCTTTTTACACTACACAAATTAATAATACGTTAACAAAGGACGGCGCATCTGCTACTAAAAAAAAATTCCTATCGCACTTGTTTCATTAAAAAAGGAGATCGCAAATAATTTATACTTCACAATGGAAGAAAACTGCATTCGTGTTATACGATATGCAAAGTGCAAATTATGTTGTAACTCGTAGGAATGCGTTTCTTTTAGTTGGTAATGAAGAAATCCTGTGTTTGTTCGAGAATGAGTGCTTGCGATAAGATGTTATTGCAGTTGCAAATCTTACGTTTAAGACGCAAAAAATAAACTGATTTGAATTTTAACGGCCATAATTCTTTGAATTTCTAGATTGCTTAATTCTATGTTATTAGCAAATAACACTACAGCGCAGTAGTACAAAATGTTATAAAGAAGCTGCCCGTAGATATAGATTTGTTTTCGTTGTCTGTCTTCTAGTAACAATTTTGGTGTTGCTTTTCTACTAAGACTTCGGATACATAGTTGTGTTTTCCCAAACTTTCTGATAAAAAATTACATTTTTAATACCATATACTCAGATCATATCAAATAAAATCTATGAACAACGACATACCACAAAAGTCGATTATCGGTCCTGTATTGTTCGTCGTATACATGAACAATTTACCAGATAACGCGAAAAAAAAGATTTGCCTTTATGCAAATACACGAATGGAAATCAAATATCTTCGCAGCCTAATAAAGTATATTGAGCGAACATAGAAACCATGTCCTTTTGATGGTGAATAAATACTACTACTATTAACGGTAAAACGACCATGACTAATATAAAAAAAAATAAATAAAACTGAATAAAAACAATGTAACAAAACCTGCAACGGATCAATCAATTTTCTTTACCCCTGTAACTTAAACAACTCCCGACAAACTGAAATATCCACTACGTACAAGTTCAAAAACCACCACGCATGTGTCTTACTATTATCCTTAGCTGTTGTATACCAAGACAACTTAAGGTCATCGGCAAAGCACTACTTTTGACCTGACTTCGAAAACAAAGATATACAAACATCTCTATTTCTATTCGATTACTTTTTACGAAAATCTCAACACAATAGCAATTTTACTGTATAAAATGGGAATGAAAAATATATTTTTTTAAATAATGACAATAAGGATGACACGAATAATGAAAATTTATTTTGAAGAATAATTTTACTAATATGGTGATCCAAATTAACCAGTAAAGTCCATTAAATTAGTAGACTAGTAGTGTTTTAATGCTGATTATCATGCAGTTGGCAAAATAATTGCATAGCCCGTTTTGTCAAAATTGTAATTTTCTTAAATGGAATACAAATATATTTTCAAAAACTTTGAAAGCTGCTTCAATTTCTAACATACAAATTTTTAAATTAAATATTGTAGTGTTCTAATTTACATCTTTGAACGCACCTGTCATTTAGAGGCACGTATAGCGTCTTCAGTATGGCCCGGCGGATATTAGCTCTTTTCGATAGCCCTTTCTCCTCCCCGAGCCTCCGATCTTCGGAGCGGGGGTACTAGGAACTTATTTTAACTCCAGCCAGTAACAAACGTGGGATAACTTGGAAGAAACTCCTCTTCTGGTCATTTTCTTCATATTGTAAATCCTCAAAATTAATGGATATATAACAAGTAACAGCGAAAATTCAGAGGTATTTATAGCACAATTTCGTATATTAGATATCTTTCGTAAAGTTGTCGTAGTCGTCAGTAAAATTTATCATTTAAAAGTTGTCATTGGGATTTTAGGTAATAGAATAGTACAATTTCAGTCGTCTAGTCGCGTCACTATACATCTATTCCATTATGCTACTTTTATAAATAGGTTTATTCATCGAAAATCCATCGTGAAATCGTATTTGGAAGAGGTTTATCAAAATTTGCTGTGAGTAAAACAATCGGCATCGCGATTAAAATAAAGAAGTAGAAGGACGCCAATAAATTTTCGGACTTTGAGTGAAGTTTCCATCGAGGTAACACGTGTTTGACTGTGTTCAAAGTTACAGTGTTAAATATTTCAAATTTTACTATAAATTCAAGGTAAAACTGAAGGTTGGTGGTTAGGAGTAGACAGATTTCCTGTAAATGTCACATAAACACAGAGTATGTATGACACCGTCATAAAATCCAGGTTAGTTCTCAATTTTCAATTGTAATTCTTAAAATTCGTTTACATTGCTGAGAAAGTGTTTTAGAACACTTCCGAACCCTCACTTCATATAATTATTTAACTAACTTGCGAAAAATTAATTTTATTCAACAGTTTCCCACATTTAGAACATTTCAAAGTATTGGTTTCCGTCAGCGAAATGTGAAAACTCCGTGTTTTTCTCTTTCTCCAAAGAGTTTGTGTACTGTAGTGATATCGATGGTTTTGCTTGGAGCACTGCGTCATGTTCACAACTCAGAGGAGTGGAGCCTCTTTATTGATGCTTCGAAACTCAGCTTAAAGGCAAATCCTCCTTCATAATGGTGACAAGCAGAGAAACGTTTACTTGTATCAAAGCTGTCCTCCTTAATTCAAGACAGTTACTGTTTGAATTATAGGCAATACAATAACTGTTTTAAATCAGAAGAAATATTTTCTTAGCGTTTCTTTCTGCGTTTAAGAGAAGTGTATACTTATAATGAAATAATTGCATTTCTTTGTTTAAGACACTTGTTACCTCGATTCAAAAAAATCTTGAAGAAAACGATTCTTAATATAAGTAAATGGCCATTATAACACAAAACAATATTTTCTTTAGGATAATAAATAGTTTTCTTAATTCCAGAAAGCGTTTAGGTATTGTTCAATACCTAATTAATAGTTTCATTTTCTTAAAATAAAGAATTTTTTAATTAGAATTCTTGAAATGCATATTATTTATATGCACATTATTAATTGCGTTTCCTTACTTAAAATAGTACGACATATCCGTACATAATGCAGTAAATTATTTACATTGCTTGTGATGTTAAAAGGGCTAAAGTAGAGGTTTCAAACAAAAGTATACTTAATGTAGAAGTATATATAAAAAAAGTGCTTAGAAACAATAACCAACATAATGCTAATAAATAGCTCCTGGTATTAATGGAATCACTACCAACAAAAACAATATATGATGACAAAAGCATTAAAGCTTCTTGCTTCTGGCCACATTGCTCTTACATTTCTCAGTTTAGGCACTAATCTTCAAAAACAGTAACTGAAATATTTCCCGGCGCCACCTAGTGACAGTAGTCATAGTCATGCCGTCCTAGATAATAGCGACCGGAATACAGATACCATACTTACCCATACAATGATGTAACCTTTAACTTACAACGTTTCATAAACATTTTCAAAAGATACCGGTTAATGTAATATTTTTTCTTCTTATTTACCACGAGTACCAATTTAACTATAACTTTTTTAAATATATAATAAATAATAAAAATAATTAATATACTAACTATAAAAAATAAAATCTATACTTATAATAATAATAATAATAAAGGGATAAATAAACTTAAATATTAACTCGTTCGTTACTAAACTACATAAAAATAATCCCTATTTAATTACATTATTAAAAAAATAATTTAATTATACTGTAACCTATAAAAAAAAACTTTTTCATTTGCTCATTCACTTACTTCTAATTTTAATTATTAACTTTAGGTTTTTTTTCCATTATTGTAATTTTTCTTTTATTGGATATCCTTGTAGCTGCCCTGATAATGTGTTTTTTGAACACGAAACCAGTCGCCTAATTTCTCAATAGAACTTTGTGAGATCTGGACCATTTTTTCATTCCTACCTTTCATATGAATATTTTCCTAGCTTAAAACTAAATGATTTACTTGGAAGAAACATTCTTCTGTCTTGGATTTTCTTGATTTTCTAACCCTAAGAAAATATTTACTTAATCCGAATAAAATTTCAAGAAAATTATTTTCTTATATTATACATTTCTATAGTCTTGAAATAAAAATATTTTCTTGAATAGACACTGATTTTTGCAAGAAAATCTAATGTTTTGATGCAAGAAACCATTTCTCTGCGTGAATAAACATTCCTCCATTCCAGTCGAATAGTCAATGAACAAAAAAGGGGTATTTAAACTTTGTGAGATTTGTTTAATTACTTAGAAAATGATAAGTATGGGTGGAAATTGTGTGCAGATCTAGAAGCAATACGACTGTTGGTATGGTTACGCGAAGCACTGCTGTTTTCTGAGCGAATGACGCAATAGGAAAGAACATTATGTTCGTAAAGAGTGGCCTAAGCTGTACACCTACATTCCAGGGTTCCACATGAGCCGTTAGTAAACCTTAAACATGATTGTTAATGAAGATATTTGTAAAAGTACTGGATTGCATACTCGAAGACAAAGTTTCTCAAACGCAGCAATGTTAAGATTGAAGAGGGAGTCTTTTTATTGGCCCCCAAATACGACAGCTTATGCAAGATACAGATTCCTCTAACTTATTAAGCGATAGAACAGAATAGAATAAGTCTTTATTATGTAAGCACAACGGTGCATATAAACGTAAAAAAAAAAGATAAATGTAATGTAATCATAATAACAAAGTCAAAAAGAATCAACTGTAACAAGAGTAACATATCAATTGACTGCAAATGTCAAATCGATCTGTCAAATAGTCTGGTTTCGGCAAGCATTGAAGTCGAGTACCTTTTTGTATTTTCAAATATGGATAAAAACAAAGTCATCAAATTTTTCTATTTGGAAGGCGAAACCGCAACGGAAATCAAATCAAGGTTAGATGCCGTTCTTGGGGATTCATCACCTTCACTTTCCACCGTGGGTTTTTTGGTTTTGGAATTCAAGCGTGGCCGCACGCATACAAGTGATGAACCACGTTCAGAACGTCCCAAAACGGCTATCACGCCAGGAATTGTGGATAAAATCCATGACAAGGTTTTGGCAGATCGCCGAATAAAAGTGCATGAAATTGAGGAAGTCGTGGACAATCTACCCTCATAATTTATAATAATTTTAATAAAATATAACTTGAATCCGATTTATTTGTTTTCATTGTCATCCCCGAAACTTTTCAATCTACCCTCATAATTTATAATAATTTTAACTTGGCATAACAAGATATATTAGCTTTTAAAAAAATTGATAGTAAAACATATGCTGGAGGTGGTATGTCTTTAACTGTTGGCATTACGATTTTGAGCACTCTTCATGCTATTTGGAAATTTATTTTAGATTTCCTACCGTAAGTGTGTAGATGGTGTGTGCAGTTGGTCTTGATGCGTATCATGCTTACGAACATCTTTATTTATTTATTTATTACCTAATGAAAGCACACTACTATGTGCTCTTGTTAATGAATACATAATTCGCAGCTTCAAACAGGTATAGGTAGTGGTAGTATTTGCAATTGCTAAAACAAGGCCTTTGCATATGAGGTGAAGAATCTCAGAATAGTATTCCGATACTGGAAAAGACGCATGGTCCGCCTTCAAGTCAATTGTGAATAACATGATAAGATGCTTCCATCGTATGAAGTGCCACATATATCACCAAAATTAATTTTCATGGATTGCCATCCTGACTTTTTCCCTTAGAACTTAGGGATACAAGTGATAAACACGGTGAGAATTTCCACCAAGACATTATAGTAATGAAAAAGCGGTTTATAAGACGGTATGTTGACAGAATATTATTCGTCCTTGATTAGAGACACCGCTGAACAAACATAAAAGGAAACGAACAAAGAAGTTGTTCTAAATTGTTTGGGTCAAATATATGTCTTTCCAAGGTATCAAAATTATGTATTTTTCACATCTAATCAAAAGTCTGGTTTGTCGGGAAATTTTTATTTCTTAAATCCCGATTTCAATATCCATGACAAGTGAAACCACAAAATTATGTTCAGAGGGCAAACAAAAGGTTCAAATTTATTGTACAGTGTAATTTTTTCACATCATAAGTGTAAGACATTGAAGCAACGTCTTCGAGCTAATTTGATGCGCGCCCTCGTTCGCTGAAGTTGCTAAAGCTACAAAGTCTCAAAAAAAAATACAAAAAAAATTAATACAACATCGATAAAAATATTTCAATTTCACGGTTGGCTACAGGTAGATGACGCAATAAAAGTGTATGTGCATTATTTTTGGCGGAAACAACTGTAGTCAGCAACATCTCTTCTTCAATTTGGTATGAAAAGAATATTAAATAATGGTAACCTCCCGGCAAGCAACTGCTGCAGCCACTCGTACATATTTTGTTTAAAAAGTGTGTTTTGCCAGCAATTAATTTTGAAAGGCGGTTTTATTTTCTGTTGAGTTAATAACTTGAAGAATTAAACAAAAAAGAAAATATTAACTATAGCAATAGCAAAATATACGATACTTTTTTTATTATGAATTTCCTTTCTTACGCCTTTGTTAGAACTAAGATTGAAATATGTAAACTTTTTCTACGAAGCACTTTAAGCTAATGAGTTCAGAAACATAAAACCATATTTAAGCTAGATTTCGCGCAGTTCTTATTTGATATATTTCATAGCTGGCGCTGTCTAGCATTACCCGCTATTTCTCGAATATTTATCTCTGTCAAATGTCCTTTATTGCCGTTCTTTGCATATAGAACTGCTCTATGGCCGTCGATCTTATCTGTAGTGGGCATTTACGTTTAAACATACGGGAGACGTACGTCGAGGTAAGTGCAACAGTGTAACAAATTACCGCAAATACCTTCTGTAATTTCAGTATTTAATTTCGCGTCTCCTTTTCTTCGTCCCGGTATCGTAAATCTAGAAGGAATGGTAGTTTTGCGTGGTGCTATAATATAACTGCGGTTTGCTGAATGATCCAATATAATATAACGCGTCCGAAGTGTTTCACCACTGGAAACAGTTGATTAGTGGCTACACACCGCTGGAGCCTTTCCGTAATTTATGGATTTATACTATATTACGGTTATTCTAGAACAATATGCGAAAAAATATTCAATATCTTATCTATGTGTTACGCAATGGATGTTATATAATATTACGAAAGTAACATGCTCTAAAATTATAACAGTTTAGCTGTTCTAAATCTGGATATAAAATAAAATAAAGTACTACCTCGCGTATCCTTCGGCTATTCTAAAGCTATCAATTCAAAAGCGTTTTCCTTCCCCATTATTGCTGTATGCGTCAAGCCCTCCTTTCATTTGTGATAGTATGATACATGGACTGAAAAGTTCGTAGGATTTCAGATATATGGCATAATTTCTTGTTTCTATGGCACACTAGAAACAAGAACTCGTTAACAACATTTTACAATGTATTTTGGAAGTTAGGGAGCATAATTATATAATAATTTGCAAAGCAATGCCAAAGCCGCTAATTGAAGAAGATAAGCTTTTCCAGAATTTTTTTATACATTTTCGTACACCTAAAATGCTTCCTTTATTAGTAAATTAAATATGAAACTTTTGTTTAAATACATAAAATACTGCGACAATAAACGTTTGTTTGATATTTTTTGCATTTTGCTAATTATTTATTGATGTTTGAAAAGTAATAGAAATAGTTAAAGGCCGGAATATATGCAGTATGCATATTTGCATTAAATATGCATTTCGTACATTATTTACATATTTTGTAGTAATTTTGCATAGTTATTTTGTATATTTTGCATTTGATTCACATACCTTGGCACGTGGACTAAATCCTATTACACAAGAAGTCAGAAATCATTTCGCACTGCTATTGGTAGCGTTAAAAAGGTGTTTCTAAAGGCTCCGTTGCGAAATCAGTTCTATAGCGGCGTTCCACTTCCTCCTCAAATAGTAATTGAAGAACGTGGTTGGAAGCAGCTATTTTTCATGTGAATTATTACGAAAAAATAAAGACAAATATTACCGACACCTTATATGGAAATTTATGAGTGTCATCAAAAAAAATTAAGGCTTTAGAAACCTAAAGGATATTGCGAGAATCTTACGTGGTCGCTTATTGGAAAATAGTGAGTTGGCAGTAGATCACATTATTAATTTTAAAAATGCTTCTATAACAAGCGTAGACGTAGAAAGAACCTTTTCACTGTACAAACACATTTCTTCAGACAAGCGCCACAATTTTTCCTTAGAAAACTGAGGAATATTTAGTTATACAATCTTTTTATAATTAACCAATTATGTTGTAAAAATGTTGGAAATAAACATAATAAACAAAAGAATATTTCTTTTCATGGTATTGCATTTTTTTCTATTCCTAGTATTTTCTTTGTTTGTATATTTTCCATGAAAATGTGCATATTTAGCTCAGAAAACCTGCCTATTTATGCGCATATTTAAAATTTTTCTTTTGCATTCATTCAGGCCTTTAGTAATAGTATACACGTTGGTCCAGATACGAACGGGTATTGCCTTTGTAAATGGCAACAGAGCATTCGAGTCTCACTGATAGTAATATTATAATTCAACGCTTTCTGACAAAATGTGTTAATATAGAATTACTGCGTAATTTTTCTGTATTCTCAGATTATGTTAGAAAGTACAGTTTCTTATATTCATTTTGTTGCTGCTATACGATGTAGGAGAACGAAAAAGTAATTCTAAGCAGGGAAATAAACAACGATTCTTATAAAATTAAACAAAAGGAAAATAAATTTGATAATTATACAAAATAAATTGAAATTCTTACAATGTTATTTTATTAAGGGGAAAAATCTCCTGGCAATTTTGAACTTTGCAACTTTTGTATTTGTTGCGTTTCAAAATACTTTTCACAGTACTTCTACTAATACCGATTTTGTTTACTGGCTAGAGCAAGGTTCGCGCATTTCAATTAACGAACAAACTAATGATCTGTACCATCTCTGCGATTGTATAACCTAACATAATGAAAGACAAAGAGTGCGTCAGATAGGCTACGGCAGTTGCGCGCGGCGAGGCTGGCCGGCGTGGATAAATGCAAGGATGCCAGATCGCGCTACGTACAATATATCTCGCAGCCCGGTGAAGCCAATGTGTATATAATGTTTGAATTACGTATTGTATTAAGAAATAAATATTCCTGATCAGCAAAATTGCATAATCCTATAAACAACATTCAGTATTTACTTAATTGTTAACAAAGTGATGCTTTAAATAAATCTACTCATGCTGAACTCTAACCAACATTTATCTGCCTACTTTCGCTACTTTTCATTTATTCCACTTTTTTATGACAGGGAATCAAACGATGAGAGGGGAGTACTAGGCGGTTTTTTAGACAAATTAAAACAAAATATTATCGCTATGGTAAAATTAATGAATTAACTGAGCACGAAACTTAAGACCGTCGTATCACTATCTATATAAAAAAATGTACGTGAAAACTTTAGTAAAACATAAAGACTTAGGATCATCGCTGACGCGAATATGAATGCATTCCAATGCCTAATCTCGTATTTAGTGTACCAGAGCTTTAATCGTAAAAAAATATATTTGAAGTCGCCTTTGTTTTCGTAACAAAAGACAACCCTTTTCAATTCTATACAGGGTGCAGCGTTTTGAACTTGGGGTAGTATTTCAAGAAGTACATGGAATAGAAAATCAAAATTTTGCGAACATAGATATTCGATTATACAAACAATCGTAAAATATTTTGAAGCGCTTTTTCCGTAGCAAGAAGAGATGTTCAATTCTTATTGTTATAATGAAAATATCTATTATTTTACCACAAATTTGGATTCCCTTCCAAATTCTCAAACAAGTTTGAACAATTACCAATACTTAAATTTTACCATTTTGCAACAAAATCGATTTTTTCCACAAAAATGACAATTGCATTATTGACTTTGATTACTGGTTTGTTATAAACTATGCTGATTATGGGAGAGTTATTTCATTAAACTAATGTAGAGGGTCCGTATTATTAACAGCTCTGTTAATAGATTGAAAATACTATAAAGGCTCTTTGAATTTTCGAATCAAATTTGAAATTGGCAAAATTACTAATAATCGTTCGCATTGATTTCCACCACGGTCTCCTGTATTAACATCCATGATTTTGGAGATACATTAAAAACCAAGAATAAGCACATCCAATAACAATCAAAAGAGACATACAGAACAGGGCTCGACTTGTCTTCAATGGAATATGTCCTAACTCCGTTTGACGTGCCACTAACAACCAAATGAATACAAGGATTTTAATTTTAGCACACAATGGTAGTGTTTTCAAACATGGACTATAAATGTTTCAATGTTTTTTTACTGTAATGTTGTTTCTTTCACGCAGTCATTGTTTCAGAGTTTATCTTTGTTTTATTACAGTTTGTGATTTTATACTCAATGTATTGTATGTAGTTTATGTATTTTCCTATAGATATATATACATATTGTAATGTTCAATATTTACAGGCAACTATAGCATCCGCTGTCATATATACAGACTGATTCCTCTTTCAGCAAAACCAGGGGTCCTATGATGTCCGTGAGTGTGGATGACCAAAATTATTTTGTTCGTTGTTGTAACGTACTTAGGTAGTCGTTCGATCATTCCTTCCAAAAATGTTGTTTGACCCGTTGATTGTGTTGCCATCGAATCAATTTGTTTGTTTGTATATCTAGGAGATCTTCTTCCGGTAAACTAAGAAGAGGGTCGCCAAGCAAAAAATGGGACCGGGTTAAAATGGAAAAATCGTTAGGGTCGGTGGAAATAGGAATTAATGGACGTGAGTTGAGACACGCTTCGATTTGACATAGTAATGTATACATTTCCTCAAATGTAACGACCGAGTTTCCTGCCACACGTTTCAGATGGTACTTTACTGACTTAATGCATGCCTCCTACAGCCCTCCAAAATGTGGTGTACGTGCGGGAATGAAATTCCATTTAATGCGCTCTGCTCCTAACACCTTCAGTATTTCGGTTTCGTGAGATGCAAGGGATTGATATAATTCCTTCAACTCGCGCTGTGCTGCTACGAAATTAATCGCATTATCGGAATAGATATCTTTACAGAGACCTCATCGGGACACGAATCTGCGTACAGCAGCTACAAAGGCGTCTGATGTAAGATCACTCACCAGCGCAATGTGTACTGCCTTACTTGAAAAACATACAAACACTGCCATGTAACTTTTCTTGGAGACTATTCTTCCACGTCGAAGACTTTCTCGTATCATGAATAGTCCACCAAAATCAACTCCGCAAGTTAAAAATGGTTTGGTTGCAGGCGAGAACTAAGTAAATCACCCATTGCTTGATTTGTGAATCTTGGATTTGCTCTGTAACACCTCACACATCTGTGCACAATTCTCCTTACTAAACCTTTCGCCGCCAATGGCCAATATCGTAGCCTCAAGAGTGACAAGAGGTTTTGTGGCCCAACATACGGGTGTCGAACATATAATTCTTCTATAAGGATTTTAGTGACATAATGCTTGTTGGGTAGCAATATTGGATGTCTCTGTTCGAACGGAATATTAGAATTCTTCCATCGACCTCCCAGCCTTATTAAACCATTTTCATCTAGGAACGGACTTAAAGTAATTAGCTGACTTCTTTTCTTAACTTGACCTGTTTTTGTAATGTGTATGATGTCATCTTGAAAAACCTCGCTTTGCACAATCTTCAAAATGACAAGTTCTGCAATTTTCAGTTCGTCGACAGTTAATGTTCCAATCTTTCGCGAATTCTTATGTTGCAAGTTCCATTTAAATCGCAAACAATAAACTACAGCATGTTTAAGTTTAGTGAAAGATAAATATTTGTGTAAAAATTCAAAGTTTTTACCGTTTGTTGTAGTTAGACAAATTCTTCTTGTCTCAGGAATTGTAATTGTGATGTTAATCTTCAAAAGCTTTGGCCAATCTGTTTGTGTTGAAAGAAAATTTGGGCCTTCCCACTAGAATTTTGAATTCATCAATTCCCCAATAGAGATTCCTCGAGAGAGAGCGTCTGCTGGATTTTCTTTCCCTGCTATGTGTCTCCACTGATTGCCATTAATTAATTCCTGAATCATAGACACTCTATTTGCAACAAAAATTTGCCATCTAGTGGGCTCAGCGGCTAGCCAGTGCAAAACGATACTTGAGTCGATCCAGTAATAGATGTCACTAACTTCAGTTCTAAGTGATTGTCTGATTTTATCCATCAATTAAGAAAGTAAGATTGCGCCACATAGCACTAATTGTGGAAGAAATATGACCTTCAAAGGCTCTACGCGTGACTTAGAACATAAGAGCTTTTTTACATTTCTTCCATGAATATCCGTGCTTCTGGCATAGACGCAAGCCCCATGGGCTAACTGTGATACATCACATAAACCATGAAGTTGGATGAGACGTGTATTCAGAGATGTAACATATCTTGGTATTTGCAGAAAATTTATTTTTTCCATGTGCAAAGTATAAGTTTGCCATTCTATGTGTATGTCATCCCAGTCTAGCTTCAACATCCACAATTTTTGCAATAGAATTTTTGCCCTTGTCAACAATAGTCCGATTAGACTTAAGGGATCAAACCGTTGCGCTATCATGGATAAAATGCTTCTTTTTGTAATTTTCGGACTTACTTTGGAAACTGCACTAGAAAAACAGAAGATGTATTTCTCTGGATTCCAGAGTAATCCCAGCGTTTTCACATGTTGGCACTAGTCTATAATAAAATTAGAATCCTATGTTTCAGTATTCATATTTTTAAGTACTTCAACATTATTTGCTCGCCATTTTCGGAGTGGAAATCCACCTCGTTGTAATAATTCCGACAATTTTTTCTGTTTTTTTAGTACCACGTTTGGTTGTACGAAAATCCACATGCTGTTCTTGAATCCAAACATCACCAGCGTTTCAGTCTGAATATCTAGCTAGGCATTTTAGGAGATCAGTTATTAGGACCGGTTGTTTTGCCACAACGTTTAACAGGTCCTGCATACCTTAACTTTCTGGTAAACACCTTGCCCGAACTTTTGGAAGATGTCCCTCTAAATCGGAGATTGAATGTTTGGTTTATACAAGATGGGGCAGCGCCGCATTTTACGCTTGTAGTTAGAGAGCACCTGAACGAAACATTTCATAGGAGATGGATAGGTCGAGGGGGTCCCATTCCATGGCCTGCGAGGTTTCCCGACCTAAATCCCTTAGATTTTTGTATTTGGGGTTACTTGAAAAGTTTTTTGTACGAAACACCAGTAAATAATCTTGCCAAGTTGCAACAGCGAATTGAACAATGATGCGGAGTTCCTTCTTAAGAAGATGTACATACTGTATTGAAATGGAATGAGGACATCTCCAACATCTGCGATTATCGTGTTCTGTAGCGCTAAACGCTAAAAAATCCAAAAAAAATCTCGAAAACAGTTGTCTTGCGGATCCATATTCATTAGGAATTCTTTTCTTGTTTTTAATCGTAATATATGCTCCTTAAATATTTAAACGTTTTTTTAATACCCTGTATATGTATGTAGTAACCTTAGTTGAAAAGTGCTTTATATGACAACTTGAACTATTTTAATTCCATATTTTTACGAGGGGAAGCAGTGTTAGTGACCACTTTCATCCATATTCCCCTAGTTTGTTTTCTTTTCTCTGTCTTACACATAAAGACACAAAGTACTTTCGTTACAAAAAAAAATAGCGCAGTCAACAACAGATAAAGTTCGAATCTAATTTTACTAACGGAAATTCAAATTATATTTCTTAGAAAACAAATTATGTAAATGTATTTTAATAGGCAAATTGCTAATCATATGCGATTTATGGATTTAAAACACCTTTCAGTGGTAACCAATTTTATTACACCGTACCTGGCACTACCGTACATGCAAAATTAAACTTCGTATCCAAGGGAGCGGATGGAATTTCGAATGGTTATAGAGAAGTCAAGATTTGTTTATTCAAAATAATTATCTGGGGCTCTGGATAAGAAAAACAATCAGAGACAGAATAAACAAGTTTTCGACAGACGGCAAATTTCGAAATTCTTCAATATTTTTATTTATATCTCGAATAAAGATGGAGCCGTTTAAATAAAAAAATGCAGTACATCCAACAAACCCTTTTCGACGTATGATTCGAAAATTACGATCCAAGGAGCAAGGCCCAAGTAGCAAGCTACCTGTTTTTCAACCGAAGACTAATTCGATTTCGAAAAGGGACACCGAGGAACTGTTTTGCTGAGATTCTTTTGTCGATTCCAAATTTGTTTCGAAAATGTAAACACCCTGTATAGTATTTTCAATCTATTGACGCACTTATTAATAATATTGACCTAATACATTAGTTTAACGAAACAACTTTCTCGTAGCCAACATAGTTTATAATAAACAAGCAATTAAAGCAAGTATAATTTTTTTGGAAAAGATCGATTTTCTTGCAAAATGATGAAATTTAGGTATAGGTAATTGTATAAAATATTGTTTCAATATTTCAAGAGGAATTTAAATTTGTAATAAAATAATAGACATTCCATTTAAAATAAGAAAGTCCGGTATAACCGGAAATAATATGTTTTCAAAAATATTTTAAATAACCTTGTATAGTGGTATATCTATATTTACAAAACGTTGATTTTCTATTCTACTTACTTCTTGAAAGACTTTTGCCCTAAGCTCAAAACGTCGTACCCTGCATATCTTAACAAACGCTATATTCCACTTCCCTACCATGTTCTCTGTCAGGTAAATTCTAAAATTTATGCGATATTATGTCGCTTCGAATACACTTGTATTTTTCTCTTTGTGTTTCTTTTGCGAAAGTTATATCGAATTTTATCGAAGATTTAAAGACTTGCCTCGCCAAAAAAGCATCCCACTTAGAACGCTAAAAGCTAACATACGGATGCAGTGAGCGAAATCGTCCTCATCCAAACCAAGAACGACAGACACAATCTTACGTTATTGTGCTGTCCTCTACTTTACGATAACCTGAAATGCAAATTGTGATTTCTGGTAAAATTGATGTGTTGTCTTGATTTCTAAATGAAATATATAAAAAAAAATTAGGACCTTTTAGATATAAATGTAAATAAGTGTAATCGTACATGTATATAAAGGTTCTAAAAACACCTTTCGGATATATTCGCAGATTAGTCTCACCTGTGCATGTTGTGAAAAAAAGTTATCATAAAAAACTTGATATATTCACATTCACGTTTGCAATAGATTGATGCACTCGAACATTTTACCATCACCATTATCTCAGTCTCCAGTGCCGCAGTGTTTGAATACGTGATTTATTGCAATAGATTGTAAATGTTACTACTTTCTTACTCTACCTTCAAGACGAAATTGGTTAAAGTATGAAACAAAATCGTGAGAACTACAGAAAGCAAGACAAAGCATGTTCAACGAAAGTTTGACACTTAACAATTAATCAAAATTCTCGATCTTTCAAATGCGAAGATTTGTAAATTAAAAAAATTCCGTTTTCAAGAAACTAATTATTTCATGTAAGTAGTAAATGTTTCCAATGGTGGATTCTTGAAACCGCACGGAAGTTATGAGGATTTCATATCAATAAGGAGCGTTTGTCAATTAATAACCAAAACCTCGTTGACCAATGCTTCTAATGTGTTTATTTTATCGAGGTCTTCGATTTTAGTTGTAGGCAGTTTATACTAACTCATTCCAGGTTTCACTTCATATAATTTTGTTGTTGTTTCTGTAATCAACTGTATTATTGCAATACGATCCTAACGAAGTTTTGAACAATATTTCTTTGTAATCCTTGGACGTTATACCCGTTAGTTTTCACTGAAATACAAGGGTAGCGTCTTAAGTTTTTACAAGCGACCATTAGTTGGCGCTATTGAGATTTTGCATTACAATTTTCGTAAAATTTGACAATTTTATTGTTGAAGCAGTAACAGCCCACAAATCGGCCGAGTCTGCTTATAATGAGCGTTTAAAAAAAGCAATTTTGTGAAAAAATGGGAATTTCGGGTGAAGGTTTTCATTGAATGATGTTTTACGATTTTAGTAAAGGCCTTACACAACAACAATGCCTCGAATCGTTTCGTTTAACTTTTGGTGATGAAACTGCAGTAACAGCGCTGAAGATGCCCCATAAGAGTGTGGACGAAAATTCGGGAAAAATTACGACAACGACGCCGTTCCAAACCGGAAACCAAGATATATAAATGAAAAGTATGGAAAAGAAAATGTATTTAAATACACGAGAGTAATAAATTACACTAATACCTACTTGTTTATGGAAGGAGTTCTAAGGCTTCTCGTTTTTTCTCCTGTGTTTTCTTCTCAGACGGGGCATTCAATCTGGCTAACGGAACCGAGAGTCTCAAGCAATATTCACAAATGTTTCACCTGCCATCAATGACATACTTAGTAAGAGTAAAAAGATTGATCAACAAGGTGTTATCGCAGACGATTCTATCAATAATGAACTGTAAACTATGTACTGGTATAAAAGTAGTTTGTCTTTGTTAGTTACTTTGTATAACATGCTCGTCCAATATTATCTATTTTACATTTATGCTATTTTATTATTTATGACTTTCTAGTAATGTATACTAAGAAATATATTATTATTATTATTATTTTGATAAACGCTATTTGAATTTTGACGAGTTGATGATGCAATGAGCTACTATCGTTGCTAATTGATCTATTGGCCGCGTTTATTGTATAAATTTGTATGCACAGTAATGTAAAAAAATAACGTTACTATAACCGATACATAGCCCGAGTTACGCTGTTCAGCAATCATTGAGTTTTCAGGTACGCTTTTTGCGAGCCTAACATGATGGTGCCATACCCCACATTAGCGTCGCATCCATATTCTTCCGGTAGCTTCATCCGCAGAACACGTACAGCATAATTCTGTTTGGCATAAAATAATATTTTCCCAAATTAAATACAGCTATTTAACGAATCGTGAAGTTCGGGAACGTGCACATTTCAGCAGTGGCACTTTCCACCGACGCCAAATTACAAAGCCTGACATAATACTAGAGTCTGAAAGGAAATTTACAATTTGAAATGATTCATGTAATTTTATTTCATTTTAAGAAAAATAAATGTTTTTAAATAGAAATTGTTTTGTTAGTAATTATTGGTTGAGAATTAACAAATACATTCAATAACAGATGAGCAAAGACACGCTAAGACAATCGAGGACTTCAGCGCTAACTGTTGTGAAAGATCGAAGTGCTTATAAATGAGTTCTCATTAAAAGCTACTTTAAATGTGAATAGTTAGTGAGTTATTTCAAAATTTTGTAACAGTTTATTTTCGTTCGTAACTTGCACATTAACCTGCGACAGGTATAGGTGCCATCTAATCACGGAAACTCGTGAATTAAATATGCAGATAATTAAAAATTTGCGTGATATTAAAATATACGCCTCTAAATTTGCAAATTATACATTAGGCGCCAATAATCACTTTACAATTACTCCGACTCAAGCATGCATATGACCATACAATGCTTTAGTCATGAGTAACACAGTTGTCATCTAGAAAAACTATGTTGTAATATAACATTAACAAAATTTGTATTCTACAGAGCGTTCAAAAATGATATTTCAGAATAACACTTTAACGCTAGCATAGAACATAAATTATATCGAGTATAGTGATAAAAACAGATAAAAGCAGGCTATTCAAATGGTACGCCAAAACTCTTGAAATCTGTTGGTAAAACTGATGTATGCAACTAAATAATTGTATCTAGAATTAATTTTTTAGTAGTGCAACTGCCTCCACTTTTTTAATCCACGAAACAAACAATGGAATTTAGCAATTTTGCCTAAATTCATTTACAGATCTATAATTTTCATTGGAATTTCCGACATGATTAATTAATTAAATTAAAATTATGTATCCTAATAAATATTAGGATATATTTGCAGAAATAATAATAAATTAGGAATATGCAGAATATAAAAAACAATATTGCAGATGAAATAACATAGTATTAAGAGTGACGATCTTGCACGTCTCTGTGTAGTGGTTAACACGCTACCCGGCAGGAGAATGTGGGGTCGATTCCGCCATGGACTAATTTATTCATAATTATTACGTTGGAATTCCAAGGGAATTATAGTTCTAGTACAGCGGAGCCAAATATAGTAATATATTCAGATGTTTACTGTTAGGCAGCACGAAAACACTGTGGAAAGTCCTGTATTGAAATATACGATATCCATTCTAATGTTCCATACAAACTATCTAGAAGAATTAAACAAAAACATTCCAGTCATCAATTTCATGCCAAAAAAGAAACCGAAGTACTTCAATGCAAGCCGAAGAAACCCTAATTTTTATAGAAAAATAATTGAAGGCATCAATTCTTTCTGAATTACCTTCATTCAAATGTAAGATTTTGCCATAAAGTTATCACAAATATTTTTATTATAGTTAATTTATTAGTATTACTGAAATTACGTGCACTGAATTTATGTATATTGCAGCGCGTAGATGAATATCTCATTGTTCAACAAAGCCAATTTGTATTATACTCGTAAGCTTAAGCAAAAGTACGTTACATTATTTTCTGAATTTACAGAATGATGCTCGAAAGAAGTTTTAAACATCGTTTCGCAAATCAGTGCATTTATACCAGTTCTTTTTTATGGTTAATTAACTAATATTCGGGCACAGTGCACACACTACAAGTTACCTCAGCGCCGATAAAAGCCGGAATTTCAACATAACTTGCAACATCCTCTATTCCCCTTGATGGAACTTGATCGGTAGTTGAGATAAGTCGCTGTCATTTACATACGTCCGTAATTGATATACTTCTCCCTTCTACCGTTTTCGAATGGACAAGGCAAAAAGCTCGTGAGACGTTGATAAATAGATGACCATGCGAAATAATCGAGTGGCATTTACATAATTCCTGCGGAACCATTATCGCGCATAATTGAATAAGATTCATTGCAAAATAGGACATGTACGTACTTCTCTCAGTGACAGATGGTTGTATACATTATACACTACACTAGACGCTAGATAACCGAAAGTTGCCTTTATCGGATGAGCGTCAATCGCAACAGAGAATAAAAATTTTTAATATATATGCTCCAAAGCAAGTTTGTAACCTAAAATGAAAGCTGTATGTAAGATTTCCCCCTCGTTCCTGTGCAATTACTGGACTTTTTAGTAGTTTTAATCAAACACTTGTTATTCCTACATCTTAAAGTAAGGAAAACGAAGATGAATTCACAAGAACGGTAGTAGATCATTATTTTCAATTGTTCTTAATTTCGGTTCGGGACAATATTTTCATTCTCATTTTGAATTTTTTAGATATTCCAGCACGTAGCTATTGCTTATTCTAGACTTCCCAGCCATTCTTGTAATCCTTTCTATTTAAAAATTAACAAAATTCTTCTATTAGTCGCGCCTCTGAAACGTTTAGTGCAGTGCCCTCTTTGGTTATAAAATTTATATTGTAATTCAACCATATCAGGTCATGGTCATATCAGTATAATGATATGAAACTAGATCAAATCTCATCATCTGTCTCAAAATCCATTAATTTGGGGAGATATTTATGGGTATATCCGATGTTATGATGTCTAATATTCCCTATTCTGAAAAAACTCGCCAGACCAACAAATTTTTTGGAAATTTGACATATGGCTTGAATTTAGCCCTCTCCAGACACATATTTGTCAAAAACGTAGGTATAAAAACCATAGCGTTCTCCTTCTCGTCATCCAGTATATTTCGTTATCCGTTACAAACACTCTGTTTCTAAGAAATGAAGACATCTTAATGCATTGCAGGATGTGGGAATCCTTTTGAGCTATGCTGCCGTATATACTTCGTTCTTTTGCGATATTTTACAGAATTTTTCGACAAAATCCTTTTTACAGTCGTGAGGATCCAGTTCCCGCAAAGAAGTTTTAACTATTTAAACGATAGCAGCTGGCGTTTTTATAAAAAGTTGTTCGATTTCTATGTTTCGTGAACTAACTTTTGGCATTATCAGCAGTTCAATTACATTTCCGGTATCACCGGAAGTGACGTCAACATATATAACATTCGCAATTATGGCCTTTATTCACTCAGATCATTTGCGCCACTCACTACGGGTGGTGGGCTCAAACATCATCTTCGTGAATAATAATAATTCTGAAGTTTGTCATCATTCGGATATTGTTTGATTAAGTAAAGCTCCACTTGATAACAGCTTGAGAAAATCAACACTATCGAATGCTCTTATTACGTCGATGAAAATCTCTGAAGTTGTTTCAATGCCATTTAATCCATTTAAATTTTATGTCAGAATTTAGTATACTGCTTACATAACCGTTTTGATCATCATTAAGTCACACCAGCCTAGTTTAGATTTCTCTTAACTATTGGGGAACTTATAAAAACAAATTAGGTTAAATTTATACTGCCCAGAATTGTATTCAGAATCAAACAACTGTCACATTAATCTCACTCCTTCCTATCCAGGAACATTTAGCAATGATCATGGTCACCGCACGCCACCCATATGCAAATCGGAAATAGCGGAACAATTTAAATAAATTCAATGTCAACTATAGAAGTAGAAAAAACAATATGTAGGTCGGATATTTCATGTGGGTCGCTACTGTTACGGCAAGAAAAAACTGTAGTCACAAATTAACTACGTTACCATATCGTTATATGTAAGAATAAAACGTTTTATGTTTAATTAAACGCGGTATATGTAAATGACGCAGCGCTGAACGGCAAATTACAAAATAGCTAATTTAATTGCAGAACTAAACGTTTTCTATTTTTGGCAAATTGCGAGGTAATTACCGTTACAAAGAAGAAAGATGTTCCTTTAATTATAAGATATAAGATACAAAGTACTCTGCGATCTGGCTGTTAATTTTGTAAAACGTTGTAAAATATTTCCACGGGTAGGTACTTTCACAACTGTTGATTAGTCACTTGTATCCCTGAAGGAGTTAAAATTACCCAAAAAGCTTTCGCTAAGAGAACGGTTTACATTGCTCTCAATCGTAATATAAGCGCTTGTATTTATCGACATCTATTGTCGCTAACCATAAACATTGCAATACAGTATCCGTATACCAACGAGGTAATAATATTCAGGACGGAGCTATATTAAAGATAGTTCGTAGTCTACTGCGACTGCACAGTCCTAGCAGGAATACGGTTCTCAAAAATATGCTCGCGATATCAAAATACCGAAACCTACGTAGAGGGATCACTCACAAGGCTGCTTGGTCTGGTGAAAAAGGCAAATAATCTAACGGCCCACAGTAGATTTGAACAGGTAGGGTACGCCAGGAACCACCTCGTTTTCAATCTAATCTAAACCACCTGATTAAATTTCCGAAACATATCTGTTAAAATGTAAGCCTCATACAAATGTATTTGCGCGATTCTAAATATGTAAAAGTATCACCACATATCCAACTTGCTAACAGTAGCGCGAACACAATTGACTGCAATCATTTTCAGTGTCTGAAAATAAACTTTTGCCGAAAAGGATCGACTCCTTGTACTAATTGGAAGCAAAATTTCAAACACTATTTCCGATTTATATAAAAATTTATAACTTTCGAAGTGCTACAGATTACTTAATACCTCCTGCTGAGTATGACCATTGGCAACCGGTTATTGCATTTGCAAAGAAAATGCGAAGTGGTTTTAATACATAAATCTAGCGGTATCTGAACATCGAACTACAAAGGTTCTTCTAGAAACGGGAGCGCAATTAACCAGAATTCAACTGAACATTCCATAACACCAACATGACCGCATATGACAAAGGATCTAAGTGCAGGCAGAATATGTTAGCGCAGAAATTTATAACGCCCAGCTTAAATCATGCGTGAAGATATTACGCTTCTCAGACATTGAAAAATAGCCAGATACGTAAGAAAGTACCTATTCATCGTCGGTTTAAATAGGTTTAGCTAATTGATTTTATTTTAATTTGACTAAGTAGAAACTGAATATATTAATTATAACGGATATAACGCAAATGGAGAAGATCGACAAAGAAAAACAAGAAAATCATTGAAGTAAATACTCTTGAATAATAATGAAAAGATGTTCGTTCCTCTGTAAATTAATGAAGGATATTAAGTAGCGGCATTTCCCAAGGGTACGTACCTCATAATATATGGAGTATTTGTAACTAGGTCTAATAATACATTAATAATAGTTCATAGTATCAATAATGAACCACCAAGTAAATATTACAAAGAACAAAACTGTATACTAATCTTGGCAATTATTACAGAATATAAAGCCGGGACAGTTGAAGTAATAGGAGAGAAGGAGCGTTAGCAATATCTTTCAATGTATTGACAGTACTATTATTATACTGTCAAATATAATGTTACAAAGGAGCATCGATGTCAGGAAATGGAATATTTGCCCTATTTTGGTATTCTGTATACAAATATGGAAAGTTCTTACATTACATCTAGTGTGAAATGTATAAAGGAATTACGCGTGAATTCAGGTGTCGACGTTATAATAAGTTTCAATGTGAAATACAAATTTAGTGTAATAAATTGGTTGTTAGTCTTTATGAAAGACAAAATTACATGTTACCGCCAGCCGGGGTGCGTGTCCGACGTTCCTTACGTTCACTGATTCACCTATACCAGCCATACATTGTATCGAATTTGCAGGAAAATCGCCCCACCCGTTTACACGTTAATTGCACTTGAAGTCGTATTGTAAACACAAGGTCGCCCATAGCAAACACAGCTCCCAATGCAAGCATGGCATTTCACCAGGCAAAATAGGCCACGTTCACTTTGTCTTCTCTGCAAGTTTTCGCACATTTCACAAATTTGTTTACAAATTAGAGTAGTCTTAGAATACTACAATGTCTCCTCTTTCGATCCGCCGGATTACTTTTCTCAATTTGTTCCGGCAAATCCCCTAAATTTGCACGCAAAGTTTCATCCAAAGCCACACCCACCTAAACACATTTTCGCAATTATCTCAAGTTTCAACCGGCCGATTTTCGAACGGTTTACACCAAACGATTCAGGAGCCTTCCCCGCATCAGATTCACTATTTCATTCATCCAAATTCACACCTGTCCTACCCCATACAATCGTATGGGAAGTACACCAATCCTGGTGGAGGCGCTTCATTGTCAATTGTTTGATTCTACATACACGCTCTTTCGAAGCTCGTCAGCGATAACCCAGTTGTCATACGTGTGTATCGTCCTTTATCTCACGATCTAACTTAGAGTGATTTCCCGAAGCTCTAAGTTATTTTCTCAAATATACCCCGTCCATCTTAGAGTGATTTCCCGAAGCTCTAAACGGTTTCTAACCGGTTCCGTATCCTATTACCTTTTTTTCTTTTATCTCCTTTTTCTGAGATTATTTCTTTATTCATTCGCTTGTCTCACGACACTTACCGCAGCCTTGCCGGATAAGGAGAGGATCCTTATCCTATCATCTTAATTGACGATTTTACCCACACACTAAAAGTTTTATATCGCTGTGTCCAGTGTGGTTTTTCCCCGGAGGGAAAAACGAAGACGACGTCACCGAAGAGGAGCAGAGCCTACCACCGAAGTTCTCAGCCGGATGCGCCGGGAACGCAAGTAAGTATTAGTTGTTTTCTTCCGTCACATCCTGTCTGGACCTTCCCGGAGTACAATCCATGCCACTAGTGTTGTCTCCCCCAGAAATAATTCCATTTATTATTTTTCCTGCGACTTCCAAGCACTATGAACTCAATCTTTCTACAACCTCTCACAAATTGCCTGGTTGCCTGTACTACCGCACAACCTATCTACAAATTGTTCCTGCATTTGACCGAACCCTTGCGTCCCGTGCTCCGGTTCGCCTGGCCCTTTTCCGTGTCACCTATCAGTACCACGAGTCCAAACAATCCCTTGGATTTTTCCCGAATTGTTAACTTGGATATCCTGATAGCCACCCACGCACGTGCAGTGCTCGCAACCCCGATTGTCTCCTTTGTAGTTTTGGCATACCAATATTCTCCGAAAACCAGTGAAATAAATTCCCTGCGCATACATGTGGCCTTATCCCGTAAACTAAACACTATTCACTTTGCCCTGAGATTGCACAATACAATATTTAAATTAGGAAACATTAAGTGTATATATTTATTTGATTTTAAAATAAACTTGTATACATGTTGTGGACTTCAGTGTTCTAATTTTACATCAACAATTTCCCGAAACCCTAACAGTGTACAAACAATCGCAAAAGACATAAGCGTCTTGAACTTACAATACAAAGCAAAGCTCAGACCTCTAAGCAGGCTCGAAAGCAAACAAAAACCAGTGTTAGTGCTAAGAACCAGACTGAGGAACTCCGAAGCTTACAGCCATAGTAAGTACCATTTCTCTAAGTACCCCTATCTTTTATGCGAACCGCCTTCAGCAAACAGAATCTCCATTCATAACAATAATGTCAGTATTATTATCCCTTGTTTTTTGCGAAGAATACACTTCAAAACCTTTTTACCCTGAGAACGCCGACACCATACACGGCGAGCAGTTACATACAAAGCGTTTAAATGGCGGTCCGTTTCTCCTTGTATTAGAGGATAGATGCACCAGCGATATGGAGGTGATCGACTCTCCATCCCGCCGATAAAGCAACGGCCAATAAGTTGATTAAGGACGTTAAGAAGGCGCTGCTTGATTACAGATCGGAGCTGTGGAGTGATAAGATTCGATCCATCTCCACCGAAGACGGCTCTCTGTGGAGGCTTAGCAAAGCTCTCCGTATGGATAAACAGGAAAACTCCAATCGTCCGATTCACGGCCTTAACGGACTGGTTTTCGATGAGTTGCAAAAAGCAGAAGCCCATGCGGATAATTTAGAGTCGGTTTTTAGCGAGCCTATCGGCGAGGACGAGGATGACGGTTGGGACCATCTGGTGAGGTCCACTGTGAGAGGTCTCGACGAGGCTGAAGGGGTGGAGTTGTCACCTGCAAACGAGGAAGAGATCAAAACCATTATTATACATACTGCAAACAGAAAGGCCCCGGGATATAACTCAATTACGAATTATACCATGAAGCGTTTGCCGACTGAATCCGTTGTTTGGCTCGCTGCTATAATTAACGCGATTCTGTTTTTATCGTACTTCCCGAAATGCTGGAAACACGTGGAGGTGATCGTCATGCCGAAACTGGGTAAAGATTCCACTTTCCCGCAAAATTATCGGCCAATAGGTTTATTGTCGACGGTTTCAAAGGTGGCCGAAGCCGTTATATTAAGCCTATTGAGGGTCGAAGTTATCGAACGTGACCCCGTCCCGCCCGAACAATTCGGGTTTCCAGCGGGATTATCATCTGAGCTCCAGTTAATTAGATTTACTGAGTATGTTCGCAATGCTCTAGAGATGAGGGAGTCGACGCAGGCAATTTTTCTGGACATCCGAAGAGCATTTGACAGCGTCTGGCATAAGGGATTACTTTTTAAACTTATGCAGCTGGGAGTAAATGCAAACATGATGCGTTTAATAAGAAGCTACCTAAAAAGCAAAACCTTTTCGGTTAAGCAAGGCAACTTTAGATCTTCTCGCCGACCGATCGAACCCGGAGTACCTCAGGGGTCTTTATTAGCCCCTGAATTGTACATTCTTTATACCAGCGATATACCAAAACTGCCTCCCATTGAGATAGCTATATATGCCGACGATACTGCGTTGTACTCTTCATCCCGTGATGAAAAAATGCTTACAAGGCGCCGTCAAGGCACACCTAATATTTTTGTTATCTTATCTGCACTATTGAAAAATATGCAATAGGCTGTCTTCCTGTGCACGCATACAAAAGGATCAAAATTGTCGTATGCTGCTGCAGCCAGTGATTAAAAAGTCGAAGAAATTCATTAAGAAGTAGGTGACGCGGTACATACAGTCAATAAACGTTGACGATCTTCCTGGACGAGGGAAAACGAGAGCGACGTCCAGCAAACATGATAAAGTGATACTGCAGTTGTTTAGGAGTCATCCTACTCTGCGCCTGCGTGAAGCCAAGGTCAAACTTGCCGAGAAAGAAGTCAATGTTAGCCTCAACACGATCAGGCGACGTTTGCACGAGGTAAAATTGTCATACCGTCCTACGAGCTCGAAACCCCTGCTTAGCGCAACCCACATACAAAAACGCCTGAGCTGGGCGATCGAGAACAAAGACCGCGATTGGTCGAATGTGATTTTCACGGGTGAAGCGACATTCTGTGGTGTGGGCTCGGGTGAAGCGTGCCTGGTTATTAAGTAGTACCGATTTCATTTAGCGCACCGTCAAACACCCCGTAAAGGTGAATGTCTGGGGGGTGCTTCTCAGAGAGCGGATTTGGTGCTTGGAGCTCCTCACGCAAAATTTGGATTCAGTCAAAATGCTCAAAATTTATAAACATGGCCTTTTAAAGCCGGCAAAGAAGATGTTTGGACCCGATAACGAGAATTGGGTCTTACAAGAGGACAATGATCCGAAGCATGGGAGCCGCCTCTGCCGCGCCTGGAAGTAGGTTTGGTTGCTTATGCCAACCGCGAAAAGGGGCAACAACAGCCTCAACAGCTCAGAGTGATGCACCTTATCAGCTGACTAACCTCTTACACTTACTAGATAACCTCTACTTCCAAAACTGCAATTTTACTCTGTATATCACATACTGTTTCGTGTTTTCCTCCTCCTTGACCTCCACTACAATCACTCCTGCATAAACAAATCACTCGTAGCCCCCAAAGTTTTGGTTTAGTTACGGAGCTATTGTTTACACTTCCACAAATGCCGTCTCGTCAACATTTGGGTTGGAAAATTAAAATATAATATTAAAATTAGTGTTGGGCGATTATGAATGATATAATCGAGATATAACGATTATACCCGAATAATCGATCATTCGATTATGGTTCAGAAATCATTCATTATTCGTTTCGACTGCACAGGAGCACACAAACGGATTACGATTCGAGATATGTATTCGAAATTTCGAAATAATTCACTCGTCACTCGGATTCTGTCAAATAAAAGTGGAAAATAATCGAAATCGTTAGTAAATTTCAAATGATCATTCGATTATTTTAAACGATTATTTCGATTCATTCGATTATTGAAATATATCGATTATGCCAAACACTAATTAAAATGTAACAAAACTTTCATATTACCGGAATGCCGACGAGAATCCTCGACTGAAAAAACGCTAAAAGACGATATATGAAACGCTTAAGAGTGTATCGATGAGAATCGCTTAATAGTGTGTCGGTGAGTGTATTTTCGGTTGACATTTTTCAATTTTTTTCCCGCTATCGTCAGCGCAACAGCCCGTAGAAATTATTCGATAAGGCATAATTAATTGTTCATGGCATCAAGACAATTGATAAAATGGACGCCTATCTTTAAAAAATCAATTTTGGAAGCAAAAACCTTTCTCATTCTTTACATTTTACAAAATACCTATTCCTATGGCCGGTATGATTGTTTTTCCTTTTTGGTAATATTTGAAGAATCTTTATAGGCAGAGATATCAGAAAACACAAAAATTCCAAAACAATTTAGGGAAACATTGCAGAATCTGGATCTGCAAAGAAAAAATCACAGCCATGTCAACACGCATCCGATTGAACAAACAGTCAAAAATCGTATGAAAGAAAAGAGCATCCAAATGAGTCTGACTGGTTTGTAACTTTTTAGTTAAACAAACCTATTAGCTACAAGTATATTCTGCATTTACATAGTCTTATGTGGTTCCGGAAATATAGAAAAAACTTCGTTTTTCTCTCGGTTACATAATAAAGTTACCATGACTACAAGAGCTTTATATTAAATTCATTGCAGGTTTTTTGTTTTCCATTTTCGAAGTTACCATAATAAAGACACTTTCGCAAAAATTTTATTTTCTCTCGTTAATGTTTAAACATTAATTACTGCAAAGGGAGGAACGGACATAGATGAGAAATGGATCCGTGCAAAGTTTATTACAATTAGTCGCCATGTGATACAGAGTAGCATTGACTAACGTATTAGTTCTTACCCTGTAATGATCATTAATAGAAAACATCATCTAAAGATCCAAACCTTTATAAATAAATGTCTAAGGAAAGTATGAAGACTGTTTTGGCCTCATAATTCCAGCAACAAACTGTGAAGAGACACAAATCAAGTACCCATAAAAAAATAAGTAGGAGGAAGTGGATCTGGGTAAACCATTCTTTAAGAAAGCAGGACACGCATTAAAATGGTCCGACCAATGACCGTGACTCAGAGGTAGGCCGTATACAACGTGTAAAAAGACCACAAATGAGAAATATCAAGGAATGGGAGAAAACTGGAATGAACTGACGACTATGGCAAAAAACTAAAATGCTATGGAACAGCTTCGTAGCCTCGTGCTCCTCATGAAAAGGATTCTATACAACGTGTCCACCTAGTGCGTGGACAGAGGATAATTCCTTACATGAGCAATTTACAGAATAACTTTTCATATAAAAAATATTCCCCTATATATGATACAAGAATGTTTTTTTTTATGTAACACCGTATACATTAATAACGCTTTTGAATACACCCCCGTCAATTCATGTCAACCTTCTTCAACATTCCCTGTTCCATCACGATTTTTGAGATAATTAAGATGATTGCGATAATTGCGATGATTAAGATGATTGTGTTGATTGAGATGCACCCTGGGTATTTTAACAAAAAAGGTATCTGCATAGTTTCATGTTTAATCTAATAAAGTGTGTATTTTAGGTATAGGCTAATGTTTATAAAAGAATTTCTAGATGCTGAAAACATATACTATATTCCATTAAAAAAAAATTGAAAAAGGATGAATCACACATGGCAACGATTTTGATGGCCGTCTTGTGGAATAGGTATAGTTTTATAAAATAAATTTTAATCCATCGCCAAAAACAAAAAAACGCTCAATCGTATAAAATTTACAGTTAAAGAAACAATGATATTTCGCAAAAATCATTAAAACCCAAATTAAATAGCCATGAGGGATACTAAAGAAAGTTGATATGAAAAGAAGCATCCAAACAAAATGTGATATACAGAGTGTTTCATTTAAAATATCAAACTTGTGTCGTATGCAGCGAAAACTAAACACCTCGTATACTTGAAGGTAATTTAATGTTGTGCAGCACTTGTCTTCGAATAATTTTTGCTTGTAAACCATTCTCTAAACTGTTCAAGGAGGGAATTATCATCCACCCACGCTCTAAGTGGACACGCTAAATGCAATCCTTAAACATACAACGCTCTCCATTTAAAAAATATAAGTAATCGAAAATGGGATGCTCCATTGTTCGTTATTCACATCATTGGAATCAGCGAAAAACGCACTACATATTTGGTAATTCAATGAGTTTTGCAGCACTAGTAATAGCAAAGTTAGTAGTCGTGTATCGATATCTTCGAATAGCTTGTATGTGGAAATTAGTGCCCTTTTTGCTAACAATTATGCCATATTGCTTTCGCAAACATCTACCACTTTGTTTCGCATACACCTTTAGATGTGCAATCTCATCAGCATACCCTCATAAACGATCACAAACAATCTAACTGGTTCTTTAAGACATCAAAAAGTATGCCACGAAAATGACTGCTTTGAATATCTCTAAACTCTTCTACTTCAACAGCAACAAAGTAATACATTATTAATTAAGGAGCAAGTAATTTTAATTTCAGTTCGATTTCTGCAAGGAGAATTATTTCGTCTGCAATCGATAGGCCATGAGTCGTGATTAAAGACGAAAAAAGCATTCCGCATGCAATGTCGAAAGCACAGACGTCGTGCTTCACACGTAGGTACATCAAGTGATTGACTTGTTTAAAAAGTAGTTAGGTACAACGGTATTAGTTCCATAATTGCAAATTATTTACCGGATCTATGGCTAATTAGATCCATATAATGAGGTTTGATTATAAATTAAGGAACCTCCAATTACTATATCCATTAATGCCACGTAACATCAATATTGCATATTATTAAACCTCCTATAATAAAATGTTCGTTGATTGCATTCCTCAAATGTTGAAAATAGGTTTAAAAAAAGTCAATAAGTAAATTAAGTGACATAGAAACTAGAACGCCCGGTATAAGTGATTTGATTTCAACAATCATTTTCCCAATAGGTATATAGCCTTATGTTAAAACGATATACTAGGTGTAAAATTCGCAATTCTGATTTTCAGATTTTCTAATGCTATTATCTCAAATGATATACAATCATATTCGAACAAATTTGTGTACTCCGCTATCATATGTGCGGTATGTGTGTAAATTTATGGTCATACATTTATTTTTAGCATTATGAAAACCCATTCCGGTACAATACGTCCCCATTTCTCAATATTGAATATCGCTTTTCGCTGAACTGGATATTCCACAGTGGAATAGGCAAGTATAGAATCTAATGCCGTCTCACAACATATTTGAATGACGTCATTCGCGTAGGTAACTCGTCCTTGGTGGACCTTGCGGCTCACTGAACCCTGTCCGATAGAAGTTCTACGCGGTTTTCTTTTTGTTATTATTGTAGAAGTAAGAAGTAAGTGCCTGCCAATGACTAACAATTACGCCTACGACGTTAAAAATAAGATTCCGCAGTGTAATGGCAACAGCAATAGCGGTGAAGCTAAATGGGAAAAACTGAATATTCATCTATTTTTTTATTAAAACATGGTCGGAACAATACCGCTTGGCGAAAAATAAAGAAAGATCTCTAAGCAATATTCTTAAAAAGGCACTTAAAACTTTAAAACTAAATAATAAATTAGTAACTCACTTACAAAACGGAAAAAGTACATGCAGGAAAGGTTACAGGTTCTACTGATGTGTTTCCTCGTAAGAAAAAAGTATATATTAATAACAATTTTTTTTAAATGCAGAAGTAAACATAAAATAGCATGTATTATTGAAAGTACCTAATGCAAAACTTAACGAAATTAATAAAATATTACTTAATGTAATTTAAAGTGATAATCAAATATAAAGATGATAATGAAAGAAAGAAAAGCCTTAGGTTACAAATGTTCAAAGTGTCTTCCTTCTTGTTACAAAGAGAGATTGACTCTGTTTATGAAAAGTTCCCTTCATTCTTCAGATATTATGCTTCAAAAAGCGTTAATAATTCTCTGTTTAATGTGCCCTATCGTTGTTGGAGCCTCAACATACACCAAATTTTTTAACACGTCCCTATAAATAAAAATCAAGATGTGTTTGGTCTGGGGATCTAGGCGGCCATTTTACAGAACCGTTACTTCCCAACCATCTCTCGGGATACGTATTATTCAGATAATCTCGTACAGTAATAGAATAACGTGGAGGTGCTTCGTCATGCTGCAGCCGCATTTCTTCCCCGATTTCAAGAGGGACATTTGACAACAATCGTGGTAGTTCACTTTGTAAGAACTCCAAGTATGTTTAAATTATTTTCAAAGAAAGAAGGTCCTGCAACATACTAGCCGATTATGCCTCCCCAAACGTTAACGCTCCACCAGTTTGCTGATCCGCTTGTCGCAAAATTCTAGGATTTTCATCTGCATAATAATAAAAGTTATGTTTATTTACCGATCCCTTTTTTAGAAAAGTTACTTCGTCAGAGAATAACACTTTAAAAATGGAATAGGGCTTTTCTTGTAATTTACCATTGGCCCAGTTACAAAACTAAAAATGTTTTCCGAAAATATTAGTAGAACAGATCGTCCGCTTGCACCTGTGTTCTTACTTATATTTCTTTGGTTTGCATTTGGATTTTCAGGAACTGCCAAAAGAACATTCAACTCATTTTCTTGATTTCTTGCTCTTTTTGTTCTTTCGCATTTCTTGTAAACAACATTCCCCGTTTCAATAAATCTCATTAGTTTTTCAAAAACTCTCTTTTCTGGATGTCTCCTGCCTGGAAATCTTTCACTGTAAATTCTACTGGCTAAAAAAGAATTTCTCTCTGCTTCACCCAATATGAAAATCATGTCTACAATATCATCTTTAGAGTAATTAATTTTTATGTGAAACGAACGCTCTTCAGTGTATTTTTCATACTTTGACAACTTGCCATTTGTTCCATTTCTTATTAGCCGCTAACTTGCTAATCTTTTAGGACCATTAACTTTATTAACAACTGGGAAATTTTGATTATTCTAGATTATAGCTGAAACCACTAAAAATAGGTATAAGGCGGATTGATCCAGAATGTACTTCTGCATCCCTTCTAGTCATAATATACAGGCTGTTCCATTTAACAAAATAGAGACAAATTATTTTGAAATTGGTAAAGTCAATACTTTCCTGATAACCAGCCTGTAGATTCGGTGATAAAAGCAATCTACTAACGTCGTCACCCAATCTCAACCAATCCACAAAACAAATTTTATTGCTAAATTTGAAAGAGTTCGGATGTAGAAATGCATACTTTCTTTGATGTACCTATGTGATTTTTCATTTTTTTAACAGAAACAGTTGTAACTCGAAAACTACAAAACAGGTTACTTTCATAATCCGGGGATGAATGGAGTGTAGTTAGGGATGTGAAAATATACAGGGTGTTCCATCTAAAAAAGTGAACTTTACTATGCCACCTTTCGTATGGAACACTCAGTGCATATTTTCTAAAGATTAACAATTAACATTATATTACATCTCCAAAATATTAAATTGCTATCCAGCATACAGCCCAAATAATAAAAGACGGACGTGTACTGTTTCTGCACCCTATGCACCGGCTGTGTCATAAACTTCTTGGGACAAGAACTAACTGTGGCAACTGCGATAATACCTAGTTCACTATACACTAGCATTGTCACAAAATTCAGAAACGTCCAAATGATTTGAGTTGTCGGAGAATTTATCAAAACAATGGTTGTTGTTGTTGTATTAATGAGCGAAGTGGCCGGTTACGGAATACACCTCGCACTTCTAGGCATCGATTACTATATTAGCCGACCCCACTAGAATTTTGCCGAATACAGAAGTGTTCCAACCTTTGGTAGGGATTTTTAACGTGCTCAAACGGGGCTTCCGGTTTGTTTTACTTCTTTATCCGAGAAGGCATACTCCGATTTTTAACTCTTATTAAAAACCAACCATCCCAGCCGGAATATAAACCGTTCGAATCGTAAAGCAATTATGCTAACCATTTGATCACATTTATTTGTTAGTGCAAGGTATCACAAATGTGTCATTTTTCTTTTTTCATTTCTTAGAATGAAGTGCAAATAATCCAATCAGCGGTTTGAAAAGAATAAAAATGTCAACCTGAGAAACATTTTATAAAACAAAGGCGTTCGCAAGCTGCTCAATTCTAATCAGCAAGCGTTAACATACAAATTGGCGAGTGTGACGACCATGAACCGCTAAAATGAATTACGCGTCATACTTGATATGTACTGCGGCAGTGCAACAGGGCTTCAGATAATATTAAATTAAGCTAAAATTATCCGCAATATTTCTATTACCCACCTCTTCCTCTTTATCTTCCTCCGTCCTTGTTTCTCTTTTTCTCCACTTATGCTCTAATGTAATTGAAGCTTGTTTTTCTCGTAAATTGACACCTATATTTATAGATATCGAGATGCTGCAGGTAAAATTCTATTTATACATCGTAGCATCAGCTTACAATAACCATGATATAAACTTCGGTCGTTTATTTATAAGCAGCAAATATTTACCGGTCTGCTGTGTATAAATATACTTCGCAGGTACGCTTTGTGTTTCACCATTTTTCTGCATGAAAATATTTATTTACAGTTAGTCATGAAGGAGGGATTTATCACGGGCACCTTCTCGAGTTACATTGTGGCTCGTCAAAATCTTCTGAAATACATTTTAATAAAATATTTTTAACTTTTCCTATGCCATTGATCTATAGAAGGCAAACTTCCTGATGTAGACGCTAGAGGCAAAGTGGGTGATGCTACCAAATCCTTTGACACTGGAAGATCTACACAACCAGTGAAGAGCAATCACGTAAGATGCAAATAACAAATCCACTGGATCGAATGGAGTTAAAAACGAAGCTATAAATAGAATGTTGAGTTCTAGTAACTAAAATACTTGATCTTAAACAAAAATGGATAATTACATATTTCAAACTAGTTTTTGATGCCACTTAAGTAGATACCGTCCGATATCAATATATGAACATCATCACCTTTATAGTATGCAGCATATGTCCTTATGTGTCATTGTCATTAAACAGCGTATCTATCTTAATATTAACCCTACGAGAGACTTTAACTTACGAAGGTGTCGGCAGTTTTCTTTAGCTTTCGAATTTGATGCTAAAATTATTTAAAACACATTTAATTTTGAAATGCACGTATTATTTCTAATGGAGCATCCTGTAAGTACTCACATATAATTTTTTAGTTAAAGAGAAAACCATTTTGTCATTCACAGTCCTTGCTCGTCATTATTCATATCGCAATGTCAAATATTCACGTGTATGTATATATTTTGACCATTATTTTCAATAGTTTTGAAGATACACCTCCTGTTTGAAAACCCACCTTTAAAACTTTAAATACTCCTAATTTAAGATTAAAAAAAGCAAAATTGCATTATATATGCAATAGCCAGATCAGGGCTGTTCCTAACCACTTTGCCGCCCCGTGCAAAAAGCAAATTTTCCGCTCCCTATTTTAAGATGTTTACAAAATCATCGCAAGATTTGTCAGCCTCTCTTGGAACATGGTGGATCTCAAATAATTTTTTATAATTCGCAGTTTGCTAAAGCTCCTTTCACCTGATGCGACGGTTACCGGTAAAGTTAAATAAATTCTGAGTGCAACAGCTAAATTGGAAGAACAAGAAACAATATTGTTTTTTATTATGTAATCTAGAATGTCTTGTGGTTTTCCAAAACTGGGAATAATTTCCTTGAGAGATAATATTTCATTGTAAAGTTCGTCTCCGTCAACAATTTTCTGGAAATTACCGTTTTCAGAGTGTTGTAATAAATTATCGAGATCTATGCAAGATTTTTTTAACACGCTTTGTTCCATCCCATCAAACTCATATAAAAATTTAAACAGATTATTACATTCTTCCAAAATAGAAAACCTCTCTTTAATTGATTGCATTGTTGTGTCTAATATACTAAAGTAAAAATTGATTTTAAAATTCTTTATAGCATTTGGGATAGGATCATCTTCTGACTCGTAAAAATATTGCCTTGGAACTTTTTTCTCACAAACAAGAGGAAATTCGGGGCAACATTAACTTTTTCCGCTAACACCTTTGCCTCTTTAATAAGTAACTCGAAATCTTCATCGCTTCTAATTTTACTGATAGTTAATTAAATTGTTCGAAACCGTAATTATATATTGATTTTTGGGTTTTGACACATTTTGCTTAGAACATTAACTTTATACAAAAGATTATACCAAATCACCATTGAGCAGATAAATTTAAAAACCGTGATTTTTTCTAAAAGTGACTGAGCCATGTTTTTCGTTTTAATATCCTTAGTTTCGTCTTGTGTAATTTCAGTAAGGCTGTCGCAATGAGTGTCGCTTAAAGGTTTAAGAGTTAATACTGGTACGTGTTTTTTAAAACTGCCCACCTAGCAACTGAAGAACACTAATTTGTTCAATATGACTGATATCAAGCGTACAGTCTACAATAATTGAGTAATACTTGGATTTTTTCAAACTTGAAATTAAATGTTTTACTATATCTTCGGAAAGCAATGTAATAATTTCATTTTGAATTGTGCGTCCTAAATAAGAGGGCATATAAGTCTTATCAGTTTTTGATTCTTGCACATTTTTTATATGGTCAGCAATGTATGCATACTCTTGATCTGTATCAAGAATATATACACATTTTAAATTTTCATAAGTGAAATTTTAACCCCACTGGACGTTGTAAGAGGTTGAAATCAGTTTTTATCATCATATTCGGTTTCGGCGCACCAAGAAATCTAATAACACACATATTTTTCAAATGTAGAATTTCGAACCCCGAGGGAGGTTGTAAGGGGTTGCTAGGGGAAAATCGGATAATTAAAACCTTTTTTTATTGACATATTTGGTTTCAGCGCCCCAAAATACTTAGGGAAAGGGGGGTTTCGACCTCTGGGTTTCGATTTTTTTTGTGTGTGCCTATGTTATTAGCAGTTACTTTCTAAAATATACGCAAAACATAATGTTTCTAATTACCTTGTAATTAGTATTTAGAACAGCACAAAATTCAACCGCTAAATCGACGTTTTTAAGAAATTAATTTCGAACACGAACAGATCAAATATTACGCTCAACGGTCAACAACTCATAAACATTTTAAAAATTGTCGGAGGCTTTTATATTATCCACCAATATAGGTATTTCACCGAAATAAAGGTTTTTCCCTTAAAAAACAGAGAGCGAGAAAGCAAAATGAAAAGAAAAGACAGAGATCGAAAGAGAAGCTCCAAATCCGTTGACGGCGTGACCTCAAATAAGTACATATGTCAAGTAAGTTTCAATCTTGATATGATTTAAGCAAGATTTAACTGTCAGATGTAATTGTAACCAACATAAAAAATAAATAATGTTACGATTAGGTTTTTTTATGATCATGTTGTATATTTGAAAATTGTTTTTTTTTAAGTTTGAACTTTAAAAGTTGCGCTAAAACGTTTTTTATTCACTCATAAGCAGAATTAAGCTCTTATACGCGTTAATAATTAATATTTTAAGTAAATACTGCTTACAAATTAGAGCCATAAAAAGTTACATAGGCTCAGTCGTCTAGCGATAATTCCGCGAGAAATAAATACATACTTTCTTCTGTTCATTCCTACAATACAAGGGTGTATCAAATATAAACGGGACTGATTTTCCTAAAAATTCCGGTGAGCTTCTAGACCTGGAAGGGGTTGGTGCCCAGGTAGCCTGTACCATTAGGGAGAGAGGAAAACCGACCGCAACTCTCTCGGGTCCCTTTAGTACCAAAAGAAACCATGAGCGAGAAAGAAGTGCATGTCTCCGTCGAGCAGTGGATTATCATCAAGTTTTTGGCCAAGGAGGGGGTGAACCTAATTGAAATTTAGCGGCGGTTACAGACACAGTTCGGGGACAACACCATGTCAAGAGCCCGTGTGTTTGCATGGCACAAAAAAATTTCTGGAGGGCATGAAAAGGTCGATAACGAGAGCCATGATCGCCGCCCAAGGACAAGTGTGACCGAGGCCAACATCGAAGCGGTCCGAAATCTCATAGAGGGAAATCGGCGCATAACTGGAAGTACTGGATGCCGCGAAATTGTCATTTCGAAGGCAATCGACGTATTCGACGTATTAGAAAATACTGCAGCCGATATTAAAGAAAGACATGAAACAATCAGAAGAGCAATAGGCGCCCTTCATAGACGAAACATAAAATGTTTAGAGGCCAATGGCGGTATTTTTTCAACACTTATTAAAAGAATAATTTTAAAAATGTTAATGTATGAAATTTGTTTATTTGTAATTATGTTATAACTTGAAAACAAATGAAAATCGGATAAGAATGTATGAGTTTTTTTACACATGTACAATAAATATACTCCTGAAGTTTGGTCCGTTCCTACCAACTTATCCTGTATACAAGAAGTACGGGATATAACATCCAAAGTCGCTGACGAATTATTTGCAACACTTCAAACGGTTTGGCGATCTGGTCTAGAATTGATGAAGGCATCAATAAAAACACTCTCGTCTCTCAAAGATACGAACAATTACTTCCATTGTGCAACTGTATAGGGGATATTAAGAAGTGTTCCTTAATTTTATTACATTCTATCAATTAGGTAAAATATTAAAATTCAGTTTTGTAAATTGGCCAATGTTTTGCAATACGAGAACAGCTTAAGTAATATGAAAAATAGGTACGTTTGATTTTTCACGCTGGATTTTATATGGATATTGCCAATTTATAAGAAACCCTACTGTTAATATAATAAAAAACAGTAAAAGATTAAATATAAATCCTAATAATCAATTATAAAAGTTTAACAAATATTTCTTACTTTCTCCAAAATAAATATTTGAATTAGTTAACGTGACAGCATGGTAGCGCCAGCTATTTAATGTATGACAAACCAAACATTAAATAGTAATTGGAATTCCTCTAGTAGATGGCAAGCCCAAGCGCAGGACTGTAGACCGATCACAGATCTTCTTACTATAATTTAAAAATAAACTATTAACAGTTAGTTATCCATTCAAATTTAAACTAATAATATAGTTCTATTAGAAAGTAAAAGTTTAGCAATCTGGTAGCAACTATTTATGCTTGTTTGAATGACTGAAACAGTTTATATATTCTACCATAGAATATACCGAAATAGAAATAACTTTCTTGATACACAAGCAAAATGAAAGCATAAGCATTGTCCCGTTGTCCCTATTAGAGATGTATCCGTTTGGTTGAATCCGTTCAACATCACCCGTTCGTTCTGACGAATCGGAAATGTATAAACGCCAAATTTGAAGAAAATGAATGTAAATTTAGTATTTCTGTCATTGTTTTACATAAGAGTCCAAGATGATAACGGAAGTGATAGAGTTTAAACCGTGTATGGCCTTTAGTGACTACCGGTTTACATGCTGATTTCTTTATTAATCTATTTCAAATAAAATTTATTATTTAACCCAATTGTACCCTACAAATAATAACATGGACCTACTGCACAGCTCAATGTGTCCACTGTTACTTGCAAGTTACCTAAGTGCACCACTAACAAACATGTGCAATAAGTGCGACTATAAATAAGGCTGTTATAGAAGCATTTTAGCTACTTTGAAAAGCTTTAAAAAGAACTTGTGATAACCATAACAAATTTTCGTATTTGAATTTTCATGTATTGTATGTAGCCATGCACTATGTATTAAATATACACCCAGCTTTAATTCAAATTTAGATATAATTTTAATAAAATACTTTAGGGAAAAAGAAACAAATATTTTTTTAAATTAATAAAGTACCTACTTTAGGTATTTTAATTAGTTTTGTAATACTGAAATCTGTCTTTATGGTTACCAGTTATCATTATCAACGCATTCCCGGTTTAAACCAATATCCAAATTTATTCAAATTTTCTATACATTTCACAAATTATTGCAAACTATGTATTATATGCAAAACTTCGTCGGTTGGAACAGTTCTGATTCCGATGAGTTCTAAAGGGTACGAAATAGAGCTACTGGTTTTGAACGTGGTTTCGAAACTGTTGCTATTGCCGGAATACCCACCTCTAAGCCCTATCGATATAAACAAAAAAGAGGCGTGGTTTGTTGTTTATGTCATAATTTTGAATGTGCGTTTGCTTGTGGTTTTGCTACACTTTCTAAAATAACTGGATTGCTTAATATATTATTCAATTGCATATATTATCGCCAAACATGTCCATAAAGAAAGTACCTGCTGGTAAAAGTATTTTTTTCAATACATTTAATTTTTTTAATATATATTTTTTAGCATCTACCTTAGATATGTTAAGAAGTTTATACGATTTTAAACCAACATATGCAAAAACGTTAGGATTTAAAGAGAATGATTATTTCATATTACATTCTGCTTTTACAAAACATAAAAATTGGTGGGAAGTAATGAACGATAGGGGTGAAATTGGATATGTACCATCTAACTATGTAGAGAAAATTGATGTTACTCCAGCATTTTATTTGCAATTTGTAGACAAGTGCATAGATTGTGTAAAGAGAAGTCAAGTATCTACTGAAATTGCTACCAATGCGATTGATACAAAGGCATTACTAGACAAGCTAAAGGAAATGAAAAATAACGTAGAGCAGATGCTTGAAGTTACTTATCCTTCTATAGCAGCAGATGATGGTCCACCATTATTATATAAGAATTCGGAAGGACAGCTAGAAAGTATTAAAAACACTGCCTCAAAATATAGTTCTAATTCTAGTTATTCATCTTTGGAATATAGAAAATGTGATATTTTTGAAGATCCAATTAAACCTATTCATAAAAAGAGTAACAGCAAAGAAAATTTGAAAAAATCTATGGATAATATTCATGAAACATATTTGCGTGAGGAGTCCCAAAATAGAAGATCTGATAGTGGCATTCAAAGCAATTCTCAAAGTAATTTAGCGAAAGTATCTCCAGTAATATCACATCATTCTGTTTATGAGTTGATAGAAAATGTTCGTATAAATACACAATTATCTCACGAAATGTCTCGGATTGCTCTAGTAACTGTAGTTCAAGGCCTTCATGAACTCCTTCCAGCATCTGTGTTCCCCTATTTAAGTACAATTTTGTCTTATTCTCAAGAATCTTTAAAAATTGATGATGTTCAAATTGAGCAAACTCATGATGCCAGCCGATTGAAAATTATTTTCAATGAACTTACTTCGTGTAAGGAAGATTCACAGCAACGAAGTTGGATGTTGCATGAAGATGAATCTGTCATTAAGGAATATTTAAGAGAATTAATACAAATTCTGGTAAGCACTTTATTAACTACACTACTAGAATAATTTAAAAATCAGAATCTTACATGGTTTGAACATTTTTAAATTCTGTATTCTATTTCTTATAAGAATCACAATGATAAATTTTGTTTCTTCTAAATGGAGATGTCAAATTTCGTTATTTGTCGGCACTTGTTCGCTCGTATCTAATTATTACTTTTGGTGTTTGTATCTGCTATTTTGTATTCAGTACCAAGTACTCCTATGTGATGCAGTTAAAACGGGTAGTTTAGGGACACAAATACTAGTTTGTTACTTATTTTAAAACCAGTAGTATAGGTGCAATCGGATTTCGCATCGATACTGTATTTGCATAATGTAGTGATGGTAATATACCCGGTAAATAAAATTTTAGGTAAATATTCGGGTATTTACCCAGTATTTATCCAAAAATTGGGCAAATTTGGGGTAAATTCAGTATATCACTGAATAATGGGGAATAAGAATGGAGATGGAAAAAAGATTATTAATTATCAAGCTTAGCTATAAAAATCTATAGTCATATACGTCTTTATTATTTGATTTATTTTCACCCTTTAAAGTAAAACTGTAAAATATAAACTGAAAACATACGCGTGTACATACATTGAAATACAGTCTACAAAATTAGCATATTTTTTATAAGTTGTGGTAATGTATTTTTTCAGCATCACCTCCTAAATCAATGTCTTGCTGTTCTGTTCTGTAGATCTGTTATAGAATCTTGGGCATCTTCATGTTCCTGGAAATCTGACGAGGTCTTTCCTAAACAAATTGCATCCAATTCTTGCGCTTAATCATTGGAACCAAACAAAATAAGACTGCCAAGAAAACGGGAAATCCAGGATGTACTTATTACATTATGCGGTACTTACCTGGGAATTTTCCTGGTAAATGAGTACATATTTACCCGCCAAAGAATTATACCCATTATACCCGCTTTTTGGGTGCATAAACTTAGTTTGGTAAATACCGGATATACAGGGTATGCCACAATGAGCGTCGGTTAGTATATAGGGAAATTGCTAAAATAGAAATTTGAAAATACATACACAAGTTATCTTTTAAAGCCAGCCCAGCCAAGATATTTTCAACTGCCGGTATCTCTTTCTTGTATCAGAAATAGCCATCAACTTCCCTATTTCAAAAAGAACAGCACAATTTTTATGTCAGATTTGGATTCTGTATTAAATTTTTAAATTAATTTATGCAACAAACCCTATCCCTAGAATTCATTCTTAAAGAAATATTGCATATTTTCGAAAAAGTTTGACAGATGTGGTGCATCAGAGGCTCTTAAAGAACTTACAATTGTAATATGGTTCTGCTTGCTGGTAATGTTCATGAAACGATGTTTCCACAGTTACAGATAAATTTGCTAAATTATACAGGCTGTGGCAGTAGGAAGGGGACAATATCAGAGATATTTAAACTGAGAAATCTCGACTTTTAAGTAGCAGCTCCTAATTTTCCTAATAAGCGGTATTAGATTCTGGGTCAAAAAATAAAGCAAAAATATATAGCAAGTGCTATTGCTAAAGATAATAGTTTAGGAAATATTATGTGAGAACCCCTGTATCGAATGTTTTTAATATAACCCCACAAGAAAAAATCTAGTGGGGTTAAATCCGAAGATCGTGGTAGATACTTAAAAGAACCCAGCTTTAAGGGATAAATTTCTATTTTACCCCTTATACTTTTAACTGATGCTCATCGTGACAGCCTGTGTACCCGTTTTTTATCTACCCACCCATCGGATATTTAACCAACTGTCATCACTGGCGTACTGCTCACAATATATACAGGGTGAGTCACCTCCGCGTGCTCTGAAGATTGTCTTTATGACTAGAAATTTTTCAAAACTGTTTTTTTTTCTTTTTATGAGGTCCGATTGTGAGCATGTTTCAAAATTATATTGAAACCCACAGGATGTCTCATGGGTTCCTGGCTATCCAAGGGTGTATTTTTGAGGAGGTACATTACAAAACGCAGTTTTTTACATAATTCAAAACGCAGTACTTATTTCTTTATGTGCCCCTGGTAAATTAAAGAAACGTGCAACATTTTTGAAAACTTCTGAACTAGTACCTCTAATCTTAAACAACATAGTACCATTTGCAAAAATATATTTTATGTAAGACACGTGCAATTAATCTATACTACTTGTAAAAAAGCACACAACTCAAAAACTACGTTTTGCAATGTACCTCCTCGTATATTATCGCATTTTTGGAATCCTTATTAAATTCTGAGACATGTAATAAGGTGCTATTGTCCTAAAAGTAAGGGTATCAGAGTTATTCGATTTTTTTTGAAAAAGTCTACATTTACAGAAATCGTTATTTCTTCGGAAGTGCGCATTAGACAGATATGATATTTGGTACCTAGATTAAGCATTAAAGGACATACAACTCAATTACAATAGTAAAGCTGGTGGGTGGCTTAATCCGCCCATCTACATCGACCAACAAAGTCTGAGTTCACCGAGTAGACCCATCCTGACGAATTCCAGAAGTTGGCTTAGCGATGTTTTCCTCAAACCGTCAGGCGTTACAAAGGCCTCACCAAACAGAGAAAAGCTGATCCTGCAAATGGCAGGACAGTAGTAGAAAATGTACGTAACTGTTTCTTCCTCTTCCAAACGCAGACGGCACTCCTTCTCTTGGTCGAGCACCATTTTATGTAGGTGTTTCCTTAATGGAGCATGGTCAGTAAGGATTGCGGTTAAAACCCTAACTAGTCAACCTGTCAAGTTCTATAAGTTTCCTTGCTCTGTCTCTGTTGGGTGACATAAACGTCTCCGCATGAGATGGACCTGTAGAGTTACCCCAGGTTCGAATTCCTTCTCGTTCGGCCCAATGGGTAACATGCGTTTCGGCAGTATTAAAAGACATTCCCTCTAAAGGTTCTGGACCTAGCGGAGTGTACTCAACTCCCTTTCTAGCAAGGGCATCGGCCGCCTCATTGTAATCAATGCCAGTGTGTCATAGTGTCCAGATGAGAGTAACCTTGTTGTTCCTACCGAGAATATTAACATTGTTTCTACAGTCGGCTACGAGTCTGGTTGCCCAACTTTCAAAATGAAATTGGACAACCCGTAAATTATTTAATTGAGTTGAGATTAAGTATTAAATTTGATCAGTCCTAACCAAAATGAAGCTTTTCAAATGAGAATTACATATAGAACACATTTTTGTTTCGAATTACACCATTATTTGCACTGCACAAGATTTACTGAAAAAGATAATTATCATGGTATGTGCTTCATTTGTATATTATGTACATGATTTTCACTGTACACATTATATTTCGATCCCTGTATTAGATATTGCAAACAATTCCATATATTTGCAGATGCTTAAACCACATAAGCGTTACTTATCCCTCTGCAATTTAAAGATCATTGTTTACATCTAAATGTGAAATCTACAAATTAATTCTATATTGTTTTAAAATCATCAGAGATAACCTATTCTAGAAATAGTAAAGTCAACGTTAAAATAGTGAAACGCATGGGGAATTTGGTGGAGGTAATTTTCATTAATTCGGGTGTCTATTGATAGATGGCGCACTAATCTCTACGCGCGTAGTTTTAATGTGTTCCCTCATAGCTATATATACTACACGTATAAATTTAGATTATTATTTGAAAATTAAAGATATTTATATAGTTATAACCTTAAATCTTGTGGTATAAATACACACCGGAACATTTGTTGCTTTAATGGTAGCAGTAGCACGGAGGATGTGTAAAATCATTTAATTCACTATATATTTAAATATGAAAAACTTTGGTACTTTCATACATACATTTTATCGCAACCAATGCAAATAAATACCTTCAACTTTCGAATTAATCTTGCAGTGTAATTATAAAAAGACCGATGGTCATCACAAAGAAACACTGAAAGGTACTCACCAAATACCTTTATTTGCACATATATTCAATAAAACAGTATATTTCAGTCCATACTATCAACGAATAAAGCGCCAAATCAACATTTTTAATAGTGTTAATATTTACTACTGGCGGATATATATAATGGCGAATAACGTATTTATTGAAACAAAATTTTTATAATAAAGTCACCGTTCAGACAATAACACTGGTTCGACTCCTTTATTTTCTGTCCTCACGGCCCCTTCAATTTTTTACATACTCTACAGGTCATATATATCTGCACACGAGTACAAAAAGACTCTCTCGTTCTCTAAAATCAACTCGAGGAGACAAACTATATTTTAATATTATTTTCTATCAATCAATCAATATTTACCCACACTGTGATCATTCTTGTGTTGCATGAAGACTATTTATGCCACTTACCTCGCGCATCAACATTATCTAGAAATGAAAATTGACATGTAAAATTCTGTGCACTACACCAAACGTTAGTTAATGGGATTCTATGAGATATTAATATTTATGAGTCATCTTTGACTATAAATATGTTGACAATTTTTTGACAATTGTCAAATTTGACAAAGTTGACAAGCCAACATGCGCCATCTAGCAACTGAGACTGGAACTCTATATCTCTACGGGAGGGGAAGCGTTTAGATTATTTTATTATTCCCATTAAAGTTGAACGAGGCTTATTACGTATTGTAAATAATGATGGGTTCATGTTTTTTTTTAGACAAATGCAGATGCTAGCATATCAAAACACGTCGTTTCTTCACAACAATATCATGTAATTACTACCTTAATTCAATATTACCAAATGGAAACCAGATGGTCTATACGGCAGCTTCTTCTACAAGCTTTTGGTGTTCTATGCAGTTTCGATAAAACCATTGTTAGTATTATGCTTAGTTCTATTTTACCAGGAGAGCTTGCGAGGTAGTATATTGTACATCAATTGGAGGATGCACAAGTTAATTCTATTTAATATATTTTTATATTTCAGAGACATGATGGCTAGTCCGCGAAATGTTGCCAAATTGAATTATTCCTCTCTTTTGCTAACTATGATAATGTCAATGGGTGAACCAGTGCCAATAACCCACTATGGTATGCTATTTTCTCCCTATTCAGCAAGTAAATAACATCAGCGATGGTAATTTTAGAGTACTTAGGGGTACCATTTGTGACATTTGTGTTGGATAATATTGAATGTCCTCCAGATACCGATGCCGATGATCAAATACCTGAGCTGTTTACAAATTTAATAATAGCTTATAATTTACAATTTACTGTATGCAGTGAGAACCTCATATTGAAGGCACTTGCTGAGAGATCGATGGCTAAGGCGCTTATTGAAAGGCTGCTTCTATTGTTAAACAGAGAAGGTAAGTAAAGAAAAAATTCTACTTGCAATGAAAATCAGATTGTAATGTTCTTAAAATTCCGGGTAAATATTAAGGATACGCTGTTGATCTGTAAAGATTTTTGTTGTTATATTGAACTGAATTCTCATTTGTTATACCCGGTGAAATTCTCCAGAGATGAGATCAGACACATATAATATTTATGGCATTTGCTTCATTTGAAGTAAATAGCTTTACAGATATGAGAATTATATACAACATCCCAATCTTCTGGAATTGTTTATGCAATGGTGGGAGGTCAGAATGTAATAGACGCGATAATGTATCTTTCACAAATATTTCCGTATATGTAAGGTGATCGATAAGTAGTAAACCCATTTTAAATGGAACATCCTGTATATTATTATCTATTTGGTTTCTTTATCTAGCAATAAACCAATTTATATGTAATCATTTCTAACACATTTGAGATTTTATATTGCTACGATAATTTTGATATCTATTTTCTTAAAAAAAGTGCAAGTATATTTTAGCATCAATTTTTACAAGATTAAATTGATTACTTGGCACTATTTAGACATTATATTAGAACCCCTTCGAAATATACAGTATGTTCAGTATATAGGAAATTTATATTTCTAACGTTTTTATACATATGATACATATGTCTAACATTGAAAGTAAAACAGATATTTACAATTAAACACGAGTCTTTTAGAAGAATATTGCATCCAAGTGGTTTCTGGTGTTAGTACTGTTTAGTTACAATAACAACGGTAAACAAAACATACTGGCAATATCGTTCATAACGGTGGATTCAAAATTTCAATTTCAAGCATAAATAAATAATTTATTTATATGCAGTTATCATGACATATGTCAAAAATTACATAAAAATATTGAATTAACTCCGCCTTACATATACAACTGTCAATCCACTACACAAGTGGCATCGTACTAATATGTTCCTCTTTATTTAATGTAGTCCTGTTTGTGGCATCTATCATTTTTCGAGCACCCTAATTAATATTTTTCGCTTGCAGTAGATGAAATTAGGAATAACGCAAGCATACCGGAGTGCAACAGTTAGTATGCTAAAAATGTACCGCTTTTACAGCTCTTAAAATTATATTCAAGTATACACGGGGTTCATTTACCACGTACGTAATGCAAGTTTTTAAATAGAACGTCCTAAGTACAACGCGTATTTGGGTGCCTCTCTTCAATTAATGTCAGAGTGCTGCGATGAAATACTATGTCTTGCTGTCCATTAAACTAACTCAATACTTGGAACATTCTGTATAATCTATTCTTTTCTTACTTTAGAGGATCCTGTGAAGATTTTTGATCATGAACCTAAACCACCACATTCACTACTAAAGCTATTTCTGGATATATTTAGCAACAGTGTCACTGCTAATTTATTTTATACGAATGATATTTTAGTTCTCATTGACATAATGGTGCGATACATGTTGGACTTATCAGTAAGCGACACGGTAAGTTACATTTTAGGATAAGAATAGTTATTTATGCAACAAGGGATGTAATTACAGCACATAGGCCTGAGTAGCATACAACATTTTTCCTACTACCGGCTCGAAATTTAAAAAAATTAGAATTTTACAGAATTATTTGATATTTGGTTATATATTATCATAATTGTCAATTACTATTATGTATTAATACCTATTGTTATAATAAAATATTATTACTTACATCCTCAGACACGTCCATTACATCCCGCAGTGGCGGATAACTAAGGTAAATCACACTTACGTCCGCCAAATCAGGACAGTGATGATTGACTTACGTAGCCGATAGTTGGAAAAATATATCATAAATCATTTTATCGCGTCCCTTTGCACGGCTACTATGCATGTGAGATGAGGTGATAGATTTGATAGTATTATATATCCTTAAATACAATGTGCTATAGTTCTAAAATAGTTTAAAGGATAGGGCGATTTTATTTTACTTTCCAGGAATATTTGGCAAACTCCATTTATTCCCCAAAGAAAAATCAAAATTTGACGAAGGATATAGGTATATCGTAACTTTTGTATTCTGTACTGTATTTTAGGGGTTAGTCTTTGATTAAAACAATATCTTTAAAAAATTATAATTTTTTTTACAATTATTATTCGACCAAGATATATCCGATAAGATGTTCGGGATGTATTGCAAACTTTAAAAGTAATGTACATGCTGTTCTATTTAAGAAACGTTATCTTAACTGCGCCACACTATAGATAATCATCCTGTGAATTTACAAATATTTTTAAGTGACGCACTAATAATTACCATATACATCTGCGTACGTGAAATTTTAATTTGTTTGGAGAATAAATGGACTTTACCAAACCGTTGACTCACCCTGTATGAAAGATCTATTCGCTCTTGTTGTATTGAATATTCTTTGTTCCTCTTATTGCATGAGTACATATCAGCTTAGCCTCATGTCGCAGTTTCTTTCGTTTTAAAAAGCAATATACAGGCTGTTATTCCATGAACTATTCTAAGAATATTTTGTCCTTTGATGATTTTTTAAAAGCCGCTTTGTTTCGAAGATACAGGACGAGAAAAATTTTATTACCAAAAATTACATTTAAAGTTTCTTAATCTACAAGAACTCTTGAAAATGACTACCTCCAGCTAGGATGCAAGAATCCAATCTTCTCCTCATCGACTGTCGAACCCTTTCAAAAACACCAGGGTCGTTTCTTATTGAGTTACACCCAGCAATTATCGGTATTCTAATATTCAAATTTTCCCTGTGATTTTTAAAACTAATGACTTTAGATGGCCCCATAGGAAATAATCGAGGGGGTTTAAGTCCGGGGATCGAGCAGGCCATAAGTGAGGTCCACCTCGACCAATCCAACGATCTCCGTATATTGCTGTTAAAAACTCACGAGCAACCACACTAAAATGCGCTGGTGCACCATCGTGCATAAACCACATTGCATTTCTTGTTGCCAATGGTACATCCTCCAGAAACAGAGGTAGCGCTTGTTCCAAAAAGTTTCGATACACCTCGCCGGTAAGTCTTCCTGGTAGAAATACCGGTCCAATTAGCCAGTCACCCACAATTCCTAACCAAACGTTTAACGAGAACTGATGTTGAAAACGATCTTCAAGTACCTCATGTGGATTTTCTTCAGCCCACACATGGTTATTGTGAAAATTCCTTATTGCATTTCTTGAGAAATTCGCTTCATCGGTAAAAAGAATCAGTGTTGGTAGTTGAGGGATTTGAACCAATGACAGAATGCAATCCGTGGAGGAAAATCAGCAGGAAGAAGTGCCTGAACGCGTTGTATGTGGTATGAGTACAACAAATACTCCCTAAGAATTTCCCAAACAGTCCCATTACTTACATTCAAAGTATTTGCAATTTTTCGAGTAGAAGTACCTGGATCTTCCTCTATCATGCCCAGCACATTCTCTCCTAATTCTACCGTTCTTACTGTCATTGGCCTTCCTGGTCCTCCACTTGGTTTCAATGTGCCTGTTTCATGAAGACGTTGATGAATACTTTGGAAGGTTTTTCTATCAGGAACATTACGGTCAGGAAATCGTTCAATGTACAACCGTCTAGCTTCTAATGAATTGCCATCAGCAAGTCCATAAATGAAATTCATGTCAGTCATCTCGGCGTTCGTATAGCGATTCATGACAGAGGACTTCACTAACAAAAGTTTAAGTATTAAAAGACAGAAAATACACGTCAATCAGTCTCAACAAATTTGACACATACAAAATGGTCAATCACGAAACGTATTCAAATGAAATCCACGTTTTAACTGATTTACTTTTCTATGTCTGCACTTGCCTATTGTTAGTGGGTAAAACAGCCGTTCTTTGTAATCGGAATGTTGTTAAAAGATAACAACGCGTTTTTACAATTTTTTTATACTCGATAAGCCCAGTGTTGTACGCCATATTTTTATTTCGATTACATTAATAATTTCAAAAATATCAAAATTGGTTTTGTCGAAAATTTTTCTCGCCCTGTATCTTCGAAACAAGGGGGCTTTTCAAAAATCATAAAAGTACAAAATATTCTTAGAATAGTTCATGGAATAACCCCTTGAATTTTTGCCGTATGTTTAATAAACACGCTGTATATTATTTTTTGGAAGTGAAGTTGATGAAATAGTAGCTTTTATCCTTGGTATGGTAGTAATAATCGTCATGATTTGATTTTTTGTTTAGTTCAGGAAGTACTGCTGAGCTAGTCTTACTTTACTGTTATAATGTTTTTGAAAATATGTGATTAACATTTTCAGAGGAGACATCAATATCTTGAACTTTGTCGAAGAGTAATGAGAAACACTTTTTATGAAGAACATTTACACAGACGTGAAGAAATATTAAAGTGTTTCACAAGAATATTTTGTGAGGAAAGTGAACAAAGCAAGAATGATCAAAAGTTAGTAAGGGACATCATGAATGAATTTCCACAGTACTTTAAATAATGCTCAGGGATGCTAAAATCGGTTGCTTATTTACCTACATATATATATTAAGAGAATCAAATACCATGGATTTAACTAAATTTGCCATTAAGTATAGTCAAGAATGTGATTTACAAATATATTTTGTATGTACACAAAGATTTCACGTGATGTCAACTTTTATTTTTATTTTAAATACTAGTGCTTTTAGATTTTTTAAGAACTTTTAGGCTGTTTTTTGCACTCTATTGTTTCACTGAATATTTCGAAGTGTGGCGCATTGTTAGCCAAATGTTGTATGAATTCCCGAACGGCGATTAATGCACTTATATATAAAATATTCAAATCAAGTGTGTAAAATTTTCTATATGCCTTATATTACGGTACCTAATCAAAATAAATGAAATTCTATAAGTGATATTTGTAAAATCAATACTTATTTAATAAACGTTACATTTTACTTATAATTTTATTTACTCCCAGATTTTGAAAGTATTTTTAAGGGTTTTAACACCACAACATTATTTTTTTAATCCAATTATTACATAAAATAACCACTTCTATTAGTTTTTATGCGATTTGGTAGAATTCTAAAAGACTTTATAAGAATCTCCGTTAAAGTTAATTTCAGATCAATTAGATCATCAAGAAGCACTATTCAGGTATATATTTTTAGTATTCCTCATATATACAGCGTGTCTACCTAGTGCGTGAACGAAATATAATTCCTTTCCTGAGCAATTTAGAGAAAATGGTTTCAAATAAAAAATATTCAGCATTTTATGCAGGGCATAAAATTGTACTTAAGTGTACAGGCTGTTCAGTTTCCGCTGCACATGATACAAGTTTGGTTTTTTAAATGGAATACCTGTATATTTTTACGATTTTAGATACCCCTCTTCAATTCATTGCAACTTTCAATATTCCCTATTCCCTGATCATCGATATCAATTGTTGTTTCAGTTTTTTTAATGGGGCACCTGTGTATTATTACAAAATATAATAGAGAAGCTCTTCTAGAATCCTTTTTGTAAACATTGCCTATACCTAAAATGCGTCTTTCTTTCGTAAATTAAACATCAAGTTATTCAGATAAGCTTTTCGTTTAAAAACATAGGGTGCTGCGATGAAATACTATGAACTTTTGTTTCGCTAAAGATATTGGTTAAAGCAAATGTATAAACGTTATCTTTTCTGGTACAACTTCATCTACTTGAAGTAACCATCATTTTCCTACATACATTGTCTAGTAAGTTACCCAGTATGTATAAATAATAAATAGCGAAAATAAGTATACAAGTTTTAATCAGAGTTTAACATAAAAGGAAGAGATTTATTTTAGTCAAAAAAGACGGTGGTCAACTCAAATTAAATCATGATCAAATGTAATCTGGGAAAATGATGTAAATGGTCATATGATCGATAACATTTCTGATTTAATTTCTTATTCTTAGTGTCTGACTTCATATTAAACTACTTATTAAAACAGTGGTAATTTAAAATGGCTGATGAAGATGATCCAAAAGAATATTGCTGGGAAACCAGCTATGAAAAGACTTGGGAAGCTGTTAAAGAAGATAATAAAGGTTTTCTGAAGGCTTTTGTTGCAGGTATTGTATTGAGGGCAAAAAAGAAACGCGAACAGAATAAAATATACAATTCGAAGCTTGGAATGATGAGACACTTGTACATAGTGCTAGACTGTTCAGATTCAATGTTTGCTCAAGATTTGAAACTAAGAATATTATGTACCATCAAACTTTTAGAGAATTTTCAATAAATGTCATTACAAAATTGAAGCTGTTAATTCACATGCAAGTCGTGAAATTTTAGCTATATTATGTAGTTTAACAACATGTGATCCAAGCGATATAAATAAAACTATTAATAATTTAAAAAATGAAGGCGTACAATGTTTCGTAATTGGTTTTGCCACCGAAGTTCATGTTTGTCGCCAACTTGCTAATCAAACAAGGGGCGTCTATAACATAATTTTAGATGACAGTCTCTCTAAAGACTTGTTATATCAACAAGTTGATCTACCTCCAATAGAAGTTTGTTTAAAATCAAATCTCATAAAAATGAGATTTCCTTACGAAATGGTAGTGGAAGAAACGGAGGAACTACTCACACTGTGCATGTGTCATGTAGATAGTTTTAATGAAGGCAGTAAATTAACAACAGGAGGTTATTACTATCCCCAGTGCTACAGCAACTATTGCGAATTGCTTGTTGAATGTAGATCTTGTGGGTTGACATTAGTATCGCACCTCATCTGGCAAGATCATATTACTTTTTTCCAGCGACAAATTACAAAGAAATTGATTTTAATAATCAATGTGCAAATTGCTTTGCATGCCAAAATAGTTTTTTGGAAACAGATAAACATTTATACATCAACTGGCAGCAATATTTTTGTTTGGATAGTGATATTTTTGTACACGATGTATTGCATACGTGACCTGGATGTGCCACTAATCCATCAACTTTCCCAACATCTCGATCACAATTGCAACAATAAAACTAGATATTGATTTTTTTATTACAATGTAATAGCTATCCCTTTATTTGTATTCTATACAATAGTAAAGTTAATTAATTAAGTTAGCATCGCAGGCTAAGTTTTTTCAGCAGTGAAAAATATAATAACATATTAAAAAATCTTGCAATTTAGCTAAATAGAAATATTTATGAAAAAACTTGGATGTATTTCTTAAGGTAACGCATAACATGGACATTACACAAAATAATACTCCCGAGATGTTAATAAATGTTCAATAAAATACAAGGAATCACATAACATTGTGTGTATGAAGCAAAATGGTGTTTACTTCGAACAGATGTGAAATTGTATGCATACATTTTTTTACAGTTTATTCTTAATGAATATCTTTAGAAAAACCAAAGTTTATAGTATTTAGTCACAACACTCTATTAATTTTAGCAAAAAACTTATCTGCATCTTCATTTTTAATTTACTAAAGAATGAATTTTAGGTCTAGCGAAATGTTAAAAAAAATCTATTACTGTTTCTCTAACAGATCGCAGAAAAATATACAGGATGTTCCATTCAAAAAATTGAAATAATATGAATTAAGCATGGTAACGATTTCGATGGCTATCTGATGGGCTCCAGTTGATATAAAAAACCGCCATGTATTGCTTGAAACGCCAACAAACACTCAATCAACTTTATGTTATGCAGCATTTGTCTCTGAATATTTTTTGTTTAAAAACCTTTTCTCTAAATTGCTCAGGAAGAGAATTATCGTTCATCCGCACACTAGATGGACACGCTGTATATATTAATTATACAGCAATGTGCAAAAGTGCAGCGAAAGCCATGTGAAAGTTTCCTCATCTCTGTGCAATTAAGAAAGTTTATGAAATTGTTTTATTTTTCTCTAAATGCCTCACTTCACACAATTATTGGATGAGTTAATCTAATGTAAATTTTACTGTTTTTGGAACTAGTGACCAAAAAGTGCCTTTTTTGGAATATAAACTCGATAAGACTCGAGCTTTAATGTTTTATGAAATACAAGTTATTTAAAAAATCGCTTTTATTATTTATTGTTTTACGTTAATACTATTTATATTTTGTGAACATATTTGTAAATGAACAGCATTTATTTTTAAAATAACGCTAGTTTATATTGTTAAATACATAAGTGTAACAAACTGTTGCTCCATTGAATCGAGGTGATGTATTAATAATTTTTTATACCAAGATTAACATAAATTTTAATAAATAATTATTCTTTGGGTAACAAAATGCATAGTTTAGAAAGGAAGAAACGAATATATTTTCATTCGCCGGTCATCATTTCCATGAATTCTGCAACAAAAATGTGATGGTTAATAACTATACATAGTTGATTCTGAAATATTGCATGTTTAAACAATCATGTTGAATTGATAATTATCAGAAATAAATCATTAAGGATAATTTTTTCCTTTTAATTCCGAAAACACGAAGCGACGACGCTTTTTAACCGATCACGAATGTTCAGAGTAGCAACTGTGTTAGAAAATGAAACTGCGTATGATACGTCGAATCCTTTAGGCATAAACTATTCAGCAATTTCTCAAATGGTGAGCAGCCAAACCGGATGCAGTCTAGAAGACAAGCAACCATTGCACTTGATTTACTCAGAGTTACTAGAAAACATGCAATTTGGACTTTTGATGATTATGCTTTCAACCATTTGTTTACAAATACAGTTAATAGAATGTGTTCTAGAGATGGCAGAACATATTCTATGTAAATATATTGTAATCTGTAGAGCAACGCAAACTGCGCTGAAAGTCAGTGGCTCACGCATAAAAGTTTACACAAAATAAACACGGCCGGGACAATTCGGTATAAGCGTCAGTATAACTGCAACTCGAAAGCCGATCTGTTGTGTATGCATCTACGCTGTCGTATACTATATCGTAGTTCTATGTTTGTTTTGAAAATGTTTCCTACGTCGCGAAAACGACCAAAGTTGGACACAATAAGAGAATTTATTGCAGAAATGCCTGATTTAAACTGTGGTGACGCTAAAATTCAATGTGTAGTGTGTAAAATAGATTTAATGTGTTGGTCGAAAAGTGATTGTCTACGGCACGTAAATAGTGCAGGGCATGTTTCGAAAAAAAATTCCACACGAGATTATGACAAATTTAAATTTAGTTTATGTGTTACCTCTATTGCATGTAATTTACCATTTCATTTACTAAGGAAGAAAGCATACGTCTCGTTTTGGAATGAATATTCGGAGTTTAAGTTACCAAGTGAGAGAACATTACAGAGAGTTGTGCCGTCTGCTCGTGAGCATGTCGAGAAAAGAATTAAATCGGAGTTGCAAGATAAAAAACTGTGGTTATGTGTGGACGAAACAACAGATCGTAAAAAACATTCTGTGGTTAATGTAATGGTACGCACAATGGAACCACATCGACCGTCACCCTCAATTTTACTAGCTTCCAGACGAATACAACAATGCACTGCCGAAGTAATTTCAATGTTGGTGTTAAATACATTGGAAAAGTTTGAACTTTCAACAAATCAACTGTTGATGTTTATGAGTGATGATGCCGCAAACATGCTTGCTGTAGGTCGATCTCTTAAAAACATTGTGCTAACTTGTTGCATATTACATGTAAAATTCATACTCTCAGGCTCGTAGCAGATAGTATCAGAAAATGTTATCCCGAGGTAGACGCTCTAATAGCACATACAAAAGCTGTGTTTGTAAAATCCCCAAAACGTATTCCGGAATTTCATAGACTATGCCTCGGTATTCCTGAACCACCACAACCTATTCTTACTCGTTGGGGAACATGGTTAGAGGCTGCATTTTATTATCTTAAATATTTTGAGAATATAAAGAACGTGATTTTAGAATTCGACCCAAAGGAAGCTGCGGCTGTCAAGGTAAGCCGCTTGAAATTTCAGAATAGTCAAGTTAAAACAGATTTGGAAATTATTCAGAACAATTACGTGGGATTAGCGGATGCGAAAATTCTTCGGTGTCGTCAGTGGAATCTTTGCAAATAGTGCAACATGTTCACGCACAGCTATGCGCGATAGAAGACGCAAGAAATGTTTGTGTTTTAGAAAGGTTTGAAAGTGTTTTAGATAGACTCTGATTTTGGCACCTTAAGACAAATTTGTGAAGATGCGTCAACGGAACCGTTAAGTTATTTGAAAGATTATTTTACTTACGCAAATATAACGTCACTAGATGTAGAACGTTCGTTTTCGGCATACAAAAACACTTTTTCTTCACGCCGCACTCACTTTGCCGAAACAACTTTGGAAACATATCTAATGTTACAAATATTAAATAGACATTATCCACTTTGTGGTTTCACGGAGGACTCTTAAAACGGTAAGTGTTTGAGCACGTATCACATTTAATTTATTTTGTGTAACTTTGTGCCACTGGCTTGCAGCGCAGTTGCGTCATCTGTCACACATGAAATCAAAACTTTAGTATGCCATTTCTCACACCTACTGGACTGAAAGAAGAAGGTCCTAGAGTGCTGTTAATACTCTGTTTTCGGACGTATCTTATATACTTATCTGCGAATACGCCTTAATTTGACGTACGAACAAAGCCATACATTTTTTTCAAAAAACAACGTTTCTAGCTTTTTGCAAGAAAAAAAAAGGAGACCATAATATCTACTATAATAATGTGAAGAAATTAGCCAGATCCACCCACTACCACCAGGCAATGGTTCGCGAATCTTTGGAAATTATGACGAATTCAAAGAATTTCAACAAAAGATGGATATAAGATCAGCAACATCTGGAAGTAACTTTTTGAGAACATCGACCAAACCTTGAGAAGTAGTCCATTAGACCGATGAAATGGATACGGATCAACGGAACAGAACGGAAATAAGGTATATAACGAGACAATGTCATCGGTTTTTAGGAACCTTCTGAAGAAGCTGATCAGCAAAACGCCAAGAGTAAGCTCGACGACATGGCAACACCCAGAAGATTATTTTACAGATTGCAACTATTGTTGGTATAAAATTGATGTAATCATTTAGGTTGGTATTCATAGTATAAAGGGTAGATTCAGTTCAATACCAAATGGATTCTTTATTTTACTCTTAACGATCGATTTCGACAATCATCAGGCTATTTCTGTAAGACATTGAAAATATACTGATAAAATTGTTATCTTTAAAGTTAAAGAATAAAAATAGTATGTATAATTATACATGCTATTTTTATTCTACCTTTTGTTGTATATTATATTTTTTATACCATTATTTATACCCTCTTTTACTCTAGACGCTCTAACCAGTATATACACACCATTTCGACAAGTAAATAGTATTTTATACTCATTTTACATTTGAATACATTTTATATAAGAAAGACAACAATTTTATCAATATCTGATACTAATATTTACTTACTTGATGGATTAGTTATTACAAAGCGCTTTCAATTAATTCGAATACTTTTGTGATGCTATAAAAAGAAACGTAAGGCAACATCTACCTGCACCTATGACTTCAAAAATTGAAATGTGTGATTTCTAGAGAATGGGAAAATATCCAACAGCAAACCATTCAAAGCTTGATAAAAAGTAAATCACGCAATGATGCATGTGATGACGCAGTATTGCTTAATGGAATTATTGTATATGGCCACAAGTTAATAAAGCATATATTGTCGGTTAGAACATATGAAAATCGCCCGAAATCTTATAAAGCTGGTCGTGTAAATAGAGAAATAATTACAAACATTCAATCGTGTTGGAGTGAAATCGTTCTAGGCGAGTCTCATGTAAAGCAAGGGAAATCTATAGTTTTAATGGTGCGATAATTTCGAACAGGAATTTACAATAGTAATAATTATACTAACCATCGAAATCAACGGTTCCTGAACCATCAGTATCTATTTCTTCAATCATCATGTCTAATTCCCGATCAGTTAATTGATCATCTAGTTCTCTTAAAATTTCTTTTAAGCTGGAAGTCTTAATGTAACCGTTTCCTGGAAAAAAGAACGAAAATGTTTATGGAACAATTATGAAAACTAGAGAGGTATCTTTGTTCAAATTTACAATTAAAAAGTGTTTTTTGAAATTACTAGCAACACATTGAAATAATCATCAAGCTTATGAGTATGTTTTTTTTATTGATAAATATCATAAATTGCTGTATGCGAGCACGTTTTGTGTTATTCTTTTTTTATTTTTTAATTCACATAAATATTGAGGTGTTTTTTTTTTTAATATCAAATTTAATAATAATCACAAGTCCCGTTTTATTATTTTCAATCAACATTTACTAAAATAATTTTGACTTACAGTAAAGTGTAGTGTGTTAGTGTATGAATGTTTTTTTTAATCCTATTTTCTTTTAAGTTAATGCTCGAAATCCTTTTGTAATAAACCCCTCCAGTCGTTTTTCTTAACTTCAGTTTATTTTTCTTGGTTATTTTCTTCAAGGTGTGGTTGGCCTATGTGTGACCATTTTCGATACTGTAGATGACGTCAATTTTGTTGAGTAGATTCCAAATAATGTGTTATATATGAATTTTGTGTGATTTTTACAGAAAATATCTTCAAGATGTAAATTATTGAAAATAACTTTAAAATGACTGATTATCCCCCACAATGTAATGGAGTCTTTTTTTTTTAAGAAATAAAGAATTAATAATGTAAATTATCAAAATGCCAGAATTCGGATAATAACTAAAAATAATTCGAATTCTGCAAATATTAAATTAAATTTTGATATTTAAGGAATTTTGAAACTAAAATAAAAATTAATGAATTGAGGTGTAAGTGCACGCATTTCACCTCTATATCCTCACTACAATATATTCCAATTAATATGAATGTTAACATAATTAATTTAGAAAAATTATGAGTTTGAAAAGTTGTTACTGACGTTTAACATTTCGTATTTCAATTTAAGATTGTAAGTAACTCTATAAAAATGAAAAGGATTTATTTGCGATTTAAAAAATTTCCTATGTAGAACGCCCAAAATAAAGTTGCAAAATACAAAAGGTTATGTATATGTAGATATACAAAGTAGTTGGCGTTATTTCAACAGAAATTGTGGTATTACTACTGTGAGATTATAGATATGACAGGTTTAAATTTAATTTTTCTATGCCAAATGTCTATTATTTTATCCTTTTGTTTGTAGTAAGAAGTTTCAAATTTTTATATGCGTTGATATTTTTATTAGGAAAAACTCACACTTTTTAAACGTATTTTCTACTTAGCAAATCTCATCGTATGTTTTATTTGAAACCTTGCTTCTTATCTATTTCTAATTATTTGAACTTACCTTCTTTATCGTACAAACGGAACGCTTCTTTAAGTTCTTTCTGCATTGCTTCATCATCTTCTTCAACAATGAACTTAGCAGCTAACGTTACGAACTCTTCGAATTCTAATCTTCCGGATTCTGTGTATAGATTTTGTTAGGTAGATTTTTGAATTTTATTACACTTTTATTTTTCAATTTGTTACTTACTGTCTGCATCGACTTCGTCAATAAGTTCTTGTAAAATCTTTTTGTCGTAAGGTTGACCCATAAGGCGTAGAATATCGCCTACCATGTCACATGGTATACTTCCAGATTTTTGACTGTCGAACGCCTCAAAGGCTTTCTTGAGTACTGAGAATTATAGAAAAGGTTGGAGGTTATTTAAATATATACTACTAAAAGTAAACAAAAAATCTTATAAATACGCAGTTCTAATAAAATATCAATACAAAACGTTTCAGAACTCCACAAACGGTTTGTGTACAGTGTACGTCCAAAAATGTGGTTAAAAGTGTAAATAAACACATGACCAAAAATACTTCGTTTCGATAATATTCGCTAATAATGGTGATCCAGTAAGTCGAGGTGTAACGCTACCCACCCTCTCTTTTTGGTCTATCTAACTCTGTCACTCATTTGATCTGCTTGATCTGGCGTGATGGTGTGCGGTATAAGTAAACAATTGAATCATCCAAATGCGCATTACGTCTAGGATTGGTGATCAGTGTCATAAACTGACACTGTCAATCTAATGGATTCGAATCTAAAGAATGGATTAGCCAGGGTGTCGGGGATAAACCAGATTTCCTGCCTTTTTGATACATGCGGTGACAGCTCAACAGGCTGTATAAGGTATTAAGGTAGCATTTGATCGTACAGTAAGGAGCTTACTAGTGGACCATCGAGACGTTTAAAAACATTTAAGTGGGAGATTTACTTCATCCATTAAGATTACGCTATATGTTAAAAAATTAACATTAAGAAAACTCTGTATGACCATTAAGCAGCCTCTCCGTAAACCATGCTCTGTACTACTATCACACACGGGAATCGGTTATTAGTCGCGTTTTGTTTAAAAACTATGTATCTACGGAGAAAAATATATAGCCTACATAACAATAAATATAGTAAACTATATAACAACACAATTTTTGTTAGAGCAACTACATATTTTATTGGATTAAATAAACGTGTTGTAATTCTTATTATAAATTATGATTTTAAAAATACAAGGGATTATTGTCCCAAGTTTGTCTCCGTGTACAACTGCACTAATCGCGACTTGTTTTGCTAAAGCTTGAGTACCAATAATCAGCGACGGCTGGTGCACTGTAGCTGCGGAGCTGCATTACAACACTTTGATTCCCTCGTGTATTTCTGTTGCATATCCTGTACATTATACTATGCAACGGAAATACACGAGGAAATCGAAGCATTGCAACTGACCTCCCATTTACGGCACCACCAACCACCACTGCCAACAGTATTAAGATGAAATTATCAGCACATATGCTGAGTATATATCTGCAAGCAATTCTTAAAAATTGTGTTTATAAAAAACATCTATAATGTCCTTTGATTGGAAAATCAAAGTGTATGAAAATAAGACAAAATACCATTCATACTATACGCACATTATGGTATAATGATATATGTATTTGCAACTGTCATTAAATACTCTACCATTATAGAAAAGATTTATATTTGTATTTATGTATGTATGTACAGACATACATACGTCGCAAATAATGAATAAAGTTGTTATAGGTTCTGAAAGTATTATTAGAACAAAAGTGAAATGGAAATAATTTAGAGGTAAATTGTTAAAAGTGTGCCAGAGAAGGATTTTGATATGCTACATCTTTTTAAAATCTTCAAAAAGCACAGTTAAAGCTGGCTTTAATTGTGCTTGTAAAAATTAATAATCCATTTTCGTAACTTTCGTCTTAATTTAAAGTTTTAAACTTTAAGAATTAACAGTTTCTCTGGCAATTAACTCATTCTATGGCTATTTCATTAAGTTTATTTACGTGCGCACATAACTTACAACGTATGATACGTGTTAGTACCGCTTTAATGTTGGCTATGTCCGTTCTATTTTAACAAATATATTGTCGGAACCGATAAAACTTTTAAATTAAAGCTAAATAATAAAACGGGCATTTTTTGACGCTATATTTAGAACGTAGTCTTCTCTCTGAAATAAAGTAAACGTCGCAGGGATGAACAGACAGCCAGACGTTAAGCGTTAGCAAGCAAGCGTTGGTTTAACTTTGGAATATTATAAATAAAATTTAAGTCGGATAGTTTATAAATCGGTTGACGCAAAGCAGACACCCTAATAAAAAGTGTTAAAATAGAAAATATTTGTCAATATACATTGTTTGTATTAAGTTTTCGGTATTAAACCAAAGGGGAAACATATTGTTATAAATTTTGTTCTATATTATAGAACGTAAGTTCAAGTAAAACTGCAAGAGCAAAGAGATTTTCTTAACATTTGCTCGATTTTATCATTTATTTGGGGCAAATAAATCAATGTGATTGTGCTAATGGAACAGCTGCAACTTTGACCAAAATATTTCATTTAATTCTTGGTTAACTCCCACTAGATCTAGTTCAGTATACGATCATGTTGCCAAGAAATTACAAACGTTTCCAACATACATTTCCACTGTTTACATTTGGCTTGAACGTGCAACCTACTTTACTAATGTTTTATTGGACGCATTCTGTGCACGACTTATTGGATTGTTTTGATTTCAAGGCTTCATCTTCTCAGGTTGTTGATAATTTTTACCGCACGTCTTTGTCTGATTGCTACTATGAGACAATTTATGTTTTTGTTGTAGTAGCGTTATTAAATAAATTACCTTCAAAGGTGAAAATACACGCAGAGCCTTTTGTATTTATTCTCATTTGCATGTAGATGTAATTTGATATCCCTACTCGTTTTCATCAAATATTTGTTGGTTGAGTGCATGAACCTGATTTAAATATAGACTAAGATTGTGAGTAACTTATACATACGCAAAAATAGAATATATCTGATAATAATTATTATATACATACTTATTTTCTATTAATACTATTATAAGGATACATCTGGAATATAACTAGGAAATGTAATTAGTTTTTAAGTGGTTTACGCGTTTTGATCGTAATTTGGCACTAATGCACCCATTTAAAGTATTTCCAGTTAAGGAGTAAACATTTGGAAGCATCATGAAACGATGGAGATCTGTGAGTGAAATGCGTTTGAATCAAACTTTGGCTAAAAAATTATAAGAAAAACCATGAACGTAATATTGCATAAACGAAATTGGTGAAGGTACAATAAAACCATAATTTGCTGTGATGTTTTTGAATAATTTGCTTATTCCCATTATAACTATTTTATACAGACATGATTAGCTAAAAAAAATCCCAAACTATTTTTTGACTGATTTCACGACAATTGATTGGCTCTGACTAGTTTGTGATTTTTGTAGAAACAATGCTATAGTATTTGAAAAGAAGGTTGTTATAAAAATAATGCAGTCAATTTCTAAAACAAGTTATTGTATACAGCGCTTCCTTTAAGATTGGCCGTAGGTTAATACTTCAACTGCATGCTAAATCTCCTTCGACAGTCTACTGAAAAATATTGCTATTTGGAATTTAGTCGCAATAGTTCTACTAGAAAGATTGCCTTAGATTTACAAAATGGTTCCAAAAAAATAAAGAAAAAATTGTTCAGAGTTTAAATCTAATTCCCTTCACGAAAAAATGTGTATGAGAAAACTATTGACGAGATGGGTACCGCGTCTGCTGACAATTGATCAAAAACGGAATCGCGTAATAACTTCAAAGCAATGTTTGGACACGTTTAAGCGCAATACGTGTGAATTTCTGCGGCGCTATGTGACTGTAGATGAGACATGGATACATCACTACACGCCAGAAACGAAAGGTCAGTCGGCAAAATAGTTTTTTTCCCGGCGAACGTATACCAAAGAAGGCGAAAACGATTCCATCTGCCGGAAAAGTTATGGTGACGATTTTTTGGGATTCGCAAGGCATAATCTTAATTGATTATTTGGAGAAGGGAAGGTCAATCACGAGACTATGTTGATTTATTGGAACGATTCGATGCTGAACTAAGCCGAGAAAAAAGCCCCACCTAGCGAAGAAAAAGTTACCTACTACCATGATAACGCCCCGGCCCGCTCATCGCCAATTGCAACAGCAAAATTAGTCCAGTTACGGTACGAATTGGTGCCCTCTGCATATTCGCCAGATTTGGCCCCCTGTAACTTCTTTCTTCAGACTTGAAAAAATGGCTTGGCGGAAAGCAGTTGACGTCAAATGAAAAGGTCATTGCCGAAACAGAGGCCTATTTTGCAAAATTCGACAAAGTGTGTAGAACTATAAGCAGATTATGAGAAATAAATTTACGAAATGCAATTGAGTCGTCTTCCTTAACACGGGAAATTTATTATACCATCCTCGTATGTTATATAATAGAAATTATTACACAATTTAAAATTAGAAATACTAAATTGCAAATAAAATATAACAATGTATGCAATAAAAGTGACTTTGAAGTTTTAATAAATAGTTTCAAATAAGTTTTCAGTTAAAAGTTAAAATATTCTTGCTAAAAAGTGATTATATAAATATACTGCAAATAGCAAGTATCAAAAATTAAAAAATAACGAAATGGTTTTTTTTTTTTTTGAGTGTACCGTCCAAGAATAAATATTGCCGATGTAATGACATTTTTCTTTCTTCAGTAACATACAAAAAATGTATGAGAGACCAAGGTTTGCATCTTACTCTGGAATTTTTTTATTTTTATAATAGAACATCGAAAAACGGTTAACGTGGGGTTGAAATATTATGGAAAAAACAATGGTTGATCAACACAGCATACAAATAAATGCATGGCACAATATCTTGCTGGTTTCTTTTTTCTGATTTCGAAACATAATTGACACCTTTTAGTAGTTTACGGATTAAATTTCAGCAGAAAACTTTATTGCACGTAATAAACGATAAATAATTTATAAATCTTAAAGAATAAGTGTTTTATTTAGTGCGAAATACTTTTTTTCAAATAAAATAACTTGAATGCTTTGAAAATTTTGTAGTAATTTCCTGGATTTGGTTCCTTTAATAATCAATTATTTGTTAATGTGACAAGCACGCGATTCTAGGTTTGTTAAAAATATTTTAAAATGTACGATTATGAGATTCGATAACTTTTAGTTACAGCATTAATCGATATTTTTGCAAATAAGCGTACCTTATTCTCACTAACATTCTAACATTTTCCATTCTAAACTAGAAGAATAATCTTACAACCATTGGCTAAAATTTCGTTTCCAAGAATGATGACAATACTCCGAAATATTTACGATAAAGTTTTTCATTAGGTGCATACATTTTGCTCCGCACGGTATATATACATTTATGATTCTACATATCGTATGAGAGAGTGTTGTATGGTCCCCTGCAATATTCGGGTTTAAATGAGAAAAGTCGCTCTTATTATTGGCTGCGCTGCATTTGCACTGTATTGCATTTAAAAAAATGTATAATACCAGGTATGAGAAATATAATACCTTTTAATATAATTTATCACACCTTTCATTATCTAGGGCTAGCCAGATGTTTTCAATAAGTGGTATAGCAATATATACTAAAAAGCAGGAGCTAGATATTGAAACGTAACATAATTGTAATAAAGCTTATTAATGTGGTGATAAAGGTTATTAACTGACTTTGATTATTTGTTTCTATTATTTATTCTTTTGAGTGTACATTAGACCATCGGGGGACTTTTTCTGTTGTTTGATTTAACTGTACACTGGAAATAGTCTATAATATACGATACAATGATCCTATATTATAAATACTAAATAAAGTATAGAGAGAGAGGTATTGACCGAAACACATGTATCAGCTGACATAAAGAAATGTAGTTGTCATGTAGTGCAGTGAAAATAAACAAAAAATAAATAAAGGTAAATATTTCCTTGAATTTGTTGAAATTCAATATTGGTTTAAAATGAAAATGATAATATAAAGTTCGTTCCAACACACCAGCAAACCAGTTTGTGAATTGCCGGATACATGCGCAAAGCAAATTTGGCATTTCAACATAACCTCTGACTGAAATATGTACGAATAGTCGAATGCTCCAACATAAAATTTGACGAATCGTTCACTGAACGGTCGAATCGATCCACAGATTTTTGTGGAACAGCTAGTCAGGGGCATGCGCAGAATGTAATTAGTTTATTTGATTTTCATACGTGCAATAAATGACTGCAGTTTATAACCTGCAAATAACGTAATTGTTTACTACTAGTATTTATTTAAGAAATCTGTTAAAAGGATGGATTTGGAAGGATTTCTCAAATAGTTCTTTCAGTGATGATGACAATTTAGACGTTCAGTTAGTGGTTCCCAAAAGAAATAATGAAATAGTGTTTATTATTTCGGGAACCTATATGTATAGTCATAGGTAAACTTAAAGTGACAGACAGATCCAAATTCAGTAAATGTCCGTAAACCGTTCCAGCACGCCATGATACGGAATCGGTTGGAAAGATACATTTTTAACGCATGCGTAGAAAACGGTTCATGAATTAATCCATGTATCGTATATGTACGATACACAAACTGCATGTTGAAACGAACCTATAATGTACAGCCTAGTTGCAGAAACAGAAGAATATTTAATTTCAAATACATTTGTGCCTCGGTTTATAGAATCAAATTGATTAAAAAAAAACATTTCGCAATCTGAAATTTCGTAACTCGAATCAAATTTCACTTTAAGAAAGAAAGCAAATAGAAATGATCCATTTTCATAACCGAAAAATAAGTAAAATTCATTTGACGCATTTACATAGAGAAATCAGTAAAAACTTATGTACCTACCTAAGTAATTGAAATTAAATAGAAATAACTTCACTTACATACGGTACCTTTAATAAGGCCTTTTTTTTGGCGTATGGAAGACTGTGAGAAGGGGGGAAGAAGGAGATGGGTTAGTCTTTGGAAAATGAGTCCCTTAGCATGTACACTAGTCGCGCGGAAATTCTGCCAAATCTGAATATGTTATAATCCGCGTTTCGTGTCTGTGACCACTTTTCGGTTTCGGAAACAAAAATTCATCCAAATTTTCTTTCGTAACCAGGAAATTCTGTCGTAAACTGAGCCACCACTGTATTATAATTAAACTAACTACCTAAATGTTTCTTTAGCTTTTTAGTTTATTGCAAGGTTATTATTGTTAACACGGCTCAGTGGTCCAGCGGTAAGAGGGCCAGGATCAAATTTTCTAAGTTGGTCCGGTACAATCCCGAGTCACCGTTCGCATGTTGCGGAACAATTTAACTGCGCCTCACCCTTCACGGCGAGAGGATGATAGTAACAAAGCCATGGAGCACTATACACACACCAAAGGCTCATAAGGTTATGAAAAGCTTAAAGTTTATAGGCCCCGTTGGACCGTCACCACACGTTAAAAAACTTACCTGCAACTTGTTCTGGTGGCAAATCATCCTGAAAAATATTATAAATCGATGTAAAGAGATATTCTAGTGAAATTAGCTTCAATGATTATATTTTTAAAACAAGACTCTTGTAATGCGGGTGTTATGTAGTGAACAGGTGTTAGTATAATACTTTATCAAAGCTTATCTAAGAATAACAGACTGATTTCGTGTAAACGTTAGTTTTACATTTTGAACCAGTATTTCAGTAAACAGTGTTTGACCTAATAATAACTTCGGAAGTTGTATTCGAGCAGTAGACGATATTTGAATTGACACAATACCTATAAATAAAAAATAGTTTTTATAAATCTATTATAAACAATTCTAAATCGAATATTTTTGTGTGTAGGTTTTATGCCTCAAGTAATTCGGTTATCCAATTTAACTCTGACAGTTTTAAACGATCCCAACTGAATAAACAATAATACTTTTCGTGAGTTTTGATTTGGCTAAGATTGAAAGAATTATATTTGTTATTTCTATTCACAATGAGAATTCAAGCAATGTGCTAAAATAAAGTAGCAAAATATAATATCAAATCAAAAATGACAGATATAAAGGTACCTACATTAAAAACAAATATACAAATATAAACAACATGCACTTATCTTGCTCACATTATTATTGTTCGATACTCTTAACTCCTTAAAATAAAAAGTGGGTACTAAAATTGATTTAAAAAAGCATATCGTATTTATCACATTTATGGACTACTAGCAATGGTTTATATTTACTTGAAATGGAAAACATTTGGTTAAAATTGAAGTTGTGACATAAAACACCATTAATAATTTGGGTACCTGATACTACCCATGCACCTTCCGTTTGCATAGAAATGTCAATTTTAATGTGTAGGGCGAAATAAAATCACGTTTTGAATCTGTTACCGATACAATCAGTCGAAGAAATATGATGCACATGCGCTTGTTTGTTTTGAACGCGGAAATCCATGCATATGCGCAGTGGATTATTCGCTCTGAAATATTAAAAAGAACAGCCTCCCAAATTATCACAAAATAAAAAGAGTTACTTGAACATATACATATATATCTGTCACGAACAGAATCTATCAATTTGAAGCGTAAGAGACTAAATTAAAAATCAAAAAATATATATTTTTAGCAATTACAAAGAACTAATGAATTTAAATACGAAGATTGTAAATTTAAACAGAAAGTAACAAAAAGCATACGCTTTTAATTAGAAAGTTGTTGAAAAAATTTGATATGCGTAAAAAAATTGCTATAGTACATAATTTATAACGTTAACTATCTTACTTTAGATTTTCTCGTTCACTTATGAATAAAAGAAAGAATGTAAAATCATTCTTATAATGTGGGAGATCCAGTATATTTAAAACCAAACATGTATATATTATACTTCCGAAGGATATAATTTTTTTTCCACTGAAACACTGGTAATATTATTTTTGGTATTAGTAAGAAAAGTCGAAATTATAGAACTAACACTTAATTATAGACAAACAACACTCCGGAATTAGTAACATGTAAGATTTATATGTGCGTATGTACCATATTTGATTATATACGTTAAAACGATTTAAAAACTGAAAAGCACGCCTGAAATTCTACGATGCCGGCGGAGTCCACAGAAAGACTGGCATGATCTAGCCATCGAGGGCGTATTATTATTTCAAAACGTTATAGTGGATTTCTATAAAAGTGTTCCCAGTTTACTCGATATACAATGGGGCTTTTGCAATTTATATTTCTGGTACTGCAATTGGTTACCAGAAGCGTTTTCCCACCAATCGTAGTGTTTTTCTTGAAAACGACAGCATTGCAAAGCACACAAACAGACTTACAAGCGCGTATTTTATATACACATAAACATATAGATATAGACGTGTTCCTGTATGTATATTTTTAGTGTGCAGATTAGATTTTCGTTAAAACGAAAATGTATACAAGCGCACGATTTTTATGTGATATTTAATTCGTGAAAGAAACTAGTTTAAAAAGCAGCAGATTTGTACTACTATACTCGAAAACGATTGCATCTTAGCCGGCACTGATTTTCATGTTATTTTAGCAATATTTAATTTCATTGGTTAAACCGAAAAATCTTTCAGGAAATAGTTTATATGAGTAATAAGTACATAGTACATATATATGTACATACGTCCAAGTTGAGATATTTGATTCCGTTTAGCACTTCAGAATGTTGAAAGAAATCATTCGAATATAATCTTCAGAGCGATTTTTTGTAGTCATGCAATACGGAAATATATAGGTATGCAAAAATGCTATAGAGGTTTTTTTCAATAAGTAGTGTCTAGAAAATATACAAAACTGAACAGGAGCGAAGCAGAGGTTGTTTTTGAATCCAATAGTTTATGCTCTGCAAGCACATTTATAAATTTCGCATATGACAGTAACTTTAATTATATACTTCTCATATACAATGTATTCATTAAATAACACACAATATTCATAACATTGTTATTAAGTGACTTTTTTTGAAAAACGAGAAAATACGTGAATTTTATTTTTATAGAAGGCAATTGACGCATATATTTTTCCTTTTACCAACTACGTAAGTGAATCATTACTAGAGTTGCTCACTAGCGCCAACGGGCAGTGGCGAAGGTTCGATACAACCCCAGTATAACTACGAGTCTCAACCAGAGCTGTTGTGTATACATGTACGCTGCCGTAAATAGTATTTCGTAGTTCTACCTTTGTTTTAAAAATGTTGCCTACGTCGCAAAAACGACCAATGCTGGACAGCAGAAATGCCTGACCTAAATTATGATGGCGTTAAAATTCAATGTGTAGTTTGTAATATCCCTTTAATGTGTTGGTCCAAAAAGGATTGTCTACGTCACGTAAATTGTAAACAGCATTCTTAAAAAAAATTGCACACGACACTATGACAAATTTAAATTTAATTTATGTGTTACCTTTATTGCATGTAATCTACCGTTTAAATTACTAGACAAGGAAGCATATGTCTTCATTTGGAATAAATATTCGGACTGCAAATTACCAAGTCGGGCATCGTTACAAAGAATTGTGCCATGTGCTCATGAACATTTTGAAAAAAGAATTAAATCGGAGTTGAAAGATAAAAAACTGTGGTTATGTGTGGATGAAACAACAGATCGTAAACAACATTCTGTGGTTAATGTAATGGTACGTACAATGGAACTACATCAATCGTCACCTTCAATTCTATTAGCTTCCAGACGAGTACAACAATGTACTGCCGAAGTAATTTCAAAGTTAGTGTTAAATATATTAGAAAAGTTTGAACTTTCAACAAACCAACTGTTGATGTTTATGAGTGATGGTGCCGCAAACATGCTTTCTTTAGGCCGGTCTCTTAAAGAACATTGTGCTAACTTGTAACATATTACGTGTAAAATTCATGCTTTCAGTCATGTGGCAGATAGTATTAGAAAATTTTATCCTGAGGTAGACGCTTTAATAGCGCATACAAAAGCTGTGTTTGTCAAATCCCCAAAACGTATTCGCAAATTTCACAGACTGTGCCCCCGTATGCCTGAGCCACCAGAACCTATTCTTACACGTTGGGGAACATGGTTGCAGGCCGCCTTTTATTATCATAAATATTTTGAAAATATTAAGAACGTGGTTTTACAATTCGATCCAAAGGAAGCTACGACTATCAAGACAAGCCAGCCGAAATTTCAAGATAGTCAGGATTCAAAAACTATTCAGAACAATTACTTCGGACTAGTGGAGGCAATAGAAAAATTACAAAATCCTTCGGTGTCGTTAGTGGAATTTCTGCAAATAGTGCAATATGTTCACGCACAGCTATGCGCGGTACAAGACGCAAAAAATTTTTGTGTTAAGTTGTTCCAGAGATTATTTTAATTACGCAAATATAACGTCATTAGATGTGAACGTTCGTTTTCTGCATATAAAAACACTTTTTCCTGACGCCGCACTCGGTTTGCCGAAACATCTGTGGAAACATATCTAATGTTGCAGATATTTAACAAACATTATTCACTTTGTGATTTCGCGGAAGACTCTTAAGACGGTAAGTGTTTGAGCACGTATTATATTTTATTTCTGACCATCTATTTTGTGTAAACTGTTATGCGCCCGCCACTGGCTGTTGGCGCAAATTGAGCGACTCTAATCATTACTCATTACTGTTCCGATTGGAGGGACGTAAGTGCGATTTACGGATTACTTACCTTGGTTGCCTTTGACAGCGGGATGTAATGGAAGTGGTACGTAATGATTAGAGAGGCACACATTTTAGGTGACCTTCAACAAGGGGTGATGGATAATAATCGGTCTTCCCGATAAAATCCGATCAGTCGCATTGGTCGCGTATTATAAACAGTGAACGGCAAAATCGTAAGGGGTATGACTCGGAGCCGCGAATCGTAAACATGATACAGAGACGCAAGTGTATACTGCATATTTCAGACGTCAAGTTTTAATAAATGTATTTAAACGCAATTCATAGATTAATTATAAATTGAAATAGAAGATGCGTATATATGTAATAAGTTTGTGTCAAGTAGGAAATGAGAGAAAGGAATTAGCCAATTACCACAAGAGACTTTTCTATATTTTCTGCAGTAAAACGGCTTCTTTTTGAAATTAGAACGTCTCCCCCCTTTAATTTCACAACTTGTAAGCGGAGTAAAATTAAAATGTGATATAAAAGAGTTATATTTTATACACATGTAGTGGTACCTCGGTTTACGATAATATATTATTACGAAATTTTCGGATTACGGAAGAGAATTTGAATGAATTTTTGTTTCCAAATCTGAAAGGTACTCCCGAATATGAAACACGGCCTAACACTTTACAGACTTGGCAGAATTTCCGCGCGACTCGTGTACATGCTAGAAAGAGGTAGTTATATACAATGTAATACGATGGTTTGTGTGGTTAACTTCCCATTATTCCACAGCTGCGCATCTGACTTATTAAAAGTAGTGCATGTAAGTGAAATTATTTCTTTTTAATTTCAATCTTAGGAGTTCTTATTGATTTTTCCATGTAACTTTATTTTCTATTTGTTTAATTGTATTTAAAATACATAAAATGAATTTGTGATTATTTTTTTTTGTTATGGGAACGGATTATTCCCTTTATTTCTTATAAGAACATTTGATTTCAGTTATGAAATTGAGGATTACAAAATGTTTTTGGAACCAATTAATTCCGTAAACCGATGTATCGCTGTATTTGAATTTTGTATTTCTCCTGCAGACAATTGGTTTAGTGTATTTAAATCGGGGTGTAATGTAATCATAGTAAACAAGGTTAATGATTTAACAAATGCTGACATAACTCTACGATGTCAAAGCATTAGAGAGTAATGTCTGCATATTGAACTTTAGCATCAACAATCAAAGACGCTTATCTAAGGAAAAGGTAAAACGTAGTGAAGGAAAGTTTAATTGGATTAGTATACAATTAGTTATAATAAGTAGATGTAAGACTACACATATACATATACGCTTAAATAAACAATAACAATTAAAAATGAGTTGTTGAAACATTTTTTAATAAGTCATTACCTGCCCTGAAAATATATCCATTTCATCAATTCTGCTGAATCACCTTAATCAATTTATTTTAAATATCACCCGAAATACTTTTTAATTCATTGATTGTGTCGTTTAATGTATTGAACGCGTCCGTCTCCCAATTTTATATTTCGACTTTCGAAGTATTGTATCGTCGCTGTTAAGTATTTAATATGGAAAATAGATACCTGAAAAACCCAATCACAAAATAAAGGATATTTGTAGTAATTATATCTAGAATAATTTTAGGAGAAAGCTGGATACGAATACTACGACTGCATACCATTCGCTGATTCCTCGATCTTGAAATAATCACCACGAACCACCACTTGCACAAAAATCAGGGACAACTCTTATGAGCTAATTTTGACGTTTTTTCAATCGTGTGACAATGACTTATTCATTTACGATTGACACTGACAAAGAATTTGACATATTTTTTCATAGTTTACAAAAGACATGTTTAAAATGGGTAATGTCGCTTGTCCCAGATTTTTATGCAAGTGATAGCACATCACATGCTCTGCATACGGCTCCGCTGCGGCCGACGTAATCCCATATAATGTTGCTGTTCTCTGATTATCACCCACTGGATAAGAGTCGTAAAAAGTTGGCAGCATTAGATATGTTTCTACAATCTCGTTGAACGATGTTCGCCGTGGTGAAAAAATGTGTTTATATATTGAAAAAGATCGTTCGACATCTATGTAAAAAACACTCTTCGAATTCAATTAATGGATTAGTCGATGCACCATCACAAATTTGTTTTAATATGATAAAATCGGAATCTTTCTTTAACACACTCTCGAACTTTTCTAAAACGCAATTATATTTTGCGTCATGTATAGTGCGTAACACTGTATGTATTGAATTGTAGAATAAGAGCTTTTACTTGTTGGAAATATTCAGTATAATGAAGAGCTGCCTGCAATGTTCTCCAACGTGTAAGAATCGGCTGTGGTGGTTCATAAACACCAGGACACTGTGCGTGAAATGATTGAAGACGTTTTGGAAATTTGGGAAACACTTTTTTTGTACTTGCTACCAACCATCTACCTCGGGTGAACATTGTCAAATAGTTTTTGCCACAAGATATAAAGCATTTAACATGTAAACACTTGCGACCGTGTTCAAGAAAAGAACGGCCTACCGAACGTGTTGTCACGGCACCATCGCTCATAAACTTCAACACTTGACGTGGTGAGATTTGAAAGTTTTCTAACGTACTAAGTATCATTCTCATAATTGCTGCACCAGTACACTTTTCCAGTCTTTTGCTAGCTAGTAACAGTGAAATTTGTCGGTTTATGAGGGTCCACTACACGTACTATAACCTTTACAATAGAATTTCTTTTACAATCCGTTGTCATGTCAACACATAACCAAAGCAACTGATTTTTTAATGTAGATTTGATATACTTTCCCACGTTGTACTTATACCAAAAGTTCTGAAACGATTCTTTTTCGAGTAAGCGAAGTAATAAATTACAGATTATCATCATGACAAGTAAATCGGAAATAAAGGTAGTTCTCGTTGGCATGCTTTTTTTCTATTTCTGTGTTCTTCGGTATTTACAGTCAGCCTTCTCCCAGCACAACAAATGTTTCTCGCACACTTTACAAACTATTTTAGCACCGTCGTAGAACAAATCCGGATGTCACAAATAAACTTATTTACTGTGCCAGCAAAGAGTCGTTTCTTAGTCTTGTTCACATTACACATTTTAAATTAATAATTATATATTAATAAATAACACGTAACACAAAACACAATGCACGCCCTCGTTTTCTAAACTGAATGAAAAATAAACAAGAATCGATTTTAACATTTTGTTTATCTACCGTTTGGGATTTTATAAATTTTACTTTAGTTCTATTTAAAATAACTATTAATTATTCGTGCACTCCATTTTTTATTATACAGTGATGACCTAAAGTATCCCCCCCCTACAAACTTTTGAACAATTGCGGCTAGCGTTTTCGGAAAAAATAGGACGATTTTATTTTTTCTAAGCTAACTTTTGGTATTATCGGGAGTTCAATTTCATTTCCGGTTTCACCGGAAGTGACGTCAACTTTTTTATTTTAAATAGAACAACCTGTATATTTTTACATTTTTGGAAAGGCAATAGAAAGGCGAATTCAATCATACCATATTTATTACACTTTAACTTAAGAAATATTATGATATGGAGCAATAAACTTGGTAGCAATCTATTTTTGTTATTATGAATGTCTCCTGTGACACCAATTGTCAGTCTGTCAAATCTCAGTTCTATAAGCGCAAATTACTCTAGATGCCTAGTAACAAGATTTTTACATGAACATAGAATTTAGGGGACAATTTGCATTTTTTCTTTTAGCCTACTTTGCTCACACAAGTACAATTTATCGATGTATATCGGGATATTTTTTAATGAAAAGAATAGCGAATGTGGTATTGTTCAATTCGTCTTTCTATTGCCTTTCCAAAAAAGTAAAAATATACAGGATGTTCTATTTAAAATAAAAAAGTTGACGTCACTTCCGGTGAAACCGGAAATGCAGCTGAACTCCCGATAATACCAAAAGTTAGCCCAAAAAAAAATAAAAATCGACCTATTTTTCCCGAAAACGCTAGTCTCAGTTGCTCAAAAGTTAGTAGGGGGGGGGATACTTTAGGTCTTCACTGTATATACTTATTCATATCTGATACAAACTTATTCAAATATCGTTTATCAATACATTGCACTTTATTTAAACAATAATAAAATTAATATTTTAGAAACTTTCCGTGTGCCTGAATTAACGCATTATAGAGATGTTCTTGCAAGTGTCCGAAGTTCCAAATTTCTTCTTTTATATTCGTATTCGAACACGGTATTGCGATCTGTGTAAGCCAAAATGACTTTAAGACTTTATTGATTTAGTGTACGTTTTATTGATTGTATTTGTAGTGTAGTTGTTTTTGTCGTGGCGTTCCTAAAGTCGCCTTGTTACAACTATTTCTGATTTTACATCTGCAATGACTCAAGCGACAACTTCCCGTCAAAATAAAATAAAAAACTGGATTCAGAACTATTCCTCCTTTTTGTTATAAAAGAAAAAATCAAATAAAAACACAAAATATAAAAAATGTTTATTACCACAGGCGTGAGACAAACAGGAAGTCGGTGCCCGGTGCTGTTTATAAACGCAGTAGATGATATAATTAAAGTAAGTAAAATTAAATTCAGAAAATATATCTACTGGACTAAGGTGGTACAAATAAATCCAGAAGTCTGCGTTTTCGTAGACGAATTCAGAAAAAAAATTGAAATACAATTTAGAAATATGTATAGAACAACATAACAAATAATATAAGCTTAACAAAAACACAAATAATGAAATTAACCAAAAACAGAAGAAAAAATAAAACGCTGAAGATAGTAAGCAACAATAAGAATATAGAAAAAATTAGTAAATACAAACATTTGGGAACTGTAATAAATAGAGTTTGTTAAAAAGGTGCTACCGACAGTGGCGCACCGCATAAAAGTGGGTCTTGATGTCCACTGTGGCAATTGGGAACCGCCCTGGTAAGCTGCGTAGAATTGCAACATCAGCAACGCTTCCATTGTCGATTCATTCAGCCGTCGACGGTGTTGTGAATACGTTGTTGTATACTTCGAAAATGATCGTTCGACATCCAGTGAAGTAAGATTTGCAAATGTCAGATATTCCTTTTCCTCATCTGGGCATCCTTGATTTTCAGTTATAGACCGAACCCTTTGTAAATCGGGATTTTTCGTTAAAATTGCACCAAATTTTTGAGCAACATCGACTCCTATAGTGTTCATCTTGTTTTCTAGAGCGGCTTGTTAATTGTTTATGCAATTTAATGCGTCTCGTGCAGATAAGTGACTGTTTTCTAATTGCTCAATAGCTTGTGCAACTTCAGAATAGTTCATGGAAATTTCATCTATTTGTTGTTGAACGTCCGAATTAAAAAAAAGTTGCTGACTATCTCGAACTACTGCAGAATCATTTGAATCAAGTTTCAAGATGACATTTTTCACTTGTGAAAAATTTTTCTGATAATAAGATGCTGCCTGGAGCCACGTTCCCCATCGCGTTATTATAGGCTGAGATGGAGATGGTAATTTCGGATGCAATTGTTTGAATACACGGATGTGTTTGGGAAATTTGATGAACACTCTTTTGGTAGATGCTATTAACTTCTCCACCATCGGATACTTCTTTCGAATAGTTTCTGCTACGAGGTGACATGTGTGTATGAGGCATGTTATGTGAAGAAGAGTCGGAAAGCATATTTTCAACATCCTACCAACTCTCAGCATTGTTGCAGCTCCGTCAGTAACGAACATTGTGACTTGGGTTTCTGTGATACAAAATTCTCTCAACGAATCTTTTATTATCTTGACAACGGTCTCTGCATTAGTTTTCTGAATCCTTTTACTGGATAACAACAATGAAGCTGGTGAGCCATCACGTTTTAAAGGACGCGCTACAACATGAATGGCGCCGTGATTTTGAGCATCAGTTGTTTCATCCACACATAGGCAGATTTTCTTATTTCTCAACTCGTCTTTTGTACATTCCTTTACTGTACCTTGCACACTTGGCAAATTGTATCGTAATTGCATAGATGTTGGCCATGAGAGAATGTACTTAGCCCAAAAAATACGAAAGTGTTCATTAGATACTAGATGTTGTAGGATGTTGCACACACTTAACATAAAAATAAAATCATATAAAAATTGCCAGTATCGAATACTGTTTCTTAATTTCAATACATGACGTTTACTTTTACAATGATTTCTACATTCAAACCTATCGCGACTTAGCAATCCGCTATTGCATATTGTGCAATAAATGTGCGGACTTCCATATTCTAATCCAGGGAAATGCCTGAGATATTTATTCACATTCGAAGGGAACGTTACACCCTTTGGGTGTCCCATCTCCACGTACTTATTTGGCGTGCAGCGTGCAACGTAATGTCGCTTTGAACTCTCTGGCGGTACTGTCGAGGTCGACTACGAGTTGAAAATTACCCTTACCCACGCCGCTACCGCTACGCTACTGCCATCCGGTACCACCTTTTTAACAAACTCTAGTAATAAACAATGAAGGAGACATAAAAGATGAAATAAGCAATAGGTTACAAAAAAAACAAGAAGATTATACTAGAGCACCGCACGGGCTAGGAAAAGCCCGGTCCGCTCGGCCCACCCAGGCCCGCGGGCGAGCCTCGTCTCTTTTCATTGTGGGCCGGGCCTGAATTTATACGGGCCTGACGGGCCGAGAATGTTTTCATAAATACATCGAATGGATATAACGTATGCAGTAAATGCTGTTTAGTTTTTACGTTATCGTTTGTATTAACAATTTTAATGTGTGCAATGTTATGTTACGTTTTCTTTTGGTTAAAGAAAATGTAAAAATGTTTAGAAATAGACAGTGGAAATATAATTACTTAAACAAGCTAAAATAATTTAGACGGGCCAAACGGGCCTAAATTTTTTAACGGGCGGGCCTTGTGCCGAGGCAATGAACGCAACGGGCGGGCCCACTCCATACTGTAACGGGCCATGGGCGGGCCGGGCCGTGAAAAATAACAGTTGCTGTTTATTTAAATCATTTTTAAACATATCATACAGCTATGGCTCATCCTGCTGAAGATAATATTTGATTCTTGTAAACCATCGGTTTACAAGAAAACGATGTTTATTTTGAAAAAAAAGCGTTATTCCATTTTTTGTTTAAAAAAAAATTCAAAACATAAAGGATGCTTTCTTTCACTTACACGTTAAATATACTATTGCATACATTAACACGCACAAATTACCTCAAAATACCCAAGGTAAAGCAAGAAGTTTATTATATTAATTCGCAATGTAAAGTTGTCAGTCATAAGTATGTTTTATACAGTCTAAATCTTTCATGAATTTGTAAGTTATGATTATGCGAGTAATAATTGCTTAGGTTTGGTGTTAGACAAACGTTTCAAACAGAGCACGTTTTTCGTAAACATAAATTTTTTTATTTTTCATACATACACGTACCTTATTGAGAGTTTGATTAAATTATTATATTCTTATACAGCATGTCCACCTAGCGCGTGGGCGGAAGACAATTCCTTCTCTGAGCAATACAGAAAAAGTTTTTAAGTAAAACATATTTGAAGATAAGTTCTCTACAACACAAAATTATATTCAAGTATACACGGTGTTCAGTTTCCGATGAACATGTTTGTTTTTTATGGAATACCCTGCATATTATTGCGTTTTGGATGCATCGCTTCAATTCATGTGATCTTTTTTTCAACATTCCTATACCTATTGTGACGAACCGTTATCTGTCTGCACGAGGTGCTTGCACCTCAAGACTGACAGGCGTATGCCGCACAGGCATATGCCGTGCTTTCAAGAGGTGCTCCTATCCAAGACCGAAAATGCCGCTTCGATAAACAGGCTCCCTGCCCACCTGTTGTGTCGTGGCTAAAGGCTTGCACAGGGACCAACGGTGCCGGAGGTCTGTTTTAGCTACTCAAGCTAGCAGCTGCTGATACACCATACACCTGCCTGTTTCACAGACGGACTTGTGTGGGGGACCTTGTCTTAACCGCCCGGGTTGAAAGGAGATAACCTCAATAAAAATCCCAAAGCCATAAATGGTGGAACAGCCGAAAACTTTTTGCCCCGGCATGGCGAAGTGGGTCAGTCTTGGTCGTGAATAAACGAACTCCGAATATCTGCCGCCTTATGGTTTCAACTAGGCTTGCCGCCCGAAAAGAGTAATAGAATATGGGAGCGCTGTCCCGGTCGACCTTCCCTGCTCGTGGAACCAGTATGATGGAACTCGACAGAACACAATAAAAATGACTAAATCTGTAGTCATACAGGCCAACATCCAACATTGTAAAGGAGCTTCCGACGTGCTGATGAAGGGATTCTCTAACCCCGATGTCAACATTGTGCTAATTCAAGAGCCATACGTTTACGGAGGTCTAGTTCGAAGACTAACAACACCAACGGGTAAGTTGGCATACTGCAGGGGGACACACCCCGTTCGAGCAGCAGTACTCGTTAAATCTTCTCTCACATGTCTACCTTTGTCCCAACTTATTTCTAGAGATCTAGTTGCAGTAGAAGTAGTAATGCCGATGGCAAGAGGTAATTATTGCCTCGGTCTACTTCCTTGGGGATTCGGCCGAGCCACCTTCAACGGAGGTCAGAAACCTCATCCAATACTGCAACCAAAGGAACAAAAACCTCATTCTGGGCTGCGACGCGAACGCCCACCATGTCGCATGGGGCAGTTCAGATATAAACAAGAGAGGTGAGCAACTCTCTGAAGTTTTGTCTTTAACAAATTTGGACATAATCAATAGAAGTAAAGAATCAACTTTTGTTACTAAGAATAGAAGGAAGGTGCTAGATATTACGCTAGCCACTCTTCGTCTTAACTCAAATATAAAAAACTGGCATGTCTCCCCAGAGGCCTCACTGTCAGATCATAGACATATAAGGTTTGAAGTCGAGGCAGCAACATACTAAACTTTTACTATTAACATTCCAATGAAAACTGATTGGTGTTCTTATGAAAGACATATCAGGGAGGAAGCAAATTAAATCTGCACCGAAACAGAGAATATAGAAGACCTAGAAATAGCTTCTACTCAACTGCATTCTTTAATTCATAAAGTATTTAATGCAAGCTTCCCCAGTACACAAAAGAGGCGTAGGCACAAAGTGCCTTGGTGGAACAGGGAGCTTGAACTACTGCGAGCTAAGACTAGAAGGCTGTTTAACAAAGCCAAAAACTCGAAACTCGATCACCAATGGGAGCTGTATAGACAAGCCCTAACTCAGTATAATTCCGAGATAAGAAAAGCCAAGAGAAGAACTTGGCGGAGCTTCTGAGAAGGCATAGATAACACGCCAACAGCAGCCCGTCTGCAAAAGGGTCACCCGTCGTCTAGAAAATTGATAAAAGCTATGCGCCAAAATCAACGAATAAGCGCTACATTGGAATCCGAAACGACAACAATTAGACGCTAACAGAGGCTGCCCCCAAGGAAGGGTTTTGTCACCTCTACCTTGGTGTCTTGTTGTAGATGATCTCCTACAGAACTTAACTTCTAACGGATGTGAGGTGCAAGGGTACGCTGACGACCTGGTAATCATGATCCGTGGAAAATATGAGAATATCATACCGCAAGTTATGCAAAGGGCTCTTGATGACACCTATAAGTGGTGCCAAAATCATAGCATGCGCATAAGCTCGCAAACGATTACAATCGTCCCTTTTATAAGGAGAAGAAAAGTCTGTCTTAAATCACCCTCCATCGAAGGGAAAACCGTTAGCTTCAGCGACGAAGTTAAATATTTGGGAATTACGTTTGACAAAAAACTAACATGGGACTCTCACATCTCTAACTTATAGAAAAAAGCCATTACGGCATCACTAGTAACTCTATACCTTGAAGTGACCGAACCTAGTTTAGAAAAGTGTATTTTTAATTTTAAACATTGTAAATGCTACATTCCTTTTGGAATGCATATTCATTTAAAAGAATATCATTATTAATTTTGGAAGTTCTGTTTTATTTTATTTCAATTTAAATGATAATTTAATACTAATGACTAAAGCTAACCACGACCAGGGCTCGCGTTCCACTAGAGTTGTTCTGCTAACAGAGATGTTTGCTGCCGCAAATAATTTCGCTCATCTTTTAAATAAAAATTAAATAACACGTGCTCAAACACTTACCAGTGAAAAGCATGTCTCAAAAAGAAATTGCGCACGAGACAATGAAAAATTTATATTTAATTTATGCGTTACGTTTATCGCATGTAATATACCGTTTAATTTACTAGACAAGGAACCCTTTATCTGCTTTTGGAATTACTATTCGGAGTGCAAATTACCAAGTCGAACATCGTTACGAAGAATTGTGCCATCTGCGCGCGAACATATTGAACAAAAAATAAAATCGGAGTTGAAAGATCAAAAATTGTGGTTATGTGTCGACGAAACAACAGATCGGAAGAAACATTCTGTTCTTAATGTAATGGCACGCAAATTGGAACCTCATCAATCGGCACCTTCAATTCTATTAGTCTCCAAACGAATACAACAGTGTACTGCCGAAGTAATTTCAAAGTTAGTGTTAAATACATTGGACAAGTTTGAACTTTCAACAAACCAACTCTTGATGTTAGTGAGTGATGGTGCTGCAAACATGCTTTCTGTAGACCGGTCTCTTAAAAAGCATTCTGCTAATTTGTTACACATTACGTGTAAAATTCATGCTCTCAATCTTGTGGCGGATAGTATCAGAAAATGTTATCCTGAGGTAGACGCTTTAATAGCGCATACCAAAGCAGTATTTGTCAAATCACCGAAACGTATTCGCGAATTTCACAGACTGTGCCCCCGTATACCAGAGCCACCAGAACCTATTCTAACTCGTTGGGGAACATGGTTGCAGGCCGCGTTTTATTATCATAAATATTTTGACAATATTAAGAACGTGGTTTTACAATTCGATACAAAGGAAGCTGCCGCTATCCAGAAAAGCCAGTCGAAATTTCAAGATAGTCAGGTTAAAATGGATTTAAAAATCATTCACGACAATTACTTCGGGCTAGCGGATGCAAAAGAAAAATTACAAAATCCTGCGATGCCGTTAGAAGAATCTCTACAAATAGTGCAACATGTTCACGCACAGCTATGCGCGATTGAAGACGCAAAAAATGTTTCTGTTCTAGAAAAATTTGAAAGTGTTTTTGAGAAAAATTCTGATTTTGGCACATTAAGACACATTTGTGAAGGTGCGTCAACAGAATCGTTAAGGTTATTTGAAAGATTATTTTACTTACGCAAATATTACGTTACTAGATGTAGAACGTTCGTTCTCTGCATATAAACGCATTTTTTCCTCATGCCGTACTAGTTTTGCCGAAACAACAGTTGAAACATATCTAATATTGCAGATATTTAACAGACATTATTCACTTTGTGATTTCACGGAGGACTCATAAAATGGTAAGTGTTTGAGCACGTGTTATTTAATTTTTATTTAAAAGATGAGCGAAATTATTTGCGGCAGCAAACATCTCTATTAGCAGAATAACTCTAGTGGAACGCGACGCCTGGTTGACTCTACGCTACTGCGCGGTACCGCTCGTGGCCAGCTTTACTAATGACAATATTTTTATTATTTCTTAGTAACTAAATTCGAGTTTTGTGTAGACTGAAAAGCATTTATTTTATATAACCCCACTTATTCCTCAAAGATAAAATTGATATTTGACATATGCGGACGTGTTTACATATACCTCACGAAGAACTGCATCGATCGATATGAAAGGATATACATTGGGAAATTCTAAAAGCTTGGTAACAGCCGACATGTGCTATTGAACTAAAATATTTTTTAATAATCTGACACTTCTAGTTACACCGGAAATAGCTGTCAACTTCGTTGTTTTAAATGGAATACCCTATATATTATTACATTTTTGAATTCCCAATGCAATTTTAAGGTCTGTTTGATGAAACAACTATGTTGCTATTTCTAATTACGATATATTTGAAATATTTGCATTTTTTGAAAAATTTTCACAGATGAACGAGTGCATTTGAACATTTATATCTGTGAAAGTGTTTAACTTGGAAAATTGAAATTTTGCAGAGCTGTTAACCGTATAGGGTAGGATTAGAAGCTGAATTCATTTTCCAAAAACATTATACAGCGTGTCCGAAAGTTACGGTTAAACTTTCAAATGCAAAAAGTGTCGAAACTGTCTGTATTTAGAAAATTTTAAATAAAACACCTATTTTTCTCTTTCTTATCAAATTGCTCTTACGAAAACTCATTACGGGTGTGTCGGAAAGTTCGGTCGTATTTTCATTTGCTTGTAAAGAGGAGTAATTGATCGATCACGAAGGAGATTTGAGAAATTCTCCTAATGCGTTTATAACTACATCCCCCCCCCCCCCCCCCCCTTACACTATACGAGAAATTCGCAATGTAATCATCAGTCTGTGTTGTTCCCATTCCTTTCGGAATGGGAAGAACAATACTTCTTTACAGAGGTAAAAATGTATGTTTGTTATGTAATACTTCTGTCTCTGTTGCTAAAAAAGGAAATATTGAGAGGCATCATAAAACTGTACATTCGAATTTTGAAAAATCATTCCCATTACATTTTGCCACCAGAAAGGAAAAACTGAAACAATTAAAAAACCAGTTAATTGGACAACAGCCAATATTTTTAAAAACAGTCGACAAAAATAAGACTGCAACTGAAGCATCATACCGTGTGTCCCAAATAATTGCACAAAAGAAGAAACCTTATGAAGACGGGAAAATGATAAAACATGCGTTTCTAGAAGCTGCAGATTCGTTATTTACCAACTTTAGAAATAAGGACGAGATAGTGTCTGCTATAAAATCTATGCAACTTTCTGCTAATACAGTGATGAGACGAGTAGAAGTAATTAGCAATGATATTTTTTTACAGTTAAGAAGTGACTCAGATGTCTGTGTTTATTTTTCACTACATCTGGATGAATCAACGAATGTGGTTGACACCTCCCAGATGGCCGTATTCGTCAGGATGGCTTTTAGTGATTTTACGATTAAAGAAGATCTTTTGAAGTTCATTCCACTGAAAGGACATACTACTGGGCTGGAGTTGTTTTCTCATTTCAAAAATATTATTTCTTCTGAGAAAATTCCAATATCGAAAATGGTAGGCTTGACAAGTGATTGTGATAAGGTTCTGGTGGCGTTATATCGTAAAGATGAAAGTTTTCCGCAATTTCTCTGTTACCACTGTATTATCCATCAGCAAGCATTATGTGGAAATTTTCTAAAACTAAACAGTGTTATGAAATTGGTAGTAAAAATTGTGAACAAAATTAGAGCTCCAGCGTTACAAAGAAGATTATTCAAAACCTTGGCCGATGAAATTGACTGTCAATACGGGGAGCTACTTCTTCACTCTGAAGTCCGATGGCTAAGTAGAGAACGAGTGCTGAAACGTTTTGATGATGTCCTATCTGCCATGGTTCAATTTTTCAAACAACGCGATGAACCGATTCCGGAACTGGAAAATTCAATCTGGCTTAGAGATTTTGGTTTTCTTGTGGACATTACAGAAAAATTAAATGAACTTAATTTGCAGCTTCAGGGAAGAGACAAAGAATGGAAATTATTTCTGATATACAAGCATTTATCAAAAAGCTTGAGTTTTGGGAACAAAACCTATTCAACCGCGAGACCAAGCATTTTCCTATTCTTTCAGAAAAGATATCTGAAAATCCATTGGAACCCTATGACAGTAAATATCATGTAGAAAGTTTCTAACTTGAAGGATAACTTCAAAAATCGTTTTAAGGATTTCAACGAAATTGATTTAGTAGCGCAATTGGTTGTTTCACCCTACATAGAAATTGATATCCAACAGTTTGCAACTTGTGTTATGCAGAACTTTGGCGAAGACATCGCTGAACAGAAATGGAAGTGATTGCGTTTCAAAATGATTTAGCTTTAAAATCATTTTGAAACGCAAAAACGCCAAAATGTATTTGGCCTTTAGTAAGCAAAGACAAATATTCAGTTCTATGTCGTGTTGCCTTGAAAGTGAAAGCGTTATTTAGTTCAACCTATTTCTGTGAATCTTCTTTCTCCAATATGAAGTTAATTAAGAACAAATACCGCAATAGACTTACAGGTGAACATTTCGAATGGCTGTATCAAACTAAACTGCAAACATTAAAAAAAATTTTTATCTGCACATGTTTTTGTTTAAAATAGTGCGTTACTTTTTTGTTATTTTTATTCACTTTTATTAAATCGTATGTGACATGCCATTGTGGCTGCATAAAAATTTTATTTATTTTTGAAACACCTACGATTGGTAGGTATGGATTTAGTTATGTAGTATGTATTAGTTATTAGTTTATTTGTATTAGTATGTATTAGTAAAATAAATACATGTATGTCGAATATAACTGTACATTATTTTATTTAGGTTGGCTTACGTCGCTTACGCATAGGTAGCTCACTGTTTGTTCCAAAATTATCAAAGTAGCTCAACACATTGAAAAGGTTGGCGACCACTGCTTTATATGATTATATTGTCAATGCTGTATTCTGAGAAATATACTGAAATATCTTTCTCGGGTTTTTTTTTTCAAATTTTGTTAAATTTTCTAATTTTAATTTGAATAAACGATTCTTGTAGGTTCGGGGGTATCCCTGGATACCCTTACGGCAATTTTAGAATGAATTTCCAACTCAGTAAAATGAAATTAACGAATTTTAAGATTTGAAAAGTAACTAACCTTTGAACGAAGCCAATGTATATAAACCCTCTGTTTATATACCCACTACAGGAAACTGCCTGCTCTGGATATTTAACCCTTTTCTCTTCTAATAAAGACTTTGAATACACAAACGAACACTTATATTGGGATTGGATTTAAGACACACTTTGATTCAACCAAGGCCGAATAAAGATTGATGAAAAATTATGGCGTCGTTCATCTTTCTTTTATTTTAAATCGCGAAAGACCGGCGATTGTTTTATTTTACAGCCAATTTTGATAATTTAACGCAAATAGAAACTTTTCGATGATTTTCGATCAAATGATATTAGCATACGAGAACGAATGCAGTGACTTAACCAGGAGGTTGTATGTTGATGATTCTGTGATCCAAACTGTCATCAACAAGCTTTAAAAAATTTAATTAGTTCTATTACTTAAATATGAAAATAAGAGCTTGTTAGTGGCAGGACTCATTCCAAGAGCACAAATTCTCTAAACTAAAATAAAAAAAATAAACACAACCGAAAAATAGCATCCACCAATTTCTATTTTACGCCACTATAATCAGTAGAGAATCACACTATAGTAATTTAGACTTTATATATTTAACATTAATAACAACAGAGTTAGAAGTGTCAATAATTTTAAACATATTAGAGGAACTGAAACTCGGTCAGTATGTTGCTTTTTAGTACAAGGAGTAGATTGCATCCTCTCTATTTTTGCTTTATGTGAAAAATATTGTGCTTCAAAATACACCAAACGCAATGTTTAGTATTTTTGGCGTATTAAACGTTGTGAATGACATAACGATGAATTTAATAATATTTAATGTGGCGCGAAATGGTGTACGAGTATCATCGTGAGTAAAATTGTGAGCCAAGTACGAAGGCGTGTGTATATTATTGCAGTTAATGTGGATCATGAAATACTGTACTTCTCTTCTTCGTGAATCTATTAGCATAGATTGGTTGTAATTAGAAAACGTGATTAAGGTAAGTGTATTTATAGTTGTTGAAAGCCTTTTCAAACGTACATAAAGCTCAAAATTTGGTTATTTATATTTTTGTTCGCAGTAATTCAGTTGACACAACATTGTTACTTATTATACTTCAAGTATTCGCTTAAACTTACTAAATAGATAACAAATAGTCGGTATATGTACGAAGACTACGAAGATATAATGCGCTACGGAAATAGTATATTATAGTAGCATAAACCTATTAGCTTCCTCAAATACGTACTTTAAAAGCAACCCATAACTGTTGAAACTTTTTCAGATCCTTCTACGTGTTTTGATTGCTAAAAATAGACTTTTCGTTTAAAACATTGTATTCTAATATTTCCAAAGAAGTATTCGTAATACTTCAGATCAAGGCAAGCTTTGATAAAAGGTAGCTCTTTGAAAGCATCAAAATATGGAACTATAAATTATAAAACATTCAGCAATATACGAAGGGTGAAAATTAAACAAATATTCGTGTGTTTTACAGTTTAATGTCCCAGTTAATTGTTTATAAACATCAGAAGTATAAACTTTGGAAATGGTGCCGTGAAGCAAAGTCAATATTTATTTTCCATTAAATAACAAAAAATCGATTTGTACAACATTAAGTGTATCTGAAACGGTTACTGCACCGTTTTATTATTCAACATCTATCAAATATAAAACTTTACTGTTGGTTATAAAATTTTTATTTTGTGTACACGTTGCCTTTTAATTGAAGGAATTTTAAACATGGTTTATGTGCGAAAGTTTAAGATATGCGAGCCAATCCAAAGGTAAGTGAACGTTTACATATACATAAATTTTTATTTAAATTACGTAACTACGTATGTACATACTAGTTGATGAACACGCTGAATGACCGTTTTAAAACGACTCCTTGGAGTATCATGTTCCTATGCCTAATTTCTTTAATATGTAAAGCATGCTCGGTAACACAAAATTAAAAAATACCTACAATATTTCGGCAACAATGAACTTTATTTGAAATGATAAGCAACATATTTATATAAACTTTTACTTATGGTAAGGTTCGTACACTTCTAGTCTACCTACATGACGTAGGTTTCTTCTTACATTGCTTATTAAAGATGCACCACTAGTTTTTGAAACTTTTTGGGCTATAGCCGTCACTATACGTCTGAAGGAATTCGAACTTTTCGCAGGGGTTTTTCTTTTAGAATATTCACTCTTCAATAATGCCCAATACTTTTCAATGGGTCGGACCTGAGGTGTATTTGGAACGTTATTTACTTTTGATACAAAATCTATATTATTTTCTTGAAGAAATTCTATGCATTTGGCAGTGTAATGACATGTTGCCATATCAGGCCAAACCAGAACATTTCTATTTTTGGTAAAGGGAATAAGTCTCTTGCGTAAACACTCATTTAGGTAAGTTTTCCAATTCATGGTGCCTGTGAAAATATACGGTTTTGAAACATTCCCATGTTCTGCCATATCAGATATTTTTTGAAAATTTTTTTCTTAGGTTTGAATTTTTTTTCAATTTGTACGTCTGTATTGGGAGCACAATGATAATATTTTCTCCCAGAAATATCTTTTGGATCAACACCACAGTATGTTTCATCATCCATGATAATAACTTTTCCGCTTCCTGGGGGTGCTAATGTTTCGAGAATTTTTCTGCGCTCTCGATTCTTAATCGTTAACGTAATGTAGGACGCTTTTACATACATGAGATTTAATTCCAGCTTTTTTAACTTTAACTTCATGTAAATATGAAGGCGATATATTCAACACCCGCTTTTCTTTCAGACATGTTTGTAAAGGGCTTTAACATGGGACAATAACGTTTTATTTCTTACAAATACTGGCCTTCCTCCTCCCGATTTATAAATTGCAGATTTACGTATTTCATTGCATGACAAAACATTATATATAATCCTTCTGGCCACCTTTCTTGACTCGATTCGCAGAATTTTCAAAGTAGTTGCGCGAGTTCTTGGTTCTTAACAGTTCTCATTTCAAAACCACGAATCGTAAGTTTGTAAAACTTATGTCAGTTATACACCATGAATGACAACTAAGTTATTTGACATTTACTCATAACTAAAATGCTTAAAACAAAGTGTACCAGGAGTTACCGAGCATGCTTTAATATTGTCCGTTAATACGTAATATTGTTCGTATGGTTGATTTGTTTTACGATTTGATAAATGTAGCAAGCATAGGCGTAGCCAGGTTTTTGAACAGGAGTGCGCGGAAAAGTGACCACGTCATTACATTTCATATACAACATTTTCAGCACAGAGAATGAAATGATGAAATTCACTGCACTTTTACGTTCACTGATGTATCAAAACAGTAAAAAAACTCTTCAGCACTCTTACATGTTTATACAGTGCGTTTCAGATAGCACTGGCCATAGGTATTCACACAGTAAAACCTTTATGTGACAATGGTTTTTCTACGGGGAGTGTTTAATTTATTTTTTGTCCACACATAGTTGGAACGATTTTTATGAGTCTTTGAGACATTTTATGCTTTGGAATAAAAAGTAACGTTAAAAATAAAGAAAAAAAAGGAGCTGCAAAATTGTATCTCATTATGTCTGCTAAAAATTCCTGAAATTGCCACTAAAGCTGCTGCTCTGTTCCATAGCATAAAATGTGTCAAAATCTCATGAAAATTGTTTCAACTACGTACGGACAAAAAATCTATCAAACACTTTCCTTAGAAAAACCATTAACATCACATAAAGATTTTACTACGAAAATACCTATGGCCAGTGTAATCTGAAATGCACTGTATTTAGCAGTGGTTTCTTTAATATTGTTCATATTTTACTTAACTTCATTTGTTTTGAGTCGCATTTACCGCATTTCTTTTTTAATTGCAACATATATTTCAGAATTTAGATGCTTAAAAAAATATTTTTCTATTTCATTATGACTGAATGGGCACTGCCAGTGATCGCAAAATATTAGTGATAGGTTGCTATAAAGGAACCTGCTATTTTCTAACTGCCGACGGGCTTTACCAAGAAAATCTTGAAATATGGTTTTGTTGTTATATTTTCCTAGAGATGAATTAGCAGAAATATTTTTTGTTGCATAAAAAAGAAATAAATTCATTTAGGCATATTTAACGATCTTCATATTTTGTTTATGCAAAATGGTAGACATATATACTTGTTTTTCTGATTATAATCGCTTAAAGAAACGAATTTTGTTTTCTATACGTTGAAATAAATATAATAAATAAAATTTATGTTATAAATTTTACCTTAATTCAATATCCATTTAATCTATTTAAGTTGAGTAAAAAGTATTTATGAACAAAACGTGTAAATGTGCGCGTCCGGTAATTTGATTACTGTTTTTCTTCAAGTAGTATATAAAATGTTACTTCTGGACCAGGGTGTTTGGCATACGGAAAAATCGCCGAAAAACGACAAGAAAAAGGATATGAAACAACCGAAAAGGGCCTAAAATCCTTCAAAAATCACTAATTTTTATGCAGCCCAAAAGTACAAAAAGATCTATAGACCACCAAAAATTGGGCACGCGAAAAACCGTTGAAAATCACCCAAAATCAAGCATAGTTACCTCAAAAGCACCCAAAAAAACCTACAAAACCCCTTGTGTTTGGACACCCCAAAGTGGTCTTTTACTTCTGGACCAGACCAATTGGCACACGAAAAATCATTGAAACACAGCCCAAAAAGGACATGAAACGACGAAGAAAGAGCCCAAAATCCTTCAAAAAACTGAAAATTGGGCACACGAAAAAATGGTTGAAAATCATCACAAAAGACCCAAAAAAAACTTACAAAATCTCTTGTTTTTAAGCTTTCCAAAATGGGTTTTCATTTCTGGACCAGGCCAATTTGCACATGCAAAGAGAAGGAAAAACAACGCCAAATCAAGGCGGGAGGGTGCTCCCGCCATAAAATACTTGAAATAAATAGACTTGTTTTATTAATTTTATAATTCGATAAACTTTTTACCAAATATTTCTTTATTTGTCTAATATTTTCACCGGTTGCCATTTCGACCGCTGAATTTTCATTACCATAATGAATAAACTTCATTCAATATATCATTAGGTATTAGTTCTTGTAGGGCCCAAATTAAATCATCATTTCTGGAGCAATGTGGTTTTGGTAATTAAGAAAATGGCTAAGATCACCAAAAAAATCTAAAATCATATTAAAATCCCTCAAATCAATTGAGTATAATGAAGAACCGAGTGAAATTCTATAAAGGTCCTTAAAATTTCCAAACCAATATTTACGGAGTTAATAAAAAAAGTGCAAAACACTCCCCGTTTTCGTTCAGACTACAATCCGATGTATTTTTACAGTATCTCCTCTTTCATGGTAGCTTATATCGTTTATAGATATGTGTCTATCCAGGAGTATCATCGGCACGACCATCAATCCTGAATTAATAGAACAAGTCTTTAATGTATTTTAATGTTATAAATACATTATTGTTCGATATTACCGTAAGTCCTGAATAGATGGAAGAGTCCCAAAACCGAGAAATGTTTTGAGAATATTTGACAGCACTCAGCTGCTGTCAATCTTCGTGAGTCATCAATCTCTATGGCCACTCGAGTTCTCACGAGTTCAGATTTAAGAACAACTGCATTCTCAATAAAAAGGGCGCTGATAGGATTCGAGCCTAAAACCTTTTAATCGTCAGTCTAACTCTTGAATAATTGAGCAATTAAAGTCTTGTCCATTATCATTTCTAGTCGGCTATAATATATAAAATTGCGAAATATTACGCAATTTGCATAATAAAATCAGAAAAAAGTTGAGTTTGAAAAGATTCGAAGCCGAGCCCCTTTGGATAGTATGCGGACGTCTTATCAACACGACTATGATAGATTTAATATTGCCGCTTTCGTATTTGACATATAATCTCTATGTTAATTTTTGATTGGTTAAAAAAATTAAATTTTATTTACTGTTTATCTAATACAATAACACATTTCCTGAACGTGAATATAAAACGTTCGTTTTGGAACGCATTTTTGAATTTTGAGCGTTCTTATTTGCGTTCAGCGCAAATAGCCGTGTGAGCGTTCTACTCTCTTTCTAATAAGTAACATGATCGATAAACATCGCTCAAAAGACATGCTGATGCTGAAATTTCAGTTTCATATTAAAACAATTTTTTTCTGTAATAGAGCTTATTTCTTATTCAAATTAACAGTAATAATTTTCAGCCGACTTTTTAATTTGCGTACCTAATTGAATAAGGGCCATGATATCACAACCTAATTGTTACGATTTTATGTGGTCTAAAAAATGTAAGTGTAATAATGCGAACATAAACTTTGTCGTTCTATAATATTTTGTAATACAACGAAATGGATTTTTTTTTTAATTGTATGCTATTAACCCGTTAAACATTTAGTTACTATTATTATTTTGGAAATAATAAATTAAAAGTTTAATTTTAAAACGATATGGCTAGCGCCACCTAGATCAGGAGCAACGTATCGCTGCCCTCGGTCGGTAAGGTCGGTTTCGGATAATGTGTCGGTGAATATGTCTTTCTGTTATCTATGTACGTATGTTATCGCCATTTATGTCATTTAAGTGTTTTGTGGTAATTTGTGCAGACTCAATTTGGTAAGTAAAGCAATCTCTGATAAATAAAGCTTTTCAATACTTATTAAATCGGTTACATAATTCGTCTTAAGAGGCCTATTCGGTGTTTAGCCTCGGCAAAAGCTATTCTGTTCCAATTATTTTAACATTCATGCTTGTAACGGTTAGTTCCCCCCTTCATTTTGTGTACAATTCTTCGAAAATTCAAATAAATCAAATAATTCAGGAATAACTGAGTACCTACTGCTGTACTTCAATAAAGTACGAGGTAAAGTAAGTATCAAATTAATAAATTAGAAATTGGATGATTGTGGGCTCGAACATGGAACATTGTTACAGTTGTACTTTTTTAAAAGCTGTGCAGTAGATTCCACATTTTCACACCCAAAACATGATAGTAATTAATAAATTATTATATTTATTATTATCTGTCAAGTTGTAGCACGTACTTGCGCATACACATTTATTTATGTGGTATAATAGGTACAATTAAAAAAAATAGTGTATTATTCAATGAGCGGGTAATGATGGCCATTATTCACGAGAATGAAGTTTACAACACGAGCCGAAGGCGAGTGTATGTAAATCATTCGAGTGAATAATGGCCATTTCCCGCGAGTAGAATACTATACTTTTTCTACGACTATCACTTTTGACATGTTTTATAAAAAAGTTTAAACTTTTAAATGAATCATTTATTTATTATGTGTAACATGACCGATCTTCTGAACTATACACTTTCCATTTTCATAATTGAGAAAAAATGGTCTGCCACACTTAGGATTACCAGATGGACGAAGAAGGACATATTTTTTTTATTTAAAAAAAGTGGCCGGTAATTGTAAATTTTCTGACGACTTTGGTTTTTGTGTGGGGGATAGTTACCAATCCAGTTGAATCAAGATCTTGAACATCTGCAGTTACCAATACAGTTGAATCAAGATCTTGAACATCTTCTATATTCATTGCATGCAATTTCCCAGCACATGAGGCACCTATTATGCCCATAATTAAAGCAACCTTTAAAAAATGAATTTATTATACGAATAATTTTTGAAATTGTGAATTGTTTACCTTAGTTGAAAGGTCGATTATGATACGACACGACAAATCATCATCACTTAGTTCAGTTAAGCATTGGATAGCGGATAGAGTGTGTTGATTTTATTGATATAGACGTAGTTATTAATTGTAGTTATTATTTAGTGTAGTGCGTTTTGATTTTATTGATACAGACGTAGTTATTAATTGTAGTTTTTAGTGAACATGCCGAAGGCTAAAAAATGACCCTTTCAAGACATAGTAAATAAGTTTATTTCTGACTTTCCCGATTCGTTTTACGGGAGTAAGATAGTTTGTAAAGTGTGCAAAATACATTTGATGTCAAATAAGAAGTGGAACTGTACAAGACACGTAAATTAAGACACGTAAATTCTGCACAGCATAGAATAGGAAAATTGGGCATGCCACCGAGAAGTGCATTTTTTTAATGTAATTCTTATGTTGATAAACTGTAATTTGCCACTAGGCTTACTCGATAAACAACCGTTTAAGGACTTTTGGTACAAACACAATCCCGAGTTGCAGTTGCCAGCGGAGAAAACGGCACGTAAGCGTGTTGCATTTGTACGCGATGACGTGGAAAAGAAAATGAAACGCATATTGAAAAAACAGTTTCTTTGGTTATGTGTTGACGAAACAACAGACTAAAAAAATTCAATTGTAAATATGGTACGCATACTAGACCCTAGTAAACCTACATTACCACTGTTACTAGCTAGCGAAGACTAGAAGTGTGTACTGCTGCAGTAATTACGAAGGTTGTACTTAGTACGTTGGAAAAATTTCAAATTTCAAAAGATAAAGTGTTGATGTTTATGAGCGATGGCGCAGTGATAATGCGTTCGGTAGGCCGTTTTCTTCTTGAACATGGTTGCAAGTGTTTACATGTTACGTGTAAAGTGCATGCTTTACATCTTGTGGCAGGAACCATTCGACAATGCTCTCCCGAGGTAGATACATTAATAGCAAGCACAAAAAAAGGATTTTTGAAATCTCCCAAACGCCTACGATCATTCCACACAGAGTGTCCTGGTATTCGTCAACCACCGGAGCCAATTCTTACACGTTGGAGAACATGTGTGCTTATTATGCTGAACATTTCAAAATAGTAAAAGCTGTTGTTGCACAATTCAATTCTGCCGAAGCTGCAGCTATTAAGGAGAGCTAGTCGAAATTTCAAGATATTTCCGTTGAAAGAGATTTAAAAAATATTCGTAGCTACTATAAAGGATTAGCTGACGCAATAGACCAATTACAAAATAGATCGTTATCAATGTTATCATTATTGGAGTCTCTGCAAATTATGGACAGAGTGCATACACAGTTACTGACTGACTATACAGGACGCAAAATATAATCGCGTTTTAGAGAAGTTCGAGAGTGTGCTACAGAAAGATCCCGATTTTAGCACACTAAAACAAATTTGTGATGGTGTATCGAATAATCCACTGACTAAGTACAAAGAGTATTTTAATCATGCATGTATAACATCGGTAGATGTTGAACGCTCTTTTTCAAAATATAAACTCATTTTCTCACCACGGCGAACATCGCTCACCGAGACAACTGTGGAAACAATGGTGTCAACTTTTTGCCACTCTTATCCATATGATGTTAATACTGATAATGGTGCTTCTAATTTTACTGTTCCGTAGCCAAGACTACTTAAAAGGGTGAGTGCTTCACTACTTTTCACATATTATAATTATGTATTAGTTCTGTTATTTTTTTTCTATTTTCTTAGTATTGTTTTTGTATACTAGGCAGGTACGGCTATGGCACAGCTTGCTTCCTGTTACCGGGCTCTATTTCTGAGTGATGCGTGAACGTTTTTGTCAGGTTAAGCAATTCCCTGAATTTCTATTCTTGTAAATAATGACTGGCATTTTTGTAGCAAATTACCTATATTATCATCACACAAACAAACAATTCGTACTAAAACCCTGTTCGATTCACAACATAATGTAATTTTTCCCATTGTTAGTTTGGTAATTACATCAGCCAGAAAAGTTGTGCAGTTATTTCTTATACTTGAATAATCTCATTCATCAGAAAAGGGCATATTAAATGTAGTTAATAATTCGACTTCAGAATTCTCGATTACAAGGGGTTTGAATAAAATAATTTATTAATTCCAACTTAACTTGTTTGTTAAAGTTAACAGTATTTTGACAGTGCAAACAACTAGGATAGAAAATATTTTATGTTTGCCAGATTACCAATTGTTATTTCAGTAGGTATTAACAAATTATTTGCGTTTTATGTGATAGTCTCCGGTATCCTTATCAGGAACGCTGGAGTTTTTTTAATAACCACAATATTAAATTCTATTCCTTTTAGAGCTATGAATAAATAGTACCTATAATTTATTGATCTCTTTTGTGTTATCTTAGAATTTTACATACAAATGTCATCTATTTTGAAAGGAGTAACTGAAGCAGAATTTAATAAAATAATAGAATTCTTAGACAAGTTTAAAAAACATAAATTGTTGATGATAACTAGAGCGGGCCAAAAGCGCCACGCGCCAGGTTCGCAATCAGGCTGCCGGGCGCATATATGTATGTAAACATAGGTAATTTAAATATGTAATTATTAGGACGAGGACCAAAACCACTGTCTATTACGTCGTGAAGACGCGCAAATATACACCTGCAGTTTGGGTGTTCGTTGATAAATAGGGCGTTGTTCACAGTGGGCCACTACAAAAAAAAAGTTCATTCATCGACGGCTACGAACTAACAGCGCGCTTATTCATTTACGGATGACGCGCTCTATTCATCAACAAATGACGAGTCTGCAGATGTTACGTTTGCACCACTTCGTGGCATACTAGAAACAAGCGTCGGTGTGCTCGCTTTAGTGATTATGTCTAACGTAACTATTAAAAATAAACGGCCATTACCTACGAAAGTTAATAAATTTCTTAGTGAATTTGTGGATTTACACTACAATGGGAGTACAATTTTCTGTAAAGTTTGTAAAAAGAAACTACTGTGCTGGAGCAAACGTGATTGTGAAAGACATATAAATAGCGCACACCACAGAAATAAAAGAAATGGTAAACCAAATTTTGCAATTCTATTAGAGCAAGATTAAACGTTTATGTAAGTGTACTGACCTAGTTCTCATACTTAAAAAATTATTCACCAAACTTCTGAGGTTAGCAACAATAACCCCGAAGTGTGAAGACTACATTCGGACAAGCGCTTTACCGGCAGCAGATATTCGACGAGTACCGTGAGGGAATGCTAATACAACCAAATAAAGTTCTCAAAAGATCTAAAACAGGCTTAGGCTATGCCTGGATGAAAACGACAAGTTTTTGCAAAAAACCCTTCTTATTTTGAATTATAATTTAGTTGCCCCCGATAGATCTATTAAACCAGAAGTTTTTGCTCAATTCTGTTAACCACAGAAGATATTACAAAAAAAGGGGTACTAGTAGCATTACGGCCGTAGTTCTCGAAACGTTACAAAAATTTCAAGTGTCAACCAGTCAACTGTTGTTGTTCATGAGCGATGGTGCAGCAACAATGTGTAGTGTAGGCCGTTCCCTTAAAGAAAAGTGTGAAGGACTTTTACATGTTACGTGTAAAGTCCATGCTTTACATCTTGTGGCACAAACTATTCGAGAGTGTTACCCGGAGGTGGATGCATTAATAGCAAACACAAAAAAGTGTTTCTCAAAAGTCCTAAGAGGACTAGGGCATTCCACAGGTTATGCCCTGGTATTCGAGAACCACCACAGCCCATTCTTACGCGTTGGGGAACGTGGTTAAAAGCCGCTTTTTATATAATGAACATTTTCAAGAAGTCAAATCCGTTATTTTGCAATTCGTCCCTGCCGAAGCTAGAGCTATTAGGATGAGCCAGAAGGGATTTCTCGATATTTCTGTGGAAACACATCTAAAGAATATTAGCAACAATTACAAAGGGTTAGTAGACGCGATAGAAAATTTGCAAAATTCTGGATTGTCGTTGGTAGAATCAGTGCAAGTCGTGGACGAAGTTAGTACATTGTTACACAGTATAAACGATGCAACAAGTGGACGAGTTTTAGCTAAGTTCGATAGTGTTTTAAAAAAGAATCCGGACTACACGAGATTAAGACAAATGTGCGATGGGGCATCTGCAGATTCCTTGACTAAGTCTAAAGATTATTTTAATTACGCCTGTCTTACTTCGGTAGACGTGGAACGGTCGTTTTCGAAATATAAGAACATTTTTTCGTCTCGGCGAACATTCTTCACCGAGGCAAATGTGGAAACTCATCTGATGGTGCAACTTTTTAAACAAGCCTATCCGCATTATTAAGAAGGATAGAATTTATTTATTATATCTTTATTTACAGTTACATTATTAAGTACAACAGAATAAAAAAAGCGTTCAGTTTCTCAGTTATTTCCTTATTACATCCCATTTACAACGCATACCGTTTTCAATCAAATAAAAAATCATAATGAAAATAAAAACACCTCAGCGTGTACATATATATAATATATATATATATATATATATATATATATATATATATCCGCTCTAATTACTAAACATTATTATTGCGTCAGCTTTTATCTTTTACCCTTGTGTATTAATTTCGAAATATCACATATCTGCTGTGACTCACATATACGCTATTTACAATAAGCGGCCGTTGCGCCTGATTCCGATTCTGTTGGATGGCGCAATTTGGCCCGCTCTAATGATAACATCAAAATATGATGATGCTGGTAGGTGCTATATTTATAAAATAAAAGAAGAGAAAAGAGCAAAATGAATAAATGAATAACTACTTACATATGATTCTGTGGACTAACCGTTTGCTTGTGATTGATATATTTATTTTTTTAATAAATTTATTTTCACCATACGCACCACATTTTTGAATCCCGAGGTTTTTTACAGTTTGACCTAAACAGGGACAGTGTGTTTTAGCACGCACTGTTTATGGATAATTTTTTATGAAAAAAAAAGTGATAAATTAAATGAATCGTTACATAAGGTCGACCAAGAAGCATGGCAAATGTTCCAAAAAAGGTTGAACGGTATCTCATACCGTTCAACCTAAACCAAATAATGACTTTGAACGATTAGTATATAGAAATATAGATAATCAATTTAAAATGTATGAAAATAACATATTAACCTTGGTAAAACTAGGTTTTCTTAAAATTCGCTCGCTTTCCTAAGCCTTTGATGAATAAATTTTCTAACAAATGACAAGCACATTAAAATGTGCGGATAATTTTTATAACTATAAAAATAAATATGAAAAAACATGTAAAAAAGCTGTGAATTCTACCCGTTTATTATGTCATTGTGGTAGGTATTATACTAGAACTAATTTTAAAAGGCATATAAAAACAGATTTGCATAAAAATGAATCGAACTTATTTGTTTGCTAAAAATTGTTTGTTACATCTTTCCTATATTAAATGGAAGACATTAATTTGCATAATCTTCGTTTATCTGAACTCTTTAGCATTGCAAAATCATTAGACATCAAATATATTAGAAAATATAGTAAAGCAGAATTAATAAAAGGTATTATTAAAGCTGAAGAGCAATTACATAAGGATAGAAAAAGCGGAAAAAAATCGGTTATGCCTCGAGACTGCGGAATTTAGAAATAATTTCATTTGATGATGGCTTATTTGCTAAATCAAAGAGAGTTAAAGAAATGATGATCTATTTGTTAAACCAAAGAAAAATAAAGTAAAGAAGATCGAATGTGGTGCGTGTGGGAAATATATCGAGGAAACTCGAATACATTTGCATAAAGTAAAACATGATTTGAATAGTTGTCGTTTGCTCGAATTACGTAATATGGCAAAATCTTTAGGTTTAAGATACATTAATAAGGCAGAATTAATAAACGAGATTATTAATGCTGAAGAGCAATTAAAAATAAAGAGAGAAAGCAAAAAGAGCTTGGAAATATTTCCATTTAATGACATATTTGTTAAACCGAAAAAAGAAAGAGTAAAAAAGATCAAGTATGACGAATGTGGAAAATATATTAAGGAAAGTCGAATGCAGTTACATAAAGCAAGACATAATCCAGAGCCAGATTTTATTTTAGTTCAGGTTGCTTTTAAGGGAAGATTATTAACCTACATATCAGCATAATAATCTAGAAGAAAGTGTAGATATAGAAACATACATGGATATCATAAAAGAAAAGGATATTAAAATAGTTACAAATGCTTTAAATCTCCATAAAAATATTAAAATCAATTTAGAGATGGAATGTGAATTTATGAAGCTAGAAAATGAAGACTTCACAATGATACATAAATTTCAGTTACCAAATGTTATACATATTAAGAGAAAAAGATGGTCTGGAGGAATACTGGGATGAACAAAGGGATTTATTTATATCAAGATGTGATGAATTACAAGAAAAAGGATTTGGGTGTTTTGGAAAAAATATAAATTATTCGAGAATTAATATAAGCAAATATACACCTTTAAGAGGAAATTCATACGTAGAATTACCTAAGTGGATTAAAGATAAAAAAGCTTGCGTTAATGCTAAAAACAACGATAATAAGTGCTTTATGTACAGTGTAATCCTGTTTACATCAAGCAAAAGAACATGTACCTAGACTGAAACATTATAATAAGCCGGCATATATAGATGAATTAAATTTTGAAGGAATAAATTTTCCTATCAACATCCAATACATACCTAAATTTGAATCACATAATAAAATTAATATTACCGTGTTTAGTTATGAAGAAAAAATATTTTAACCTTTGTATCATAATAACAAGCATTTCTATGAAATGAATATCCACTTATTATACTTTGGAAATAAAGACGCAAAACATTATTGCTGGATCAAGAATTTGAGTCGTTTATTAAATGATCAGTTGGAAGTAAATAGAAACAAAAAATATTTCTGTAGAAGATGTTCGAATTACTACTACGCAAGAACTGAAGATGCTTTAAAGAAACATCAAAATGTATGCTTTAGTAATGAACCATGTGTTCCGATAATGCTTGGAGGTAATGTATTAAAATTTAAAAATATCCAAAGAATGTTAAGACATCCGTATGTAATTTATTCTGATTTTAAATCTATTCTGAAACTTACTCATACTTGCGAACCAAATCCTGAATCATCACATACTTATAAAACAAAATTTCATATTCCCTGTGGTTATGGATTATACATTAAAAATGTTTGGAATAATATTGATAACTAACCTGCTAAATATTACTGTACTACGCGATAACCCTGCTTAAAGGGATTAGAATCACCTCAGCTCTTGCTCTTCCTTTTGATCCGTCAACTACAGAAAAATACCGACATAAGTGCAGAACATATGTACATAATTATGTTACATAAGTTCATCAGTAACCTGGGCAAATATACGGTAACAGCCAGAGGCGTGGCGAGCGCATAAAAGTTTACACATAAAATAGAAGGTAAGAAATAAATTATAAAACGTGCTGAAACACTTACCATTTTAAAAGTGAAATCACAAACTGGGTAACATTTGTTAAATATTTGAATCCTTAGATATGTTTCCACAGCTGTTTCAGTCAAGTGAGTACGACGTGCGGAATAAATGTTTTTTAATGCCGAAAACGACCGTTCGACATCTAGCGATGTTATATTTGCATATTTAAAATAATCTTTGAAACAACTTAATACATCTTCACACGCACCTTCACAAATTTGTCTTAATATAAGAAAATCGGAGTCTTTCTCTAAAGCACTTTCAAATTTTCGTATTACACACCAATTTATTTCGCCTTCTACAGCGCATTACTGTGCGTGAACATCATTCACAATTTGAACAGAATCCACTAGCGACATCGAAACATTTTGTAATTTTTCTATTCCCTCCGCTAGTTCGAAGTAATTGTTGTGAATAGTTTGTCTCTTTTAACCTGACTATCTTGAAATATCTCCTGGCTTTTCTTGATTGCTGCAGCTTCTGTCGGATTGAATTTTGAAACTACCTTCTTTACTTGATCAAAATATTTATTGTAGTAAAACGCAGCCTGCAACCATGTTCCCCAACGTGTAACAATCGGCTATGGTGGTTCAGGTAAATCAGGACACAGTTTGTGAAGTAGTTTTTTTGCAGAAGAATGCTGTTTACTTTTGATGTGACGTTGACAATGGCTTCTGGACCAACACATTAAAGGGATTTTACAAACTAGACATTGAATTTTAGCGCCATCAAAAATTAAGTTCGGCATGTCCACTATAAAGTTTTTAACTGTGTCTGCCATTGGTCGTTTTCGCGACGTGCCTAACTGCGACATTTTTAAAACAAACATAAGCGTACAATTACGAAATAAGTTACGACAGCCTACATATACAGAGAACTACTCGCATACAGCATCGATTTAGTATTGACGCTGTGAACGCGTGAAATAAATAATCGCCTACTCCGCACCACATATCTACTACACTAACTGTTACCGCTGTTTGCCCAGAGTATAATGATAACCCATTGGAAATTTACCGAGGTGAGGAAAGTGATAAATGTTTTATAAAAAGAATAACTGAACATGCCGGAACAATATATAAGTTATTATAACAGATATCGGCCTAGAAGAATATAAGAAAACAAACATTTGTTATCTTTGTGATTTGTGAAAATGTGTTTTCTATAGAAAGCCCAAAAGTAAGAGATCGTAATCATTACACTGGAAAATATAGAGGAGCTGCTTGTAGAAACTGCAATTTGAAATATAAACAACCATTGTTTATTCCAATTTTATTTCATAATTTAATTTTTTATGATTTTCATTTGTTTATAAAGAATCTAGGAGAGGATAAGAGATTCAATTGAAATTAATACCTAATAACGAAGAAAAGTATATTTCTTTCAGTAAAGTTTTGAGAATGGATGATAATGAATATATCAAATTGAGATTTATCGATTCATTTAGATTTTTAGCAAGTAGCCTAGACAATTTGTCATCTAATCTAGAATCAAGTCAGTTGAGAGAAATAATTAAATGCTTTTCAAATTATGAATTAGATGTGTTATTTAGGAAAGAAGAAAGCAAGATAATTAGGAAAGGAATTTATCCCTATGAATACATGGATTCTTTTGAAAAATTTTGTGTGACAAAACTGCCATCATTAGATAAATGTTATTCTTCGCCCACAAAAGAAGGAATTTCTCAAGAAGAACTCAAACATGCAGTGAATGTATGGAAATATTTTAAAATTAAAAACTTGGGCGAATGGCATAATTTATACTTAAAACTAGATGTTTTGCTATTAACTGATGTATTTGAAAATTTTAGAGATTTATATTTGGAAAAGAGTTATGGCCTGGATCCTGTTTGATATTATACAACTCCGGGGTTAGCTTGGGACTGTTTGCTCACATACACTCCAGTGGAGTTGGAACTATTAACTGATTGTGAAATGTATTTGTTTTTTGAAAACGGAATTAGAGGAGGTATTTCCCAGTGTAGTAACAGATATTCGCAAGCAGATGAAAATACTTACATTATCTATATAGATGCTAATAATCCATATGGAAATTACCAGAAAAAGACTTTAAATGATTGACTTGTGATGAAATTAAAAATGTTGACGGTATATTACTATCAGATAGTGATACTGGTTATGTTTTAGAAGTCGATTTAGCATTACCAGTAGACTTGACTATTCATCACAAATTCAATTACCTCCTTTTAGCTTCGGAAACTAGAATTCCTCCGGGTGGAAAAGTAAGAAAACTGTTTTGTCATTTCTATGATAAGAAAAATTATGTAATTCATTACAAAACATTAAAACTTTAGAAAAGTTTAGGTATGAGGATAACAAAGGTTCACAGAGGTATAAAATTTATCCAGTCAAATTTCATAGCACCATATGTCAAATTTAACACAGAACAAAGACAAAAAGCAAAAAATAATTTTGAAAAAGATTTCTGGAAATTAATGGTTAATGCTCCGTATGGTAAGTCCATGCAGTCTGTTAGAAACCAACAAAATTTTAAATTATATTGTGATGAAGAAAAGTTACAAACAGCGATAAACAAACCTAATTTTAAACACAGAACTATATTTAGCAAACACCTGGCAGCAGTTCATAATTATAAAACCAAAGTATTGTTTAATAAACCAATTTACATTGGGCAAGCTGTATTAGATTTATCGAAATTGTTAGTGTATGATTTCTATTACAATGTAATGAAAAAATAAAACTTCTTTATGGAGATTCCGATAGTTTCATATATGAGGTTAAAAAGGGTGATTTCTATGAATTTATGAAAAACAATCCCCACTATTTTGATACATTTGATTATCCAAAAGGTCATCCATTATATGATAAAAATAAAAAAGTAATAGGAAAATTAAAGATGAATTGAATGGTATTAAGACGTTAGAATACATAGGTTTAAGGTCAAAAATGTACAGCTACAGAACAGAAAATTCTGTTTCGAAAAAATTAAAGGGCATGAAGAAAGTAGTATTGAAAAACGAAATAAGTTTTGAAGATTACAAAAATTGCTTATTCAATCAAAAAGAATACTTTCATAGACAGAAAGTGATCAGTAACCTGGGCAAATATGCGGTAACAGCCAGAGGCGTGGGGAGCGCATAAAAGTTTACACATAAAATAGAAGGTAAGAAATAAATTATAGAACGTGCTGAAACACTTACCGTTTTAAAAGTCTTCCGCGAAATCACAAACTGGATAACATCTGTTAAATATTTGAATCATTAGACATGTTTCCACAGCTGTTTCAGTTCAGTGAGTACGACGTGCGGAATAAATGTTTTTTAATGCCGAAGACGACCGTTCGACATCATGCACAATTGATGTGTGCATTGATGTGTGCAATGAATAGAATCCACTAGCGACATCAAAACATTTTGTAATTTTTCTATTCCCTCCGCTAGTCCGAAGTAATTGTTGTGAATAGTTTGTAAATCTCTTTTAACCTATCTTGAACTATTTCCTGGCTTTTCTTGATTGTTGCAGCTTCTGTCGGATTGAATTTTAAAACTACCTTCTTTACTTGATCAAAATATTTGTTGTTGTAAAACGCAGCCTGCAACCATGTTCCCCAACGTGTAACAATCGGCTGTGGTGGTTCAGGTAAATCAGGACACAGTTTGTGAAATAGTCGGGTACGTTTCGGGGACTTTAGAAACACTGCCTTTGTATTAGCAATCAATGCATTTACTAGTGGAAAACATGTAGCAATCGTTTGTGTCGCAAGATTTAGAGTATGGATTTTACACGTCACATGTAAGAAGTTACCACTGTGTTCTTTAAAAGATCGGCCCAAAGAACGCATGTTTGTGGCACCATCACTCATAAACATTAAAAGTTGCTTAGTTGAAACTTCAAATTTGTTCAATGAGTTCAACACCACCTTTAAAATCTCATCGGCAGTACAATTTATAACTCTTTTGGAAGCAAGTAAGAAGGAGGATGACGGTCGATCTGGTTCCATTGTGCGTACCATTACATTAACCACAGAGTATTTTTGACGGTCTGTTGTTTCGTCCACACACAACCACAGTTTTTTATCTTGTAATTCAGTTTTCATTCTTTTTTCTATATGTTCACGAGCAAATGGCACTACATTTCGTATCGATGTCCGACTAGGTAATTTACAGTCCGCATATTTATTCCAAAAGGAGACAAATGCTTCTTTGTCTAGTAAACGAAACGATACATTACATAAAATAAGAGTAACACATAAATCAAATGTAAATTTTTTTTGGTCTCGTATGCCACTTTTTGCAAAAGAATGCTGTTTGCTTTCGATGTGACGTTGACAATGGCTACTGGACCAACACATTAAAGGGATTTTACAAACTAGATATTGAATTTTAGCGCCATCAAAAATTAAGTCCGGCATGTCCACTATAAAGTTTTTAACTGTGTCTGCCATTGGTCGTTTTCGCGACGTACCTAACTGCGACATTTTTAAAGCAAACATAAGCGTACAATTACGAAATAAGTTACGACAGGCTACATATACACACAACTACTCGCTTACAGCATCGATTTAGTACTGACGCTGTGAACGCGTGAAATAAATAATCGCCGATTCCGCACCACATATCTACTACACTGAATGTGACCGCTGTTTGCCCAGACTAGTGATCAGTCGTAAACATGATATTTTTACTGAAGAAGTAAAGAAAAAATCTCTAAGTTGGAAAGATAGAATTAGGTATAAGACACCTTTTACCTGATTCTACAGATACATTAGCATATGGACACGTATTAATATCATAGGTACGCTCAGGTTTTATTAGTGTTAAAGCAGTAAATTAAGAAAACAATAATAACAATTATGATAATAAATGTAGGAATGAAAACAATAATTTTTAATTTATTAACTTGCTGAATAAGACTTGAAAACTTTTTTCGAAATTTTGAATATTCTTCATTGAATACATTTAAATTCCTGAGTACAGTACTTTCCATTTAATTTACAATTTTTGAATCTTTTTATTTATTGCTCTCATATTTTTAGTGTCTTTCAAATGTTTTCAGAGTTCTTTTCTTTACATCATCGATGTTTGATGGTATTACTGTTTTGTTTCTTAATTCTGCTAATTTCTTAGGATCATAATTATTGTAGTTGTCTAATTTATATTCCAGTTCATCTATTTTATTATTAGCAGACTCTAGTTCACAGTCTGTCATAATTAATTGTTCAAGAAATAAATTAGCAGCTTTTCTTGCAATATATTTATCTACTACTTCTTGTTTGAAACCAACTATTTTTGCTCATTAGGGATATATGAAATAAGTTTATCCATTTATTAATGAAAATTTTCTAAAGATTTACTAATAAATAAACTGTTTCTTCATCCAAACTTATATATTTACGGTTACCTGCTTTATGTTCTACATTACCGAATAGTTCTTTATTTTTTATTTTGTTTTTCTTCGCTTTTGTTCCCAATTGTTCCGATTTGTTCTCTTTTGTTCTGGGTTGTTCCCGTTTGTTCTCGTTTTACATGCAACCTTAATGCCAACTGCATTTAGCCCCATATTTAGGGAATTTCTGGAAATACTTTTAGTTTTCAAAAATCTGTCTTTGTTGAAGTAGTTTTTTATTTACGGTTGAATTGAGATATTCAACAGCAAAATTACGATTTCTCATTTGTTACTTCATTGATATTTTTTGGTATATTTAGTTTTTTATCTTGAGTAAAAGATTTGTAATTGCTGGAGTTCAGACGGTTGTCTTATTTTTAATGGTGTATAATATTCTGCTACAATTTTGTTCTCTTTAGTATTGGTCATTTTTTAAATTTATTATAAAAATTATATATTACTTATTACTGAACATTGCGTTTTTATTGTGTTCCAGAAAGGAGAATTTCATCATCGCGCGGTATGTGCGTGTGAATTAAATCAGGCGGGCGGAATACTAGTTATTCAAGAAAATTTTTAATTAAAAATGTCCAGTGTGCGCAAGGCTAAACAACGTCCCTTTGCTGATAAAGTAAAAAACTTTATCTGTGAGTTTCCAGATTTGTTGTACGACGGTGCTAAAATAGTTTGTAAAGTGTGCGAGAAAACTTTGATGTGTTGGCAAAAGAACGACTGTAGGAAGCATGTAAATAGTGCAAATCACAGAAATAGAAAAAACGGCGCGTCAAATAGAAATGACTTTATTTTCGATTTACTTGTTATGATGATAACATGTAATTTGTCACTTAACATACTGGATAAGAAATCGTTTAAGAACTTTTGGAACAAATACAACACGGAGTTGAAATTGCCAACTACGGCAACAGCACGTAAGCATGTTTTATTTGTACGCAAAGAGGTGGAAAATAAAATCATATCTACATTAAAAAATCAGTTGCTTTGGATGTGTGTTGACGAGACAACAGATTGTAAAAAAAATGCTATTATACATATTATAGTTCGTGTATTGGATCAACATAAACCGACATTTCCACTGTTACTAGCTAGCAAAAGATTACAAGAGTGTACTAGTGCAGCAATTACGACTGTGATACTTACTACGTTAAAAAACTTTCAAGTCTCAACACGTCAAGTGTTGATGTTTATGAGCGATGATGGAGCGACAATGCGTGCGGTAGGCCGTTCTCTTCTTGAACATGGTTGCGACTGTTTACATGTAACTTGTAAAGTGCATGCTTTACATCTTGTGGCACAAACTATTAGACAATGTTATCCCGAGGTAGATGCATTAATATCAAGTACAGAAAAAGTGTTTCTCAAATCTCCAAAACGTCTTCGAACATTTCACGCACTGTGTCCTGGTATTCGTCAACCACCACAGCCGATTCTTACACGTTGGGGAACCTGGTTGCAGGCAGCTATTTATTATGCTGAACATTTCAAAAAAGTAAAAGCTGTTATTCTACAATTCAATCCTGCCGAAGCTGCAGCTATTAAGGAGAGCCAGTCAAAATTTCAAGATACTTCTGTTGAAACAGATTTACAAAGTATTCATAGCTACTATAAATGCTTACATGACGCACTGGAACAATTACAAAATAGAGCGTTGTCGTTAGTGAAGTCACTGCAAATAGTGGACGAAGTACATACTCTGCTACGCACTATAGATGACGCAAAAAATATTCGCGTTTTAAAAAAGTTGGAGAGTGTGTTAGAGAAAGATTCCAATTTTATCACATTACAACAAATTTGTAATGGTACTTCGACTAATCCATTAATTGAGTTCAAAGATTATTTTAATCATACATGTATTACATCGGTAGATGTCGAACGATCTTTCTCCAAATATAAACACATTTTTTCACCACTGCGAACACGGTTCCACGAGACAACTATTGAAACATATCTAATGCTATCAATGTTTTACGATTCTTATCCATTGGGTTATACTGATGATGGTGCTTCTACTTCTCATGCAACCCGCCAGCCTACTTGATTACGCTGCTTAAGAGGGTGAGTGTTTCACAGCCTTACAGATATAATTCTTGATTAGTTTTTTTATTATTCGCTTTATTACTTCTTTTTCGGTATTATAAATATTGAAGAAACCGCACGCCTATGGCGCGACGAACGATTATCTTACTCTAGAGATTAGTATCCGATAGGGTAGTGCACATCGAGACTGGAATTGATAATTTCAAAAATGTATATGTAGATATATATAAACAAGCAAAACTTGTTCCATGTTCTAAGTAGTTTTATGTAGCATTACAGCAAACAAATACAGGTTGTTAAATGTATAAATATTCTCTAAACTTTAGAAATCAAGAAATTACATATTGATAATTTCATAAAAGGCAAAAACAGAATTTATGGATAATGAAGGGGTAAATGAAATGTGAAAAATATTTTCTACTTTAGTTGTAGAAACAAAAGATAACAGACCATTAAAAAAAATACATGAATAAATCAATTAAAGATTGTTTCTTCGATAATGTTGTGGACCGTATTTTATTTAATGTGATAATAAACTTGAAATTTTGCTTGCAATTTTTGGTCAATAAAAAAGATTTTATTGACCAAAAATTGTACAAGACAAATTATTTTTCATGTTGTTGTCGTCGTCATAACATGACACACTCATTTCCGGTTTCGTCGGTGCACTGAGACCACTCCAGCAACTCCAGTGGTTCTCAACAAAGATATTAAATTCCATGATGAATTTAAACCAATTTTTTCCAAAGAATGAATTCATACTTATACTAAAGAATAATTAAAAAGTATGAAAACTAGTAAGAAAGGTAGTAATCTTAGAGATAAAACGCCACGCGTTCTAGAAACCGAAGGTTTTTTATAAACAGCGTTACAGCCATCAATATGCCTGCACCAATTGATGGTACACATATTATTACAAAGAAAATATAGGGTTTACTTCAAGAAAGTACCTTGAGGACAAGCCTTGGTATATTTTGTTGGAAATTGAATTCCAAGTAATCTATTGAAACAAATTATACATTTTTAAATTTATGTATGTGTTTTTTGAGACAGTATTATTAGTTTTAAATGCACAACTATGCAACTTGTTACAGGTTGAATGGATAACCCAAAAACTGAGGCAGAATCCAAAGCTGGCCCTAGTAGCCAAGTAAGTTTAACTGCATTTTGTATCTAATAATATAGAGCAGGTGATTAACTGTCACTTTATATTTATAGACGCATAAGAAGCTCACCGATTTCAATCGAAGTGGAGTAACTCTTGATGCTGTCATAACAAAAAAGACATACTTTGACAAGTCACTGTTCATCAAGTCTGTATTTGAAGATGACAATCTTCTAATTATAACAGCGCCTTGCCGTCTGGGGAAGACCATATTGTGATGAAAGAGGTAGGCCCACAGGAAAACCAATTCAAGATACAAGCAACTATCAATCATCACAAAGTTGTTTAATAGTGAAAGTTTGAAGATCATAAATGAAAAGAACATTGTGGATACTCATTTTCGCAAGTACCCCGTTATTTACCTTGTTTTCCAATGCCATGATGTTATATACTTCTACGGTCAAGCAGTTAAGCGTTGCAAGCGTGTGCTACAGAAAACTTACAAACAACATGTCTACTTGCTCGAACACCCAGCACCGAAGTTAATGGACTATGAGCAAAAAAAGTGCAAACAATGGTGCGAAGACATCGCAGACATCAAGAATACTGACATCACAGATGGCTTGCAAGAACTATGCTGCTATCTTTACAAACACTTTGGCAAGAAAGTCATCATCCTTTGCGATGAGTATGATTCTGTTATTATGAATGTCAAGGGAGAAAGGAGTTTGGTAAATAAAATTCGGGAGTTACTTTTTACTGCAACTGGTGAACAGAAAAGTCAGCTGATGCAACAACTCCTCGACCTGAAAGTGGATGATTTGCAAGAAGTTGCTCAATTATCTAATGGAATACTTGCAGCTGCACTGAAAGGTGGACTACAATATGTGGAGCGAGCTGTCATTATGGGGATTTCCCACATTGCCGGAGTGGGAATTTCTGGACTGAATAATACTAAATAATATACATTCCCAAACAAGTTTGAATACGTAGACTATTTTGGGTTGACGAATGTTGAAATTAAGGAACTTTGTGTAAGATATAAGGATGTGAACAACATCTCATTTCAAGATCAAAAGGACAGGTACAGTGGGTTCACTGACAGTAGTGGAATATGTCACATATACCCATGTGGTCTGTTCTGAGTGCTGCAGACAATCAAAAATTGGAAAATTATTTTAAGGAGACTGGCACAATGGCACATTTGGACGGTGTTTTCCAGATTTCTTCAATCAGAGTGAAGATGCAGCAACTTGTCCAAATGAAAAGTACAACTATCACAGTTAAAACAAAGATTTCACCTGCTGAACTTAAAGTTCTGCAGCAAGAGTTGTTGGCGTCAGAGATGTTTGAAAATGATACACCTAACATCTTCCTTAGTTTTTTGTTAGAGTAAGGATACCTAACGTATGCGGGGACAACTCTTGCAACTGGTAATGATTTTCATACAGTTTCTGTTAAAGTACCCAATACAGAAACCAAGGCAATACTACTTGGGAAACTTAAGAGCTATTATAATCGTATTTGTAAACTTGAGCAGCCCCTTCAGGATGCCTGCAAGTATTCCTTCAATCAGCTCTTCGCTAATGTTGAAAATGAGGTTGCGGTAAATGTTGTTCATGAAAATTTATAAGCCTTTCTTCACCGGACTCTGCCACAGACAACCTGTCTCAAGGTGAATGAAGCAGCATTACACACGTCAGTCTGCTCATTATTTCTTCATTCTCTCTCCTATACAAATTCAACTTCTCGATTAGATTTAGCAGTAGATAAAGGTGATGTGCAATCTTTGAATTTAAACATCTGATCTAAACAAGAAAACTGCAGATGATGCCGTGCAACAAATCAAAGACAAAGACTACGACAGCCTATTTGAGAGACAAGACTTGTTCCCGGTACTCCCAAGCAAGGTCATTTTCATTGGGTTATGCATCAAAAATGGTAACAATTTGTCAGTTATCCGTCAGATCAAAGACAAGAAGGAGAAGATACATGTTGGACTACCGGAACCTGACAGGAAACGTAAGGCTCCAGAAGGAATAAACTTGCGAAGAAAATGCTATTAGTATTTTGATGAAAGTAATGTGTTACAACAATAAGGGATTTTTTAAACATATGAACGTCATGTTCTTGGATGATTTTTTGTAGTAAACCAGTCATTCATTATTTTCCTTCTTTGTCATGATGACTACTTTTATACTTTAGTTTAAGAGGAAATAAACTTAATATGATCTTCCAAAAAAGTTATCCGTTTTTTTTTTTATATTTCACAGAGGACCGACCAGTAATAATAGCAGTTTTTCTTTCGGCATAGGAAACTGTTTTAGAAATTTTACGATATATAAACCTTCGGTTTGTAGATCATTGCCATTTAAAACCTTTGTTTTTTAAGTTCAGATTTTTATGCTGTAATATTTTTAGCTTCAAATATAGCGATAGGAGAGGAGCTTCTTTCTTAGATCTTTATAGTGCTTGGGCATGATTTTGATATTATGTTTTACCCAATTTTTGTTAACCCCACATGATGTGCGCCAGTATTGTGTTAGAACAAGCAGTTGCATTTTCATGGTGCAAGTAGTGTTACCTAGCGTTTTAAGTGTAGAAAAACTCGTTTTATTAAGACAATTTGCATAATTTTTGATTCTCCTATTGGTAGGTGCGCTAGAAATAATATATATCTTTTACTGTTGTCAATGTCAATTGGGAGATGATTTTCTTCTTAATTTTTGCTAAAATTGCTTGTCACGTAAAAGCCTCGCTATCTATCTATCCTATATAAATATGTATTGGTCCTTACCTTTGCGAGAGGGTTGGGGGATAGCTCTTACAAAAGATACTCCAATACACGTTTCACTTCACTTTTATTTATCTTGTACACAACTGTCTTCTATATCTAATCTCGCTTAAATCTAACTTGCCACTCTCTACCTCATCGATCTATACGCCAGAAGACATATCGCATGCTGTCTCAGCGTCTATCTGACTTCCGGCGCATCGGCCGATGATCTAGATGATACCACATTTTTTACCAGTGGAACTTTCCGTGGCAATATTTTTATTATATTTTATATAAATGTACTAAATTTGTGGTGATTTTTTTATTTTTTTTTAATTTCCCACAAGAAGTGCGCCAGAAATAATTTGTATTTTTATCCTTCAATTGGGAGATGAGTTTTTTTCAGTTTTTTGCGATTCTTTTGGGAAGATGTGTCTAGATTTTGATAGTTTTAACTGATTTTTTTTTATTTTGTGTGATCTTTTATCGATTCTTCATTATACTCAATTGATTTGGTGCAGTATCTATTGAAAAGGAATTTTGGAGTTTCAAAGAAATGAGGGATTTTAATATGATTTTGGATTTTTTTGACGATCTTAGCCATTTTCTTAATTACCAAAACCACATTGGCCCAGAAATGATAATTTATTTTGGGTCCTACAAGAACTAATACTTAACGATATATTGAATGAAGTTTATTCATTTTGGTAATGAAAATTCAGCGGTCGAAATGACGACCGGTGAAAATATTAGACAAATAAAGAAATATTTGGTAAAAAGTTTATCGATTTATAAAACTAACAAAACCAGTCTATTTATTTCAAGTATTTTATGGCGAGAGCACCATCCCGCCTTGATTTGGCGTTGTTTTTCCTTCTCTTTGCATGTGCCAATTAGCCTGGTCCAGAAATGAGAACCCATTTTGGAGTGTTTGAAATCAAGGAATTTTGTAGGTTTTTTTGGGTGCTTTTGAGGTAACTACGCTTGATTTTGGGTGATTTTCAACTTTTCATGTGCCAATTGGTCTGGTCCAGAAATAAAAATCCCTTTTGGGATGCCTAAAAACAAGCGATTTTGTAAGGTTTTTTGGGTGCTTTTGAGGTAATTATACTTGATTTTGGGTGATTTTCAACGGTTTTTCGTGTGCCCAATTTTTGGTGGTCCACAGATCTTTGAGTACTTTTGGGGTGCATGAAATTATGATTTTGAAGGATTTAGCCTTTCGGTTGTTCATATCCTTTTCTGTCGTTTTCGCGATTTCCCGATGCAAACACCTGGTCCGAAGTAACATTTTATATACTACTTGAAGAAAAACAGTAATCAAATTACCGGACGCGCACATTTACACGTTTTGTTCATAAATACTTTTTACTCAACTTAAGTAGATTAAATGGATATTGAATTAAGGTAAAATTTATAAATTTTATTTATTATATTTATTTCAACGTATAGAAAACAAAATTCGTTTCTTTAAGCGATTATAATCAGAAAAACAAGTATATATGTCTACCATTTTGCATAAACAAGATATAAAGATCGTTAAATGTGCCCAAATGAATTTATTTCTTTTTTGTGCAACAAAAAATATTTCTTCTAATTTATCTCTAGGAAAATATAAGGACAAAACCATAACTTAAGATTCTCTTGATAAAACCCTCGGCATAAGACAAAAATACTCACTGTAAATTAAATAATACATACCATCTAATCTTTATATTTAATGTGTGTTCCTGGTATATACTGCGTATTTTAATAAACGACAACTACAGACAAATGTCACATTTGCCGTTTGTGTACTATATGTTGTGTATTCAACTAAAAGACGCTTGGTAAACAACGTTTATTCTAAAATACTTAATTGGTTACACAACTAAACAACATACATATGACAGAACAGTAGTAGGATACAGAGCGTCAGTGTTGCCAGGTCGGAAAACGCTAATGCATGAGAAACTCGGCAGAAAATCATGAGATTTCGTGCATAATTCATGAGATGGCGCTGGTGGCATTTTTATTGTTTTCTCGATTTCGATACATAAAATATGCGGTGACATTGTTTAAATATTTTTATTAAAATAAGGATATAAAAAGTAACAAAAATAAATAATGTTTAGTAAAACTAATTATAATATTAGATATAATGATTATTAAACTTATTTAAAAAATGGGAACACAGAGGAACATAGATAAAATTATTATTATTACTATATTAATCGGAGTCTGCTTCATAGATTTTTTGATTCAGTTGCTGAACTAAATCCGCTGGTATTACAAAATTGGAACAGTTACTAAACTTTTGGTATGTAGAATTGCTGCAAGGGTTGTACTTTCTAATCTTTCTAAATTTAGTTTTGTTCAAATTGATTTAGGAAAACACCCTTTCAACATTTGCATTAGAATAAGGCAAACTCAATAAAAAACAAATTTCGTCAGGTTTGGAAATCGCTCATCAGCCCCGTCTGCTGATTTTACTGACGCAATTTTTTGCCAATATGCACAAATATCATTGTTGTAAAATCAATTTCAGAATTTCTGAGGGCTAACCATTAATTGACGATCGTCTGAATGTTGACATTAATTAAATTGGGAAATGATTTTGATGCAGTGGTTATGCTTCTAATCTTTCTGGAAATAACTACATCCGGATCACTGAATTTATAACTCTTAGATTGTCTCTTGAAATTTTCAATTTTTAGCAAAGAAAAAGGAACAATATTTTTGGGATATTGCTATCTTGTCCTTTGAATATAAAGTCTAATAGTTTTAGTTATATATGTCTAATTGAGATTTATTTGCAATTGATCATAAGTGTGATAAAAATTCAAAATAAAGTTTATTTTCCGGTTCGTTTAACTTTTGTAAACTTCTACATGCGTTTAATATGTTGGAAGGTTGATCCGTAAAATATTCTACATTCTAAAGCGTTATACTGATTTAAAAATCTTTTTATCACACTTCCCAGCGACAGCCACCGAGTTTGAGAAGGATGAAGAATTTTGGTAGGTGCAACGTTAACAAATTCCTGAAATTCTTTCAGTTCTTCTACCCTTTTCGGACTATTTGAAAAGAAGTTGTAAACCTGAAAAAAGAGATTTTTATAACGGAATAAGTTGTAAAAAACAACTTACCTCTCTAGTAAGTTCTTCAGCTTCCTCTGGTAATTTTTGACATGCGTATGAAGTACATGGTGAAAACTGTGGCATATGCATTTCACGATAAATATTCCCGGAACATTTTCTTCCAGTCTGCTTACAACAGAATTACGAATGCCCATCATATTATTTGCTCCATCGGAGGCAAATCCAATAAGATTTTCCTTGCAGGGAATATTATTTCTTGTAAAGAAACTAGTTCATGTTTCAAACAATGCATTGCCTGTTGTTTCTACCACTGGAATCAACGCTAAAAAGGTATCTTCAACTCTGTAGTTGATGCACATTCTTACAACCAAACAAATGTTTGGTGCAAGATATATCACTTGATTCATCGGCAACAATGCTGAATTTATTCGTCCTCATTAACTGTATTAGATTAGTTTCTTAGGCTTTTCTAGTGACATTTCTTAAAACTGCTGTAATTTTTGTTCTGCCGCATTTCATTTTTTTCCCGATCTCGGAATCCGAGCACGCAGCCTTCAAATAACCAATGAAATGTTCCATAAGATTCATTGGTAGATTATGTTCTGCAAGGAACCCTCCTGTCCGAATAATCCCTTCCTTTGCCATTTGTTCAACGCTTTTTGCCTTCAAACTAGCAAAAAACATTTTGCTAATTTTCTGTTGACTTCCACTAATTTTTAAAGATTTTTGTTTCTGAAGCAAATTGTGTTTTTCAGATTCTTTGTGTTTGATTAGCCCTACTTTGCCAAAACTTATATTGATGTCACAACTACAAACGTTACGCCTAAAAAGAGATTTTTATTACTCGTTATTTTTATTATGGTTTTCAGTGTTCAGTAGTTAATAATATGTATTTGTTAATCTTTTAACAGTATGCATCTCATAATACCTTTTTTTAAATTGTAAACATAGTAATTTAAATTGTGTTGCATTATCCCTTTTCTTTCCTTGTCACTTTGGAAGTGTACATTATAATGATATTTTAATAATTGCAAGCTTTGAATGAGAAAGAACTAGAGTTGCTCACTAGCGCCAACGGGCAGTGGCGGAGGTTCGATACAACCCTCAGTATAACTGCGAGTTTCAACCAGATCTGCCAGCGTTGCCGTAAATACCATTTCGTAGTTCTACGTTTGTTTTAAAAATGTTGCCTACGTCGCGAAAACGACCAAAGTTGGACAAAGTTACAGAATTTATAGTAGAAATGCCTGACCTAAATTATGATGGCGTTAAAATTCAATGTCTAGTTTGTAATATCCCTTTAATGTGTTAGTCCAAAAGAGATTGTCTACGTCACGTAAATGGTAAACAGCATTCTTCAACAAAAAGTTGCACACGACATTATGACAAATTTAAATTTAATTTATGTGTTACCTTTATTGCATGTAATCTACCGTTTAATTTACTAGACAAGGAAGCATATGTCTTCTTTTGGAATAAATATTCGGACTGCAAATTACCAAGTCGGGCATCGTTACAAAGAATTGTGCCATCTGCTTGCGAACATGTTGAAAAAAGAATTAAATCGGAGATGAAAGATAAAAAACTGTGGTTATGTGTGGATGAAACAACAGATCGTAAAAAACATTCTGTGGTTAATGTAATGGTACGTACAATGGAACCACATCAATCGTCACCTTCAATTCTATTAGCTTCCAGACGAGTACAACAATATACTGCCGAAGTAATTTCAAAGTTAGTGTTAAATACATTGGAAAAGTTTGAACTTTCAGCAAACCAACTGTTGATGTTTATGAGTGATGGTGCCGCAAACATGCTTTCTTTAGGCCGGTCTCTTAAAAAACATTGTGTTAACTTGTTATATATTACGTGTAAAATTCATGCTTTCAGTCATGTGGCAGATAGTATTAGAAAATGTTATCCTAAGGTAGACGTTTTAATAGCGCATACAAAGTAGTGTTTGTCAAATCCCCAAAACGTATTCGCAAGTTTCACAGACTGTGCCCCCGTATGCCTGAGCTACCAGAACCTATTCTTACACGTTGGGGAACATGGTTACAGGTTGCGTTTTATTATCATAAATATTTTGAGAATATTAAGAACGTGGTTTTACAATTCGATCCTAAGGAAGCTGCGGCTATCAAGAAAAGCCAGTCGAAATTTCAAGGTTAAAACGAATTTAAAAACTATTCCGAACAATTACTTCGGACTAGTGGAGGCAATAGAAAAATTACAAAATCCTTCGGTGTCGTTAGTGGAATCTCTGCAAATAGTCAACATGTTCACGCACAGCTATGCGCGGTAGAAGACGCAAAAAATGTTTGTGTTCTAGAAAGGTTTGAAAGTGTTTTAGAGAAAGATTCTGATTTTGGCACATTAAGACAAATTTGTGAAGGTGCGTCAACAGAACCGTTAAGTTGTTCCAAAGATTATTTTAATAACGCAAATATAGCGTCACTAGTTGTAGAACGTTCGTTTTCTGCATATAAACACACTTTTTCCTCACGCCGCACTCAGTTTGCCGAAACAACTGTGGATACATATCTAATGTTGCAGATATTTAACAGACATTATTCACTTTGTGATTTCACGGAAGACTCTTGAGATGGTAAGTGTTTGAGCACGTATTATATTTTACTTCTGACCATTTATTTCGTGTAAACTTTTATGCGTCCGCCACTGGCTGCTGGCGCAAATTGAGCAACTCTAGAAAGAACTTACCATGCGTAATGTGTTCCATTTTTATTGGCTTCCACCCATTGAAAGCCTGCTAATTTTTTTTTATTTTTTATAGTGCTGTTTATATATTTTTTTCTTGGGTGCAGTAGGTCCTGGAATGTTTGAGTCACCAGAATCACTGTCACTACTTTCCAAAAACATTATTATTTATATTTAATTTTACAACCAATGCGCGGGAGGTTTTTATAATTAAATTCAGGGGATTTACTTACTTAATTATCTACCCTGAAGGGGATTTACCGAATTAAATTCGAATAATTATTATCATAGAACTCCTCTCCACCGGAGGGCAGTACAAAATACCAACTTAAATTGTAGATTCCTGTTTTTATTGAGTTATAACATCGGTTTGTGTTACAGGTTCTTACATCGTTAGAAGTTACAATGTCTTACAGAGCATATTATTTTTAATTTAGTTGAGTACTAAATTCATGAGATCCCATGAAAAATCATGAGACCTGGCAACACTGGACGGCGTCCCTATATATCTATATATTTGTCAAGTCACGTACTCTGAATGTGCGCCATCTCTCGACTATTGGCACAATATCCAACACTGTACTTTACTGAAAGATATATGGGAGACCAATCTTTATACGCAACAAAACTAACGTTAATAATGCATCAAGCTACATTTTATTATTAAGTTTTTAATCTTAATTATCTTCTAATTACACTTACTTCGAACAGCTGTTTGAACGTCATTTTGACAAGTCATAAGGTGTGTTCGTTTGCTGTGCGGAACATATTCGGTGCAAGTCCGCTGTTTGTTTAACAAAAGTGCAAGTTGCACTGTGTTCGTTAACTTTTAGTCACAAACATTCCTCTTTTTTTTGGTTTTTCCGTTGTGTGTCATGTCTGATGACTCCCGAATACTCATCCAACAATAGTTCGCTAACAGGGTAAGGTTCCACTTTCCTTGATATCTCTTATCCATTAAGAAAATATCTTAGTGGAACCTCTCGCCATGTTCATCGCTAACATGCCCGCAATTCATCGTAAAGAAGTCAAGATGGGAATGCAAAAAGTGCAGTTTTAATGACATATTGCACCCCATATCTTCGTAGGCTAATAGTAGATTGCTCACTAAATCTTTATAGTCTCCTGCTCTGTGATTAACCAGGAATTTAGTAGCCACTCCTTTAAACACAATCCAAGCAACTTTATCAGTGCGTTCAACAATTCCATCGAAGACTTCATGTTTCAACAGTTCTCTAATTTGAGGGCCTACGAAAATCCCTTCAATTATTGCCTTGCTGATTCTAAGGCACTTCTCGCGAATATCTTTAAATAGATTACCCTCCCGATTCATCCCCTTCACAACATTTTTCATCAACCCTAATTTTATACGTAATGGAGGCAAATATACTTTTTCTGGATCTACTAATGGTTCAAATTTCACATTCTTTATTTCACCAAATCATTTTCCATTGAAAAAAAGTCTACATACGATTTATGTTGGTTTCGAAAAGTTGACGCAAGATTCCACTCTTGTAGACGAGAAACTAACAACTCTGCTTTAGTTTTGCTCAAGTCCATGTCCTTAATCAAATCATTTAATTCGGCTTGGGTAATTAAATGTGGTTCTCTTGAAACATTGCAGTCATAATCAGGGTCAGGTCACTCTGCAGAAATAGGGGAAACGCTCTCCACTTGAATTATCCTATGTTTCCAAATTGCAGTTCTGTTGAAATATTGGAATGAAACAATCCATTGAATGTGGTACAGGGCGAACTGCCGAAGATGAAGTGGGATAGGAAACCGAGTTCCTCTTCGTTGATGTCATTCCTAACATCGGTGGTGTCAAACAGAAATAGTAGTGGGTTATAGGATCTCTAGGCTCCTTCCACAACAGAGGAACAGCAAAATTCATTGCATGATTTTTACCCCTTACCCAACTTTGGAGTTTGGAGGTGCACGTTTTGCAACATACCGTGTGGAAATCGACGACTCGATCGGGTACGTACAATATTTATATGTGCATTTGCTTTATAGTTAATCCGTTGCACTCGAAAGAACAAAAAAAAACAAACTATTCATTCGAAATAAATAAATTTATAAATACCAGAATTAACTATGCCTTTTAGAATTTAATAAAAGCTCTAACTCAATGAATCATTAGTTTGAATAATCCTCCTTCTTGATGACTCTCTCATATTTAGATAAGAAAAATGTATAGTAGTCTCGCAATGCAGCAATCAACTATAGCGTTCGGGTCGCTTCTTTCCAACCGGTATATGCGGCATCCAAACTTTATCTTGATTTTTTGAGAGCAGCCACGCTGATGACGCCGGGTAGGCAGAAACATGTTCGTGTGTTAGTGCTTTCTTTTCTCTGTTCGTGTTGTTCTTGCCGGCCATGATTTCGCATAATTTTTGGTTTTGTTACTAGACATTTTTTCATGTGTATTTTTATATATCATGGTGAGCCTGAAGGATCATTTGTACGTGCAGTTGCCTAAGCGCCTACGCGCAACGGCACCTTGTGTTCACCAGCAAGGTTGGTAAAATGTATGCATTCTTAAGGTTGTCTTAGTTCCTATCTTGCAATACTTGACCGAAAATTTGTGGGTGGAGGGGTGAAGGACGGATATTCTCACGTCACTGGTAGTAATATTTAGATATACTTGTTCGTAATAACGTTTAAATTGATGGATCTCATATGTTCTATATTCCACTACCACTGACGTAATTGCGAACGCTATTTTTAAACTGAGCCCACCTTTATAGTAAATATATTCTACCAACCTTGGTTCAGCAACCTATGAGCTGCTCGATAGGTGGCGGGCATCTGTGAGACATTTCCACAGAAATTGCTTCGAAATAACATCGATTGTCGTTTTATATTAGAATAGATGATTTTTTTTTGTGCCACACTTGGACTCAACATACGATAGCAGCCTCATTCTTCCATTCGCGAGGACTAACGCCATGAAACTAGCTCCGACATATACTCTGTACAAGGCGGTTAACAGGTGACGGCATCTATTTTAGTACATTTTGTATGCATCTTTTGTTATTGTGTATATATTTACCCAATATGTTATTATTCTGTTATTGGGCATTAGCCTGTTTGATAATAAACGTATGTATATTATTATTATTACTGAAAAAGGAGATACTGGCCGATACCCGAAAACTTACAAATGCGCCCCGGATTTTTAAATTTTTCGTAATATGAAGAAAACCCGGAAAATATGTTTGTATATACTTTTGCAGTAGGCGTCCAAAAAAATTGAAATCCGGATCCCAAACTCTCCGAATAACCGGATCCTAGGATCCGGATCCACTATCCGATTCTCGGATCCGGATCCACTATCCGATTCTCGGATCTGGATTCGCTATTCGATTCTCGGATCCGGATTCGCTATCCGGTTCTCGGATCCGGATCCGTTACTATTTTGCAACATAGAAAGTCTTTAATAAAGAAAACATCGAATTTGTGTTATATGGAGTTTTTAAAATTCGTGCATTCGGGATAATACTGGATTTCCATACGCACAATTCAAAGTTACTTTGCATTACATACGTGTTCAATAAATCTGGTGATTATTACGGCTATAGTGTGTGATAATTACTCGACCTATTGCAGGTATTTGCTCGGAAAAGTTGTCAGAGGACGGGACTGGATCCACGTTATCGGATAATAGAGTCGATCGTATCCAAAATTATCCGGATCCGTATAACAGCTCTAATATACACCCGCTTCGTCATAGTGCACAACCATTCACTTCAAAATATAATAGCAATAAATAATATGCGCAACAGAATATAAACTTTAACACAAGTAACGCTGTAGTAACAAATGTATGTGCAGTCCCTGGCCAAATTATTTGAAACACTCAATATTTCGTAGTTTCTTCATAATAAAATATAAACTATACATGTATTATATTTTTTATTTATAAAATATATTGTAAAAATATGTAACATATGTAAATATTAAATAAGTAATTAATATTTAGTCCATAACCCATGATTTTTAATAACACCCTTAATTCTTCGGGACATACTTTCAATGCAAGATATGATTGTCTCTTTTATATCTTCATCGTTATACCTTACTTTTTAGTCGATTCCATACGTTCTCGATGGGATTGAGGTCTGGTGAATTTCCGAGCCAACGTAAAAGAGGTATGTGATTGTCTTCTAAGAATTTCTTAACCTTTTTTGCCACATGGCAAGGAGCATTATCTTGCATAAATGTACGCCCTGTCGGTATGCGACGTCCTGGCTTAAAATACGGTAACACATTTATGTACTGCACTTGACGCATTGTACCTTCTACAAAATACAAAGGGCCGGGTCTGTCTCCAGTAATCACTCCCCAAATCATTACCTGCGGAGGGTGTTTTACAGTTCGAAGAACTGTGGACTCTGTGAGACGTTCGCCAGGTCGTCTACGAACAAATTGTGCTCGCTGCACTAACACACAGAGCGAGCACTCGTCACTAAAGAAAACCTATTAAATAATGCAAACATTAATTCAGTAAAAAATCATGTTAAGTTATTCACCTTTTTCCAATTCTTGTCTGTGAGATAACGATATTCTCTTGCAAAGTTGAGACGAGCAGATTTCATTTTTTCTGTTAAACGCGGCCTTTTTACAGGTCTTCGGCCTATTAGGTGATTTTCGCAAAATCGGCGCCCGACAGTTCTGTTTGAAATCTCTATTCCTCTTTCTTGTAAATTTTTTTGAATCATTTTAATTGTAGCAAATCTATTGCTCAAAGCCTGATGAACAATTTCACGGTCAGATCTCTTCGAAGTTTTTCTTTTCCGACCCCACTTTGCCTGTCTTTGTGTCGATGTGCTAGCTCCTTCGTTTAAGTTTCTAGCCAAACGCGATACAGAAAAAGGAGATACTTTCTGTAATTTTGCAATTTCTCATTGTGAATATTTGTTTGATTGTAGAAGAGCTTGTATAGCGGCTTTTTGTTCACTTGTTAAATCTTTCCCGGGCATTTTCTACAAAAAACCCCAAATATTTCAATTTTTTTCAAATTCCAAATAATTAATTATTTAGAGAGAGAGATGGAATAACAATTTTACCTTTGCAATAACGATATATCACCACAAAACACTTAACGAAATTCCACAACTTAGCTTCTATACGGTTATGACGAAATATTTTAAAAAATATCGATGCATTCTCTAAACTGTGAACTCGCTAAATGCAAGTTGATAACTGAAATATTTATATATACGTACTTTACTCTTCTAAATATCACTTCTCTGGCACTTTTATTTATTGATACAATAATCTAGTCCCCCTATAAACGATCGGATTCAAAGCAAAAGAATGTCACTATAATAGGATAGGAATTTCCAGGTAAAAGGGTTGATTTATGACATTTTTCAAGTAATATGGCCAGGGACTGTACATTACAAGAAGTTATTAAGTTATAATAATAATAAACATTCTTGGCTGCCTAAATCGATCAAACACCTCATTGTGGAACCTTTGAAAATTATTATTAATGACGTATGAGTAAAAAGTCTTTGGCAGAAAATACATTTACAAACATTAAATAAAATTATCTTTGAAAATATGCAAATAGACTTTATTTAACTTGTTTCAATTTAAAAGATATTACGCATGAGAGGTCTTGCCCACTAAATTGGCAACTATCTATTAACATTTTCTAATTACTTAATTATGCGTCGAAAATCGAAAATAAATAAAAGGTATGACTGGATTTTACGGATAAATAATCGCAATAATAAACTTCTCATTTCAGTATCTTTTATAAAAATATCTTGGGATACTTTTAGTTCTAGCGGGTATATTTATACTATCTATTTGTACGCTAATAACGAAAATACGGAGAACTTATATGTGTACACATGTATGTTCAACATCCGTATAATAATATTTCAGGAAGATCAAAGTAAAGCAAGGGCCACACCAGATGTGAAATGTATTTTTGAAGAAGGTTATAAAAGGTTAACGACTGGCGTTATGAAGGCGTAAGCGGGCTCATTGAAGGCGTAACTGAGATTCATTAAGGTATTTTAATATAAAAACGCAAATAAACAAATTGTTTGCGAAATTCTAATAAAGAAATGCCTAATATGGTGCTTCGTCCTTTTTTTATACTTTTAAGTAAATTAAGACCCAAGCGACCCTAAAGTTAATCTGCAGGACGGTATAAGGTGATATTTTCTTTGAATAGTTAAAAATCTTAGTGGACTACCTATTTTATGTTTGCATCATAGAAGATCTCTATTATAGACTTGATAAAAATCACTTTTGATATTAACAGTGGGCAAATGTTCCGGAACGGCTTAATTACAAGAGAACGAAAAGTGATAGTGGATCCGGGTTTTTGACAACCTTTAGAACTAAAATTGTGCTACTTTATTATGCCTTCGATGTGTGAGTGACGTCATCAGCTGTCCAGTAGTATCACTTGTTGATCACTTGATATTATTTATTTTTCTATAACTGTAATCATAACTAAAAACTATTACTGTAAGTTTAAAATATCCTAGGCTTAAAAAAGATGCTATTCCAACTCTATTCCCTTACTGTCCGTTGTATTTGATAAAAAATGTGAAGATTGTTCAAATAGTTCTATATTCTTACGTTATATTTAACAAAATTATTTTTGAACACGAAGAGATGTTTTTAAATGTATGTAATAAACGTTGTTTTAATGCAATATATTTTAAAGTATATTACCGAACATAGCCATTTTGGATACTAATATATGTAAATGTCATATTCACAGCAGTGAACGTATTGCAACAATTATAATAACTTGTTCTACAAGTACCCTACTTAAGAATGATTGTAGGAAAAGTAATGATAGATTAGGTAAAACACCACATAATAAGAAATTTAAGACCCTGGTTAAATTTAAGACCCTGTAAATGTTCTCGCGAAATTGAACAAAATTTCGAATAAAATTGCAATTACTGTATCATTTCAACCTTAATTTCGCCCAAATACATGTACAATTACAAATAATAATAATTAGTCGATTAAATATCCACCACAAATACATCTTTCATGAAAACGGTGCTCGGTTACGCGTTTGGTTTTTGCTTTGAAAGTTCGTTTTTCCAAAATAGAATCGAATGGTATGGGAAGAAGGGCTCAGTTGACGACTGGCATCCTCTTTAAATCGGAAGTCCTTCAAAACTTAAAAAAAAACGAAAAAAAAAACGATTCTTTTACCGCTTAGGCTAACATCGTGCACGGCGATACATCGCCTAAACAGCGTGACGTCATCGAAGAGCTGCGAGGCGTTCTATATCGGTGGTAACGGCTTAACGCGGGCCGTTGTTGCATCTACAAGATCTGTATTCGTTGTCATGACAAAAGAAGGGCATACGTCTAATCACATTAAACAATGTTCAGACGGTGTTTATGATGATTTATCTCCATAATTCATTGTAAAAAAGTGGGCAAAATGTTTCCGTTTGGGGCAAGATAACGCTTCAAAACATTTCAATTATTGAAGAAATTGAATTAGCTGTCAACAGCACGTTTATGCGTCTTTGTTGCATAAATTGGGAGTGGTTCTTACTTATTTTCTCATTTAAAGAAATACCTTAGCGGACATCGTTTTAAGGACGATAGTGAGTTGACAGCATTTTGAGGAAAAAACTTTAGGTTATTTTTACAAAGGTACAGAATTATTAATTGATCGTTGTAATAAATGTATTGAAGTTAGGTGAGATTATATCGAAAAATAAAAATCGTTATATTTTACCAAGTTTATTTTTTCTATCTCAGGTCGAGAATTTATGGCGCCTACGTAGATCCTTCCAAGAAGCAACCGACTTTTCCAATCAAGCATTCCCTGAACGACATCCTACTTCTAAATCAACAACCCACAGAATTTTTCACTATTTTAAGCATACAGGTACTGTAAAAACATTGCCAAATTGCCAGGTTGTGTCGAAACAGCTACCAATGGTGACACATCTTTGAATAATTTGCTTGCTCTGGAAGAAGCGAACTTCAGTTCCAAAGCTTGCCGTACACAATAACAGCGAAGAAGGGTTCTTAAAAGCAATAAAATGCGCCCGTATAAGGTCAGTTTGCTTCATGAACTGTTAGATGATCCAGGCACAATTGCAGGTATTGGTCCTAATACAATCTCCATTGGATTATAAAACACAAAGAGCAATATCCACAAAAAATAAATGTTTGGGCAGGCATAACATACATAAGGAAACATAAGGAAAATATTATAGGACCTTTCTTTCTCGACAAAAATTTGACGGCTAGTTCCTACTTAATTACTTCGTAATGGGATTTCACCCGATTTAATTACGAGGAATGATCGTAAAATAAGGTTCCCAAAGCCCTACAGCAGCAATAAGATGTGTTAGGCGAAATCCGACAACATCGGCGTGTGCAGCAGCTCTCCCACTCTATATACGTACCACTCCCGTCTCGCAACGCTGCTCAGTGTTGGCTAAGCAGCCGTCCGAGATGGAACTTCCGATCGCCGCTACCGCCAGGTGCGAAATTCGCGCTGTGATACGTTTTTTAAACGCGGATGGGGTTTCACCTATAGGCATTCATCGTCAATTAACCGAGGCTTATGGAGAAAAGTGTATAGCTGTTCAACACGTCCGCAAATGGTGTAAGGAATTCACTGGAGGTCGGGTGGAAATTCACGATGAAGAGCGGAGCGGAAGACCATCAGTTTCAGAGGAAATCGTTGAAAAGGTCGAGAGCATACTGTTTGAAGATCAGAAGGTCACCATTCGTCAACTCGCTCTTCGGATTCCTGAGATTTCCAACACCACAATTGAAAAGATTTTGACTGGCGGCAGAATTTTACGACATGGGAATACAGAAGTTGGAGCACCGTCTGCAAAAATGCTTGGATAGAAATGGCGATTATGTCGAAAAAATAGCTTAAGTTTTTATCTTTAAAACGATGTGTAATGTTAAGGAAATAAAGAATGCTGTCTATTTTTAAAAAATATGGGAACCTTATTTTACGATCATCCTTCCTATTTAGTTTCCTGAATTCAAACAAGGACCCGGTATTAAGGGACAAGGTCTGGTTTTAACGAGGCACCACCGCATTTTGGTGTTTTTGAAGATTTGATAGAGGAATGCATTTAGAAAATATTTGTAAATACCTAAAATGCATCCTTCTGAAAAATTAAATATGAGAGTGCACAGACAAGGTCTTGCTTTCAATACATAAAATGCTGCGATGAAATACTACCAAGCTTTTGTTTCTCTTAAGATATTCATTAAAAGTAAAGTGTCGAAATCATTTTGTAGATACAATTCCAACATATGATCAAGGCAACTATCATTCTACTCCATATAAACTGTAAAGCTATTTCTTGTATTTTGTTAAACATTTGCTAATACTTCCAAAGTGATATTGCGCGTAATGCTTGAGTTATGCGTTGCGTTAAGAAATTCATGCAGAAACACTTTTTATAAACATTGCCATTTGTCTAAAATGTATTACTCTTTTTTACTTAATTTATTACTTATACGTATACATATGTATGTGACTATTAGAAATCTTGCACAGTTTGTGGTTTATACACGAAGGAGCTCCAATTGATTACCACAAAGTAAAAGTCATTTACATAGAATGCTTCTTTTTGATGCAAAGCATCTCGTGCGTTATAATGCCATTATATTGTTGACAACTTTAAAAAATACCTACTTAATCCAAGATTTGAGTTACCTGTCTAGCATGTAAGGCGCTTAAAATATTGAGCATTAAAGAAACATCGGCATTTTGCAAATATTTCAAATTATCTCATAAGCCAAGCCGGACACGTACAGAGGATGTTATAGCAAGTTTATATATGAATCAGGCATCTACAAACAATAATATACAGCTTGTTTAAAAACTCAAACTTGTATATTACATGAATATAATTTTATGTTATGTGCAGGACTCAAGTCTCTCAATAATGTTTATATTAGAGGTTATTTTCTGTATTGCTCAGAGAAAATATCTTTCACCCAGACATTAGGTGGTCACATTGTATATTTTGTGTATTTGTATGTATTTGATCCCATAAGAAAATGACACAATGCTTTACGGAAATACAGGTATTGACAAGGAAAATTGGCAAAATATGTAAAACAAAAATGTGAAAGTATGTAATTAATAATAAGGAAAGCGTCCCCGACTTTATTTACACCATTGTCTAGCAACAAAGATATTTTGAGTTTCTAGTAAATCCATCATGATAAGAAGAAAGAAGAATTGATGGAACAAGTATAAATTTTAATAAACCACGTTCTTGTTTGGCAAAATTCATGAATAAAACAAAGTTCAGGAAAATAGTGACAAATTGTTAAAATGTTGAAAAGTGAGTGCTTCTGAGATATACCGTTTTGAATTTGTTTTTCAATAATTCGGTTTAGTTGCTAATATGCCTACTTGTATGTCAAGTTACTTCTTGTTATAAACTACTCTTGAACAAAAATTTGTTGAATAACTTTGTGAGATTTAGTTAGCACCCATAATTCTGGGATACCTTTCTTTCATTCCAGAAATCCAATCGTAAATTATTATGATAGCATTCGTATTATTTATAAAAATATCCATTTACAGTAATACTAATTACAAATCAAATACTTATTGGAAACATAATCTCACTATATTATAGAATCAATCCTAATACTTTAGAGTTATAACTAGTGTTTTGCGCAAAGAAAACAAAGCCTACGTTATTATTTCAGTTGCCCTTTATTGGAAAAGACATCGATTTTATGAATGTTTACAAATAATACGGGAACGAGTGAAATTATGTGTATGAAGTAATGTATGTTTTATCTTTTTTTTTTTCTGTAAATTAGAAAATGCAGAGATGATTAAACATAGCGATTGTTACTTAAAAAAAGAGTTCTCATAGTAAAATATGTTCATGTTTGGACTGGATTTTCGGAATACCCAGTATAATATTTACAACTATAGGCTATTTACAGAATTCATAAGAATGTCAAAACTGATTTGTACAGCTAATGCCAAAGGAGAGATGTTTAAATTGAAGATTGCGTCTGTCAAAATTAATGTTACAAAGTTGGTACATCCTAAATCCATATTCTATATCATTGAACTTGCATTTAAGAAAGCTATGCAAAGAAGTCACAATACACAGGATGTTCCTTTTTAAATAAAAAACAATTTAACAAAGAACACCAGGAAGTCGAAAATATTTCTAACAAGTAGATCCTTATACATAATAACGTCCACCAAAATATCAAAAGCATACTTTAATTACTTTCAAACATACGTCTAGTAGGCTATCGTCGCGATTGACCCACTACATTAATTGTTTGTTGATATGTTGTATATGAAACACATGAAACTATAATTATTAAGTAAGATTTTTAAAATAGTGCTTGTAGCTAATATATTTTTGCACAGCTGTGTACAGCTCTATATTTCATCTCTATCAGCGTACCTAATCAACCGTTGACATGTGGAAGGTACCTGCAGCCGGTATAAAATTAAATACTGCTCAAAATAAAATTGTGTAATGAGTCAACGGACACAGAAGCGGGCGGACCATATTAATTTTTGAAAAAGTTGGCATCGTCTGTGGCGATCATAAATTATATGCACACATAAAATGAACTGGTGCAATAAAGTTCTGAAAGTAGTAGAACATTGACGTCCGCGAGTATTTTTATAGAAAGTTTTCGTTAGCGCGTTGCCAGTTAGTTTTATATCCTTGAATGTTGAAAACAGTGTTGGTAGCAAAGAGAACCTAAACAACTTGTGTTCTTCACACAACATGGAGAAGTATCAAATAATAGATTCTAAGTTAACTGCATCTTTATAACCTTATAAACAGTCTGCAGGAATATTTAGGATGGCAGTATCAAAAATACACTCTTCAGTCTATCAGTACTTCTGGCTTTGTTCGACGTGTGGCTAAAAGAGTAACGATAATGCAGTTTCACTCGAAATTGTAGAGTAGTTACAACCCACTAAGCTTGTAATATTACTAAGACCTTGACAACGTTGCTAATTCAGTAGTTAAAGCAACATGCGTTCGTAACATTACCATAGTTCCTTTGCACTTGTACCTGGGAAACGTTTTATAAATAATCTTCGCAATAACTTGACAACCTTGGAAAATTACTACAGACGTTTCCGCACCAAAAAGCTTTATAAGGTTTGTTTCTAAAGCGATTTCAAATCAATTGAAACCATTAGGGACGTGCAGTGACTGCACGTAAGTTAAAACGTCAAACTAATTTGGTGTTCGTGAAGATCTTCATATTGATTTCTAACCGTTTGCTAACAGTTGCTCCAGTTTGAAGATTATCGTCCAGTGATCTATGAGACGCATGCGCATTGCTATATTGTGAAGTGAAAAGTTGTTACAGGTTTTTTTTTTGTATATGTTCACACTTCACACACCTTTTATTCATGTCTGTGGTTTCGTTACGAATTAGCAGTTTCTAAAGTTATAACAAATTTGTAATTCTGACTAAACATTTCGTGTTTATTTTTGTTTTCACTTACCTATTGTCGTATTTGAATGTAAGATAAATCTATTGTATTCTTCTGCATATTTGAGTAGGTATATTTTCTCTCTAAGTCTATTAGATATGCTTGTAACTTATAAACCACCTGATAAATGTTAAGAGACAACGTGGAAATAGAGAACCGGTTGTAAATATGCCGCAAGCGTTCGTAGTTAAATTGCTAAATCCGTTTTAGTTCGCGCATGCGTAGATTAATCCAAATTAACCTCTGATTAAACTATCACTTGGCTGCAGAAACAAGCCTATCATTGACACAATGTTTTATTGTAACACGTTATGCGACTTAGTAATAATTAATAACATGCATACATGCAACTTAGAAGTCGAGTTTTAAATAACTTTCAACTACAAATACAATTCACATTTAATATTATGTAAGAAGAAATATATGTATGTACATGTATGCATGTTGTCAACAGATTCTATACTAGCATTCCCTAAAGAAGAGGCGACATCCAATATAAAATTTTGTTACTATAAAGTGCCCTCTTGAAACGTGTTTCGAAACTAATTAATCAAAGTGAAATACGCGCTTAACTCGTAGGTTTAAATTTTAATATTCGCCGATAAACAATTTGTCGTAGAAATACAAAGAAAAACAAACAGCAAACACCTTACTAAACCTTACTTCTCAAACACGTGGTAAAGACACAGGTAAACACCAAACAAAGTTTGCAAATGTGATGGTTTGCAATTGGCATATAATAATATAAAATAGTTATCTACATTAGATATACCTACTGTGCCCTCTATGAACATGTTCACGAATTTTTTTGGAAGTACCACTCAGTTCTATTTGTTGTCCAGGCCATGCTACAGATTGTACAGATGCAGTGTTGCCAGATTAGAAAATGAGAAATTCCTAAGCTTGCTTATAAAAAACCCTGAGAAACGATTTTTTGCATATAAATACGACTTAATGCATCTTAGTTATAGGAAAACTAAGGAAGTTTGTAATAAAAATATTTTAGTACTTACAAAATAAACACAAATTGTACAAAATGTAGTTACAAATACACATAAATATAGGCAACTATTTATTAGTGACTTTGACAAAAAAATATTTTATTCGGAATCTGTATCGGTGTCTTCTTTTAACATATACATTAATTGAAATTAATTAAGTTTTTCTATAAGGTTTGAATTAATTTTAAAATCATAACAATTGCCACTATGTAAAACTAAACTTTTTGTGAGTAGTAATCCTTCCAACCTGTCGCTCTTAAGTCTATTCCTTGTCGAGTTTGTAGATTGATTTGTGAGAAAACTTTCTGCAGCAGCACTGGGGTGCCCCAAACATAGTAAATTAAATACTTAAGTTAGAAAATTTGTTTTCACCATTTCCTAACTTAACTACAGAGTTTTTTCAGTAACATCACACCCACTCTCCTCCATCGCCTACCATTTTTTTTTGTATCGGCTATTAAATAGAAATATAACATGTAGATATTGGTACATTTACGCATGTACAAAGAAAAGGCAGCAAATTTAAAATAAACAATATTCATAACACCGTAATTCAAATTATTAATTATAGATGGTGTTGAAATATTTACAGTGACCTTTGCTAAGTGTAAGTAAATATTCACCCTATAATGGAATAATATTCTTTTGAATATTGAAAATCGTGAGATTTGAGGTCCGAATCGTGAGATCGTGAGATTTTATGTAAAATCGTGAATCTCACGATTTATCGTGAAGTCTGGCATCACTGTACAGATGCGACCCTCTGGCGTCAGCTTTGGTCATTGTAGTTTAAATTTTATGACGTTGAAGTAAAAACGCCGTTGTTAGTGGTGTGCGAGCGCGAAATTCAAATTTGCAATATACTGTTATGATCAAATTTTAAATTACCAAAATTTGCCGTGGATAAAAACAATCGCCATCGCGATTTAAATAAAGCAGAAAAGGGACGCTAATTAAATTCATCGCTTCATAGAATTAACTCGTATTTTGGCTGCGCTCCCAATATAAAGTGTCTAATATTTAAATCATAGAATGAATTCAAAGAAGAAGATAAGGTTGGAAGTTAGAATAGGCAGGTTTCTTCCAAGTAAAAATCAAGGCTAGTTTGTATTTTTTTTTCAAATTTAACTTTTGTTAATTTCCATCTATTGATATCAAAATTCGTTTAAAATTGTGCAAGAATAGTCCAGAATCCCACAGTTCATTTAAATAATTAATCAATTTACAAAAATTCAATTTTTTTGGCAATTTTCCCGAATTAAAACATTTCAATACACACGCAGTTTTCGTCATTTTGGTTTAAAAATATTTGATAATTTGCGTACAAATCGTTTAACCAAAAAGGTAGATATATCATATAAAGCAGGTAATTCAATGAAATTACATTGAGGTGATTGCCAAAACAAAAAATTATCATCACATTGGGAAAACATGTCCATTAAAACATGTACAAAGTGGTTCCAATTGATTTATTTATAAATGTTTTAGGTTTAAAAGTTTAGATTGCTTTTCTTCTTGTGAAATTAAAGTTTGATTAGTAAATTTTAATGTTGAAAAAATTCTAAATTGAAGAAATAAATTTAATAAACATTCCTGTGGAAAGTTACTTCAAGGATGATTAAATTCCACAGTCTTCAGTATTAATTTTAAATAAACCACTTGAAGCTTCATAGCTAGATAAGTTATAGAAGTTTTCAATAAATACATTGTATGATGTAATAAACACATTCAGACTACCAAACAATTCTGTATTTTTCTCATCAAATATTTTAAAATTGGTGTATAAAAATGACATACTACTTATGTGAGTGCTTTGGTAAATGATGTAGATATGTACATACATACATACATACATGCATACATGCATCACCAATACAATCCCTGGCCATATTACTTGAAACATGTCATAAATCAACCCTTTTACCTGGAAATTCCCATACTATTATAGTGATATTCTTTTGCTTTGAATCCGATCGTTTATAGGGGGACTAGATTATTGTATCAATAAATAAAAATACCAGAGAAATGATATTTAGAAGAGTAAGGTACGTATATATAAATATTTCAGTTATCAACTTACATTTAGCGAGTTCACAGTTTAGAGAATGCATCGATATTTTTTAAAATACTTCGTCATAACCGTATAGAAGCTAAGTTGTGGAGTATCGTTAAGTGTTTTGTGTTGATATGTCGTTATTGCAAAGGTAAAATTGTTATTCTATCTCTCTCTCAATAATTAGTTATTTGGAATTTGAAAAAAATTGAAATATTTGGGGTTTTTTGTAGAAAATGCCCGGGAAAGATTTAACAAGTGAACAAAAAGCCGCTATACAAGCTCCTCTACAATCAAACAAACATTCACAACGAGAAATTGCAAAATTACAGAAAGTATCTCCTTTTTCTGTATCGCGTTTAGCTAGAAACTTAAACGAAGGAGCTAGCACATCGACACAAAGACGGGCAAAGTGCGGCCGGAAAGAAAAACTTCGAAGAGATCTGACCGTGAAATTGTTCATCAGGCTTTGAGCAATAGATTTGCTACAATTAAAATGATTCAAAAAAATTTACAAGAGAGAGGAAGAGATTTCGAGCAGAACTGTCAGGCGCCGATTGCGCGAAAATCGCCTAATGGGCCGAAGACCTGCAAGAAAGCCGCGTTTAACAGAAAAAATGAAATCTGTTCGTCTCAACTTTGCAAGAGAATATCGACATTTCACAGACGAGAATTGGAAAAAGGTGAATAACTTAACATGATTTTTTACTGAATTAATGTTTGCATTATTTAATAGGTTTTCTTTAGTGACGAGCACAATTTGTTCGTAGACGACCTGGCGAACGTCTCACAGAGTCCACGGTTCTTCGAACTGTAAAATACCCTCCGCAGGTAATGATTTGGGGAGTGATTAGTGGAGACGGACCCGGCCCTTTGTATTTTGTAGAAGGTACAATGCGTTAAGAGCAGTACATAAATGTGTTAAAAAACACGTTATTACCGTATTTTAAGCCAAGACGTCGCATACCGACAGGGCGTATATTTATGCAAGATAATGCTCCTTGCCATGTAACAAAAAAGGTTAAGAAATTCTTTGAAGACAATCATATACCTCTTTTACGTTGGCCCGAAAATTCACCGGACCTCAATCTCATCGAGAACGTATGGAACCGACTAAAAAGTAAGGAATATGAAAGAGAAAACCCTACAAAGGAAATATTAATGAAGAATATAAAGGATGTATGGGAGAACGATGAAGATATAAAAGAGACAATCTATCTTGCATTGAAAGTATGCCCCGAAGAATTAAGGGTGTTATTAAAAATCATGGGTTATAGACTAAATATTAATTACTTATTTAATATTTACATATGTTACATAGTTTTACAATATATTTTATAGATAAAAAATATAATACATGTATAGTTTATATTTTATTATGAAGAAACTACAAAATATTGAGCGTTTCAAGTAATTTGGCCAGGGACTGTAGGCATGTCTTTGTAAGCATTTGTGTATTAAACATTAACTCTAAAATACTTTGTTTATCAGATTATAAATATCTATAGTTGGTATCAGTCCATATAAACTCAAGAAGAAATATAAATTTGCAATTTTTAAACTTTGTTTTGTCTACTTCCTTTAAAACATCGTCAAAATTATTTACAATTTGCTCCCTCTGCATATCAAAAGAAATTTACACAAAACAAATTTTTTGAAGTCCCCTGGAACTGAATGGCCTTGGATTTCTTGCATTTCCACTTTGTTGCCTTGCACTTCCAGCTCAGTTTTTTAAGCAATCTTGATTTAGTCTACTAGTGCAGAGAATGGTTTTACCAGAGAAATAAGCTCCTAATATAGTAATATAAACTCGCTAAATACTGAAACAAACACCGATAGCAGTATGGTACAGTATGGTTTTTATTGCTCAATTGGATTCTTATCAACAGAAATATAGTACTCGAAATCGTTTTCTATGTTGCAGAAGTAGCAATTAGCAAGCGGACTTTTACAGGAAAGTAGGGACAAGGTTATGCGAATGCGAACAAAAATTTTGCGAGAAAATAATGACCTGCAAGTGGTTTCAGTTTAGCAGGGGGAAACAAAATTAGGACTAGGTGTAGGGTTTGCTATGTGTCAGGGTTGACTAAAGTGTTTAAGGCTTTTGATGAATACTTCTGCATATGATCGTTTCCAAAAAATAATGTAATACTGAAAGACCTGCTTAGTAAATTTTACTAATTGGTTTCCAGAATAAAAAAAAACACGAGGGGTATCAGTAAAGTTGGCATTTTTTAAATTTCGCGGATAATTTAAGTTGGTAGTTATAATAAAGGACATATTTGTTAAGAAATTGGCGAATATGACCTTTATTGCCGGAACTATCAACTTAAATTATTCGCGAAATTTTAAAAATGTCAACACTAGATAATCAATGTATAATAAAAATGAATGTGATATTAAATATATTATGTAACTTGGTTTAATTTTTGTGCACCAATTTGTATCATCAAATTTATTTCGCAATTGGAGCAAGTTTGAACTTAAATAAGTTATTTTTAGATTATTGAAATTACACAGACAACGTTTAAATAATTGTTACATGAAATATATGTATATGTTGTGATTGAAAAGTAATACTGTAGTATTAGACGTATGCCAATTGGTTTAATTTTATTGCATCTTGATATTCGTGTCGACATTCGAACAAGTTTGAACTTGCACAATTAATATAAATAAATTGTACACCCTCTTTTTCTACGATTTTTCAAATTCCAGTTCCACAACTTGTTTTGTTTGTTGTTGTGCTAGACGGTGCGTATTACTGCTTCGTAGTAGCAATTAGTACTACAATGATTACGTTCTCTATTTATATTGTATGAAAAAGACATATGTATACACATAAGGAAAGAAAATGTCTAGCTATACGAAAAAGCGCACATGTGATAACGGTAAACACGAATGGGTGATTCACCACAGGCGGAGAGGTTAGCGGCAGTCGACGGCTCACGACAGTTACCAATGTGGGTAGTTACGAGGTAGACTTGCATTATGTGCGGACGATCTTAGAAGAGTTTCTAGAGTATTTATTTTTCTTTTCATTTATTTTATCAGAACCTGTTTTTATTTTCGTCTTTAGAGTTTCTTATTACTTCTGTCTAAGTTTCGTAGCAACAACGAAATAAATATGCGAAACTCTCATTTCCAGGCGACCATGACTTCAAATTATTACGTGCGTTCTTACACATAGTAGGTCTACATGCCAACGTTGTTAAAAGCGTACTAACGACCCGCATCGAGTCGATCGGATTCCACTCAATCCCCTCCTCGCTCTCGTCGTAGATATATACATATAGCTAATTTTACATTTTCCCAACAGCAGTTAATTTCTAGAATATTTTAACTTTAAACCTTATGCACTCGACATCTTTTCGCACATTGAACGAAACTGTCACTATATACAATAGCGATCGAGATCGAATTTGAATGAGAATTCCATTTGTAGGCCATTCGGTTCGTGTATAAGAATCCTACAAGATACAATTCCCGAACACTCTTGATAAACCGATATATATCTAGCCCAACTTTCGTAAATGCCTTCTGTCTAGACATCTGTACAACTTATGCATGTGCACTTCTGAAATTTCTAATGCTTAATTTATAATGAGCTCAAACAAATAAAAAGTTACCTAACTTACTAATAGGTAATTGAAATTGACGAAGAAAATAAAATTAAAACGATTTGAAGTTTTCGATTTAGAGATCAAATTTGTTGTAGAGTTTGGATTTACCACTGTTATTGTAACTTAAAACTAGCTTTCCCATTGGCAAGTGTAAATATTTAAATAGATCACAGCGGTTCTCTTGTTTTTGACTTCTGCTTTGGATATGAAATTTTTTAACGGCGTTCATAACAAATCTAATGGCTAGACTCCAAGAAAAAACTACAACAATGTGTTGTAAATTTGAGAATTAATAACTTGGCATCTTTATTCTGGACTGCTTTTTATTTGCTATGTTGCTTTAAAAACACACCCACGAACGCGAAAGTTCTTAAGTAAAAAAATTGTATAGTATGTAAATAGTAAGTCAATAACAAAAACAGTTACCAATTAAATTATGTAGTATTCAAATATTGTGGGTAGTTTCAATGAGGTTTTCGATTCTCAAACTTTTTTAAAAACATTTCTCTTGAGTATCATCTAAGGAGCGATGACATGTTAACATGTTTCGGGAGTGTATATAACCTGAATGTTACCTGAACTGATGCTCTAATAGGTAACGCTAACTACATTGTAGGTTTTTTTTTTATTAATTAGGTATTGCCCATTATACCACATTATGTAAACATCCGGTAAACAGAAACTACCCGTGACACAGCTTTGTCGTTTTATATCTAACAATGGATCCAAGAAAGGACAAGGTTTGAAAACACATTTCACGTTCTGGGGTGCATTATAGTTATTTATCATGGATGTATCGATAGGCTTGTTCGTTCGGGCTGCACCTCGGTGTAGTATGAAATGACGTCACTGGGGTGGTCAGTGCAAGTAGGTGTATGGTTGTGTACAGCTGCACGCAGGCCCAACGCTCTAACCTCTCTTTTATTGTTTTTGACATTTGTTAACCGCCTTTTATATTTAAAGTGAATGTATTCGCAGAATGCTAAAAAATCCGTTTCATATATTATCGGATCGACAAAAACATCGCTTGGTGATGACATCAACGGTTGATCCCGTTTCATCAGATAGTGTTATTTCTGAGGATATATTTTCGCTTTCAGGAGTTGTGATGTCCCAGTTTAAAGATTACAATGAAAACGCCTTGGACGGAACAGTGAGTAAATGGTTTCGCTAAGTGAAATTAAGATTTTCCCCAAGAATATTTAATCTTTTTTTATTTGGTAGGTTATACCTATAGAATGTCATTTTTTACTTTAGTATAATGATTTATTTTTTTCTGCTGCTTTCTTTGAATTCACTTTCTAACGACTATTTTTTAGGCTTTTCATAAGAAAAGAAACGTTTTTACGTTTATTTATTTAAATAATCAGACTACAGGTCCAGATGCAGCACCAACGTTGCTAATGAAGGATTGCATATCGTGTCTTGTAGAGCCTCTACAATGCATTTATAACACTATTGTAAAACAGAAAAGACTGTCCCGATATATAAATCTGGGGATCGAACTCTGATTCAAAATTACCGTCTTGTTTGTGTCATATCAAACTTTGCTAAACTGTTTAAGACGATTCTTTATAATAATCTTTTCCGACACGCAAGTTCCCGTAATCAGCATGGTTTTATAAAAGGCCGTTCAACTACTTTACTCAATTTAGTCTCAGAAGCGCTAGATGACAGAAAACAGATTGACGTAATATACAGACTTTAACAAAGCTTATGACCGCATGCAGCATAAGTTACTTCTGAATAAATTGCAATCATTCGGGCTTTGTCTCGTTGGTGGAGAGTTGCTACGAGGACAGGAGACAATTTGTAGAGTATGAAGGTATTTCCTCGAGGAATATTTTTTTTTATCTGATTACTGTTAAATAATAATGGATAGTGGCAGTGCTGGTGAACCTGTGGCAGGCCCTGGTCAGCCAAAGAAACAAAAATATTCCCAAAATTACAAAGAAGATTGGGAAAAAATAGACTTTAAGGGATGACTCTGTAGAAGCAAAAAAGGAAAAACGCTTGCCAGATGCAAAAGCTGTGACGAAGATATAATTATTTCCAGTGGAAAAGACCCTTTCATTAAACATAAAAATTCAAAATTCCATTGTGATAAATTGGAAGTGATAAGCAGTCAGCGAAGAATAACCGACCAGCGTAAATTTATCTGGGGCGCGACAATTAAAAGAAAACATTGCTGAAGGTAAAATAGGTACAAAATATTTAAATTCTATTAATCCATGAATATATTTGCCAGCTGAAATACGATTGCAGCATTCATAGCGGAGCACAATCTTCCATTTTTGGTAATGGACCATTTACCAAAAGTGATAGCAAAAATATGTGCGGATTCCAAAGTCACCCAAGGGTTAGCATGCGGCAGGAAAAAAACTAGAGCTATCGTGCGAAATGTTTTAGGGAGGGAATCTTTCAAGAATTTGTGTGAAGATTTGAGAACAAGCAAATTCTCTCTCATCATAGATGAATCTCCTGACAGGTCAACACAAAAGCATCTATGTCTAGTCGTAAGATATTTCAAAAACAATATCGTACAAGATACTTTTCTTGGTCTTATACAAAAGCAGTGCAGACGCTAATACTTTGCACAATTTTATTAAGAATTTTTTTTTAACGAACTCAATTCAGTACAAAGATAATATGATTCGTTTTGCCTCTGACGGATCAAACGTAACGATGGGAAGACATTGTTCTGTGGTAACATTGTTAAAAAACAATATTCCAGATTTATTTATCATGAAATGTATGTTATTCATACCATTTATGCGCTTCGTACGCTTGTCAAAAACTTCCTAAACACGTAGATCTTACTAGAGCCATTTTTAATTATTTTAATTCAAGTCCAAAAAGAATTGCCGAATTCAAAGAATATCAATTGTTTTGCAATATTAAAATTCACAAAATTCGCTACCCATCACAAACATGATGGTTATCAGTACATCAGCTTGTACACCGAATATTGGAACAATTTGGTGCTCTCCAATTGTATTTTACAACTGCTGTGGTCCAATGAGATGTCTCAGCTGCAGACAACATCCTCCAAAATTTAAATAATCTACGAAATAAACTTTTTTTATTTCTTGATTATGTTTTACCATTTTTTAATAACTTAAACCGCGAAGCTCCAAAATTACATGTCTTGTATACTATTGTCTGTAATATTTTACGTACATTTGGTGATTGTTTCTTAAAACGAGAATACCTAACCGTAACACCCCTGGAAGATATTGATTTGAAAAATCCAGTTGGAAGATTTATATTTGGGAATAAGCGTTGCGGTGTATTTGCAAGAAGCGGCGGATCTAAGTAGTGAACATATTAATTTTTTCAAAGTTCGCTGCTTAGATTTTTATATCGAAAGTTGCGTACAAATAATTTCACGATTTCCATTAAAAAATAATCCAACCCAAAAATTTTATTTTATCAAATTTTACATACAAAAAATTATATCAACCGAGAAAATTGCTTTCATTTTCCAATTGAACAAAAATTAATACAGAATATGAACTACAAAACTCTAAAAAATCTTCCTGAATAAAAATCAATAAAAATCTAAGTGTATTTGAATTTTTTTTACAAATTTGTGTTAGTTATACATTTCGTTATTATATTACAGGTATTTTTGTGTTTTGTTAATAGTTTATTATTTTTTATTAGTTTAATTGTTGAATTTATATCTCAATAAACTTATTGTTCAAAAAATTGTTGACTTTGAATTTCGAATGCAAAAGTGTATATATAATCTACCGAATTTTGCTGAAGGTATCTCTCGATTACGGAAAAGCACAACGGAACAACACTGGCAGTGAGTCAGTCGCCTACGTACGTACGTGCTTGAGTTATGAGCTCGGTTTCACTATTTCAGAAAATTCGTAATATATCGTATTTGATTTTTATGATATTGATGAAATTTAATCCCTGATTATTTTCAAATAAATACTTTATTGTAATATTGCTTTATGAAGCAAAGAAATCGTTCTCAATAAAAAAAAAGAACCTCTCATTATAAAATATCTAGATTACATTTTTTCGTTTCCAAATATTCAATATATTAAATGTTCAAATAATAATTTTTAGGGGCAAATTGAATTCCAAAACAAAAACATGTTTTCTAAATCTAATTAATGGAACTTTATCTTAAAATGAATCGTATTTGTATGTGTAAAAATTCTATTGTGCCTACTATTACGATAGAGAGTGGATAGATATTCAAATAAGCAATCATTTGCAGTGCTGCTAGTAACGTAGTATCATTTAACGACTTCTTAGAAAGAACATAATTCAAAAAACTATGCCACAATATAACTGGGAGATACAAACAAAGCAAATTAAAAATAACAAAGGAGCAAAAAATCGAGAAAGGCAACGATAATCAATTAAAGAAATAGGGATGTAACGCATCGCTTGACTAGTCTACTGCGATACTCTTATAGCAGCGGTTAGATTATTACTGATACTGATCATGCCCGTTGCGCAACTCCCTCCCTTACACTTTTATGGCGAGCAAATTTTGGAACAGGGCCCGTGTATTTTAGCGGCTCACTTTATTACGGAACTTGCTAACGCAGTATATATTTATATTGATAGCTTTTTAAAATTAAAGTAATGTTAATTTTAATACGCCACATAAAAAGTTTGACTTTAATAAATAATATAATAAATAAACGTAATTTCTTAACAACGTGGATGAGACTGGTGAAAAAATTGCTTCATCAGGTTTGTTTCCACATTTGTTTCGATGAAGGATGTTCGCTGTGTGAACTTTACACAATACTTTAGCTCCATTAAAATTCAAATCCGGAAATTCACTGATAGTGATAAATTTAGTGAGTTTATCAGCCAACGGTCGTTTATTTTCCTTGCCTACGTTAGACATACTTACTATACATACCGTTTGGGAAAATGTGAAATTAGCTATAGGTTTGTTTCTGCAGCCGATTTGTGATAGTTTGATGAGAGGTTAATTTGGATTAATCTACGCATACGCAAACTAAAAATGATTTGAGACTGATTTAACAATTTAACTGCACGAACGCTTTTTTTACAATTACCAGGCGATGTATAAGTTACAAGCGTACTTAATAGATTTAAGAGAGAAAATATACTCAAATATGCAGATGAAAACAATAGATTTATCTTACATTCAAATATTACAAAAAGAGGTAAGCGAAAACAGAAATAAACGTGAAATGTTTAGACAGAATTACAACCTTAAAGGATCTGTTAATTCCTAACAAAACCACAGACAAGAATAAAACACGCGTGAAGTGTGAACATATACAAAAAAACCTATAACACAACTTTTCACTTCACAATATAACAATGCGCATGCGTCTGATGTTTCATTGGACGATAATCTTCAAACTGGAGCAACTATCGGCAAACGGTTAGAAATTAATTTGGAGATCTGCACGAACGCCAAAACAAACCTTATATCGCTATATCAGCATATATACCGATTAGGAAAATGCGAAATTAGCGATATCGCTACTCCCTCCTCGCTCTTAAGCGGGCAATAGAACCGATGTGGTTAGTTACGAGGTAGTCTGTCATGTGCGGACGATCTTAGTAAGAATTTCTAGAGTATTTATTTTTCTTTTCTTTCATTCCATCAGAGTCTGTTTTTATTTTCGTATTTAAAATTTCTTATTAATTTCGTCTAAACTTCGTAGCAACAACAAAATAAATATGCGAAAGTCTCATTTCCAGGCGACCTTGACTTCAAATTATTACGTGCGCTTTTCGCACAGTACGTCTACATCCCAACATTTTTCCAAGTGGACTAGCATCACTAGCATCTCACGCATCGAATTGCCGGGATATCATTCAATCCCCTCCACGCTCTCTCGCATGTACGGCGAGAGAGCGAGGAGGGGATACCGATATAGCTAATTTCTCATTTTCCCATTCTGTATATGTAATTATATATATATTATAATTATGTGTAACGCTGCGAAAGGTTAAGGAGAAACTTTTGCAGTAAATCAATAATTTCATTCGCTGAGGTAGCTCACGCCGATTTGTCTGTATACATATGTCGCATCATGGGGCGCGCAACCTTACTTCTAACCAGGCGCGAAGCGCTCTGTGCCTGACCTAGAGATATCACAAATTACTAGGCTTTATTATTAGACTATGTAAGGTTTTTTAAAACATAGACACTGTTGTATTGTTGTATAACTCTTTGATACGCTGCAGATTGGGTTATTGCAGCGTGATATGGTCTCCGATATATTACAAGTACCTATATTCATTTACCTGACTACATACAGAAGCGTTTTTTGAAGTACCTTTATTACAAACAGCATAACCATGATCTGCATGCTACTTATGAGTTCTTGCTAGATGAATGTAGATTTACTTCTTTGTGCAATGCCAGAAAAAATGCTGCTACATTGCATTTATAATTAATTCATAACATTGTTGATGATCGATTATATTTGTAGCGAATTAACTTTTATGTTCCGAGGTTTAATTTTGAATAAAATAGTTAGCACTAACTTTCCAATGAACTCATCTTTGCATGTAATGTGTACAATCAGTTAGCAATTGTTTTAATTTTACGTAATATTTATAGTAACGGAGTGATATGCATTCCTTTGCTTTTTTCCTTTATTACTAATTCTGCACATGTTTAGGTTTAAGTACTTATGTTGTAATAGTTACCACCGTGTAAGTAGATTTACAATCTGTTGGGTTAATAAATATTCACCAGGTAACGGTATTTAAAAAGCTTGCTGGAATACTTTACAACAACTTATAACCGCGCTTTATAAGTAACGCTGGCCACGAGCGGTACCACGCATCGGCGTAGAATCAGTTCGGACCGAGAGGAACGGTAGTATTACTTCGTCTGCGGAGCAGTACGGACATTTTCGCTGCCGGTCATTTGCGCAATTGTTTATATGTCCTAGAAAAATTATGATTTCGTCAGCAAAACGACCGCAGTCGGACAAACATCGAAAATTTATTGGAGAAATTCCAGACTTAATATATGAAGGTGCTAAAATTGAATGTGTAATCTGTAAAATCCTGTTAATGAGTTGGTCCAGACAACATTGTCTACGACACGTAAATAGTGAAAAGCATGTCTCAAAAAGAAATTGCGCACGAGACAATGAAAAATTTATATTTAATTTAAGCGTTACGTTTATCGCATGTAATATACCGTTTAATTTACTAGACAAGCAACCATTTATCTGCTTTTGGAATAACTATTCGGAGTGCAAATTACCAAGTCGAACATCGTTACGAAGAATTGTGCCATCTGCGCGCGAACATATTGAACAAAAAATAAAATCGGAGTTGAAAGATCAAAAATTGTGGTTATGTGTCGACGAAACAACAGATTGGAAGAAAACATTCTGTTCTTAATGTAATGGCACGCAAATTGGAACCTCATCAATCGGCACCTTCAATTCTATTAGTCTCCAAACGAATACAACAGTGTACTGCCGAAGTAATTTCAAAGTTAGTGTTAAATACATTGGACAAGTTTGAACTTTCAACAAACCAACTCTTGATGTTAGTGAGTGATGGTGCTGCAAACATGCTTTCTGTAGGCCGGTCTCTTAAAAAGCATTCTGCTAATTTGTTACATCACGTGTAAAATTCATGCTCTCAATCTTGTGGCGGATAGTATCAGAAATGTTATCCTGAGGTAGACGCTTTAATAGCGCATACCAAAGCAGTATTTGTCAAATCACCGAAACGTATTCGCGAATTTCACAGACTGTGCCCCCGTATACCAGAGCCACCAGAACCTATTCTAACTCGTTGGAGAACATGCAGGCCGCGTTTTATTATCATAAATATTTTGACAATATTAAGAACGTGGTTTTACAATTCGATACAAAGGAAGCTGCCGCTATCCAGAAAAGCCAGTCGAAATTTCAAGATAGTCAGGTTAAAATGGATTTAAAAATCATTCACGACAATTACTTCGGGCTAGCAAATGCAAAAGAAAAATTACAAAATCCTGCGGTGCCGTTAGCAGAATCTCTACAAATAGTGCAACATGTTCACGCACAGCTATGCGCGATTGAAGACGCAAAAAATGTTTCTGTTTAAGAAAAATTTGAAAGTGTTTTTGAGAAAAATTCTGATTTGGCACATTAAGACACATTTGTGAAGGTGCGTCAACAGAATCGTTAAGTTATTTGAAAGATTATTTTACTTACGCAAATATTACGTCACTAGATGTAGAGCGTTCGTTCTCTGCATATAAACGCATTTCTTCCTCATGCCGTACTAGTTTTGCCGAAACAACAGTTGAAACACATCTAATGTTGCAGATATTTAACAGACATTATTCACTTTGTGATTTCACGGAGGACTCTTAAAATGGTAAGTGTTTGAGCACGTGTTATTTAATTTTTATTTAAAAGATGAGCGAAATTATTTGCGGCAGCAAACATCTCTATTAGCAGAATAACTCTAGTGGAACGCGAGGCCTGGTCGACTCTACGCTACTGCGCGGTACCGCTCGTGGCCAGCTTTATTTATAAGAAATAATTCAATTGGGATTTATAAACACGAATTAAATTAAGTATGTTCTGTGTGTGTTAAGTAATAATTTTATTTTAAATATATTAGTTCAGTCAAACTTATGTGAAACAGCGATGAACTCAGGAACAGAAACCAGAATATTCTCTTCTATTGCGTCATATCTTTCTGTGGTAATAATAAAAAATGCCAGAACAGTCTTACGAAAATATTTTCTGATTATATGAAAGAAGTATTCGTCCAAGTAGTGGGAAGAGTAATGGAGTTTGACGGTGGAAATCTGGTTTTATAACATCAACAATTTAACAGTTTTATTAGTAAACAAGTGTACGAAACCAAATATAAGCAATGAAAATATACACAGATCCATTTAATTTAATTCCCAGCTATATTATTGTATATTGTTTTTATTGTATATTAAAAATACATAGGGTTAGTCAACGTTTTTCTCTACTTATTCTCCACTGAAAGACCATATTAACATTTGAGATATATAGTAATTATTAGTGCATAAAAAACAGTTTTGATAGGACGATTATCTACATAATGGCGCAACTAAATAATTTTTTTAAATATAACACCGTGTATATTATATAGCTTTTATATTTTACAACACATTCTCAATACGTTTTCTTTAAGGTGCGTTGTTTGTTAGCTTAGTTTAATGGTTTTGAAGATATTTACAATTTAAAAAAAACCTGTTTGTTAGGCGTTTACTAAATTTCTTATATTTCATGACGGCGTTGATCTTGCGACTCCTGTGATAAACAGCTAGATAGGGCGTGTGATATATTCACCACTGTAATGAAACAAAAAATACAATATGACGAATGTTGTAACACTTTATTACAAATAAGTCTATATTATCATCACCTATATTAGGTGTTACAGGTATGGGAAGATAGAAGTGTCAAGTGTCGCACAACACATAAACGATACCGGGCATAATATTAAATTGGGAAACCTAAAATTAATGATGACCACATGTATTGGTCCTTTTTCCGCCTTTTCTCCTTATTTTAACTTGCTGCTACACTAACGCAAATAGGACTTTTATATTTTTCTTGAAAAGTAGGATAGACGGGTCGTTAGATTTAATGTGAGTCCTCACATTAACGGTACGCTGCGAAATGAGACTCACTTCTTCGAACGGTTCAGTTAATAATAATTTGTGTGGTGCGGAGTGTACCGAGAATATTTGTTTTTCATACTACCTCACAGTCCTTGCTATCATTATTATTATCAGTATTAAATGGCCAGTTGTCATACAAGCTACTCTAAATAAATTGCTAAATTGAACAAAATACGATTGGTAGTAATTTTCTTATTTAAAATGAAACATTATGTATCCACTAATGGATTCGTAATGGTTGTCTTTATACCTAAAAATGTTATTAACCATATACTGCATCTACCTGTAGTAGTTTGTTTGATATTTCATTTTTGTATTAAATTAACTACATTTATCTTTACAAATTATACGTAGGTATGGATAAATTGAAAAAATTGTGTCTTTGGAAAAAAATATGGTGTAAGTATTTATTGTGTTTATTTCTATTTGTTTGCTCACACACAGTATCACAAAAGTTGACTCTATCGTTCTAAAGTAGGTTTTTTTTCTTATTGCTACAATTCTATTCTGTAGGTATCAAATTTATACTTTCCCAATATTCTGTTAATGGTTGATTAATTAATAAGACTATTTGAAAGTATAACAAACAGTAACAAAGAAACAAATAAATAAGAAAAAAAAAACAGGAAAATTAGCGGCTCCTAGCAAAATGTGGGGCCAAATCGTCTGTATTCTTTATAAATAAGTCAAATATAATTTTTCAATTTAGTTGTTTTATAGATATTTCAATAATTATAATTCAATGTAATTAATACAATAAAAATTGAAGTATCTCCTAAATCGCTGAGAAATACAGAATATGTTACAAAATCTACAAAAAAAACAATTCTAAACTAGTGTAGTACACAAATATTATATACTATACAGTTGTTTAGTTTGGATCGGTGTAAGAGTGACATACGTGCATGCATGAATTATAGCACTGTTAACACACCAAACAACATTTTTATTGCTCGCTTAGGCCTAATCTTAAAAGCAAACAATAAAAGCAAACAGTGGCAGCTAGTAGCGATGTAAATGGGAGGTCAATTACAACGCTTCGATTTCCTCGTGTATTTTCGTTGCATAGTAGAAGGTACATGATATGCAATAAAAATACACGAGGGAATCGAAGCGTTGTAATGCAGTTCCGCAGCCACAGTGTACCAGCCGCCGCTGATAGCAATAAATGTCAATACGTAACAGAAATTAATGACTTTGACAATTATGTATAAGCAAATATTAAATATTTTCGTAAAATGATTTTTTCGAAATTTTGGGCTGGTAGTAGAAGAAATATTGTATACCTCCCGGTTCGTAAGTGCTTTTGTAAAACTGCACTTACTTGTTACATAAATCACTATTTAGTAATCCTGCAGTGTAGGGCTCCCATTTCATATGGCCCGTCTGCGCATGCTGTTGAGATGAAGTAAACATAACCTTAGTGTATTTTTGTAGTACAAAGTTGGTAGTAAAAACAAAATATAGTTGGCAATAGAATCTAAGAAGGAAGGAGTGGTCATGGTTGTCACATAATGTTTTGTGTTTTGTAATGTGTTCAATATATCTATTAAAACTGTTAAAAAGGAAGCATGTGTGTGTGATAGTTTGTATTTAAAACACAATCATCGATGCTCTACAGGAAACAACTAATATTTTAACATGGTAGCAGAGCGTAGTTAATTCTCTCTGGAAAGAATATATGTTAAGTGACCTAAAAAAAAAAAATGGCGGTAAGCAACGCGGCAGAACGATATGGAATAGATCGTTTTAATGGAAAAGATTTCAATAGTTGGAAATTTCGTGTAGAGGCTGTACTGGATCAGTTGGATTTAAAGAAATGCATAACTGAAGAGGTTAGGGATAACGCATCGGAAGATTTATTAAAGAAAGATAAACAATGTAAAGTGTTGATTATACAGTGTATTACAAATGACTATCTTGAATATGTTAAAGAGAAGGGAAGTGTGTATGAAATGTGGAAAACGTTAACAGAAACCTTTGAAAGAAAAGGGGTAGCTTCACAATTGTATTTGTGAAAAAAGTTTTTAACAGTAAGGTACGTAGAAACAGAAGCTTTGGAGAGTCACTTCAAGAAATTTGATGAATTAGTTAAAGAACTTAGAGCTGTCGGAACAAAACTTGATGATATGCTAGTAGTATGTCATTTACTAAGTACTTTACCCAATTTCTTCGATGGGATAGTAACAGCACTAGAGACCCAAGATCCAAAGTTGTTGACAGTGGATTTCAGAAAATAGAAAAACATTTCAGGTGGATGAAGCAGCGTTCTACAATAAACCAAATAGGAATGTGAACAGTAAATTTAGTAAAAATAGAGGTGGTAAAACATTCAATCAAAATAGACATTATAATAGCAACTTTAACAAGGTGAGTTCGAGTGAGAATGTGCAAAGTGCAGGTAAAACTGATATAGTTCGTTATAAATGTTGAAAACATGGGCATCCTAGATTTGAATGTAGAGCTAAGACACAAGCGAATGTGGTGAATAGTGAGGAGCAAGACATGCGAGTGGCATTCTTAACTGCCACATTATCTACACACATAGAACAGGACAAAGAAGGTCTTGTTACATTTATTATTGACTCGGGGTCAACTGAACACATGGTTACTGAAGAAAGATACTTCAACAAGATAGAAGAATTGGAAAGGGCGATAAAAGTAGTAGCAGCCAAAGAAGATACTGCAATGGAAGCAACGAAACGAGGGGAAATAGAAATTTTAATGAAAAACGGTAACAATATAATTCCAGGTAAAATTACAAATGTATTATTAGTTAAGAATTTACGACACAATTTACTATCTGTATCAAAGTTAGAGGAAAATGGAATTAAAGTAACATTTAGTGATAGTAAAGTATTTTTGATTAAAAATAATCAATTATTAGCAACTGGCTTTAAAAGTAGAAATTTATTTATAATAACATTTGAATTAGACAACTTTAGTATACAGGGTGAAAGCCATAATTGCATGAATATTTCAGAATTAGAAAATTGGCATAAAAGATATGGACATATTAGTTGATAGTTTATTTAAATTAAAGAATAAAAACATGGTAAATGGATTCAATTTTGTTTCCGGAAAGGTGCAATATAAAGGTAAATGCGAAAAATGTGTACCGAGTAAACAGACAGAGACATTTGGGAAGAAAATATTAAAAGGAAGAAGTTCAAGGCCGTTGCAACTTATACACACTGATATATGGACCATTTGATCCTGTCACTGTAAATAACGAATCATACTTCCTTACGTTCATAGACGACTATACGGGATTTAGAATTGTCTACTTGTTAAAGACAAAGAATGAAATGTTCGATTATTTTGTTCAATATGAAGCATATGTCACAGCTCACTTTAATTTGCGAATTGCTACTGTTAGATGTGATAGAGGCGGGGAATATAGATCAGGAAAATTCATTCAGTTTTGTAAAAATAAAGGTATAAAGTTGCAATATACAGGACCATATAATCCTCAGTTGAATGGAGTAGCAGAACGAGCAAATCGTACAATTACTGAAAGAGCTAGAGCAATGATATTGGAGTCAAATTTGCCTAAGGAGTTTTGGGAGAAGCGGTGAGAGCGGCTACATATGTAATAAATAGGAGTCCTACAAATGCCTTGGAAGAAGACAAAACACCTGCAGAAATGTTTTTTGGAGTAAAGCCTGATGTGAGCAAGCTAAAGATATTTGGTTGTTTGGCGTACAAATATATTCCTAAACAGTTTCGAGGAAAATTTGATCCAAAGAATGAAAAATGTATTTTTGTTGGATATGTGGAAAATGGTTTTAAATTATGGGATCCAATACAAGAAAAATTCAAATTTGCTAAAAATGTGACATTTGATGAAAATAAAACCATAAGAGTTAAATTTTGGGAATTGTTCTGAGAGGCAGGTGATAGAGGAATCTGATGTAGAAGACAATGTAGAATGCGGAGATCAAACGATACAAAATGAAACTGAGAAAGAAGCAACAGAAAAGGGTGAAGGATCCAAAAGAAATAGAAGATTGCCAGAAAGATTGAAAGATTACGTAGTAGGCTCATTTTTGGCATACTCAGAGAATGCTCCAGAAAGTTATGAAGAAGCGGTGAATAGGCAAGATGGTGAGAAATGGAGATGTGCCATGCAAGATGAACTGAAGTCAATGAAGGAAAACAATCTTTGGGAGTTAGTAGAGAGACCAGATTGTGAAAAAGTAATAGATAGTAAATGGATATATACAATAAAAAACGAAAATCAAAAAGACGAGCGATATAAAGCAAGATTGGTAGCTCGAGGTTTTATGCAAGGAGGAAATACAGTACAAGAAGAGGTTTATGCACCAGTAGCAAAATGCCACAATTCGTATGCTTATAGCAGTGGCAAATCATTTAAGGTTACATGTAACTCAATTAGACGTCAAGACAGCATTTTTAAATGGAAAAATTGAAGAAGAACGTGCAGTTTATATGGAACAACCTGACGGATTTCAAGAAGGAAACAGATTGATTTGTAGGTTGAAGAGGGCTATCTATGAATTAAAAACGTCGCCAAAGAAGTGGAATGAATGTTTTAATGAATTTATACAAGATTTAGGATACAAAAGGTCAGACAATGACAGTTGTTTATATACGAAAATTAATGGCGAGAGACGAATATATATTTTAATATATGTCGATGATCTGTTAATTGTTGCGACAAAGAAAAAGGATCTCGGACAATTACAGAAGAAATTAAATAGCCGATTTAAAATGACAAATGTAGGAGAACTTCGTCATTTTCTGGGTATAAATATTGAATGGGATGAAGATACAGGAACAGTCAAATTAAGTCAAAAGACATATATAGATTCTACACTAAAGAAGTATAACATGGCAGAATGCAAAATTGCAGCAACACCAATAGAAACCAATTTAAAGTTAGAAAAGAACGAGGACCCAAGTAAAATCACCCAACTAAGCCTTTGCGAGGATTGGTTGGAAGTTTTATGTATATAGCCCTCAGTACACGTCCTGATATAATGTATGCCGTGAATTACTTTAGCCGGTATCAAGAAGCACCAATAGTAGAGATGTGGACATATTTAAAACGCATTTTACGATATTTAAAAGGAACCAGAAATTATTCTCTACAGTATACAAGAGATAAGATGGAAGTAGTTTTGGAAGGTTTTTCGGACGCGGATTTCGGAAGTGATCTTGTGGATAGAAAGTCAGTGAGCGGATACGTGTTTAAAGTTAGTGACAACGTAATCTCGTGATCATCTCAGAAACAAAAATGTTGTGGCTTTATCCTCTACCGAATCCGAGTATATCGCATTAACTGCAGCAGCGTGCGAAGCCGTATGGATGAAGGGAATAATGAAAGACTTACAAGTGTTTAATCAAGAAAAGATAGTGATAATGGAAGACAATCAAAGTGCGATTGCTCTTGGTAATAGTTCAGAGAACACCAAGCGTACTAAACACATTGACGTAAAATTTCATTATATTAAACAGAAAGTGTCAAGTGGAGAAATTCAACTTAAGTACATTAGGTCATCAGACCAAGTTGCGGACATGTTTACAAAGAGTTTAAGTGTAAACCTTTTCCAAAACCATTGTAACAATTTAAATGTTAAATAAGTACTTGTTCAAATGTTTATTCTATTCTCATATGTATTTTCACCAGTTATGTTTAAGGAGGAATGTTAAGATGAAGTAAACATAAGCTTAGTGTATTTTTGTAGTACAAAGTTGGTAGTAAAAACAAAATATAGTTGGCAATAGAATCTAAGAAGGAAGGAGTGGTCATGGTTGTCACATAATGTTTTGTGTTTTGTAATGTGTTCAATATATCTATTAAAACTGTTAAAAAGGAAGCATGTGATAGTTTGTATTTAAAACACAATCATCAATGCTCTACAGGAAACAACTAATATTTTAACACATTACTAGACGGTGTTGCCAGATTACAGTATCAGTATTAAAAGAAATACTAAATAGTCATACATTATTTATTATTTTCCTTATTAAAAACACAAGATTACGACACAACACATAATATGCCGTTGTTAGAATTTGATCAAGTATCCAATGACTGCAAAATATCTTTCCCGCCATTTATAGAGTGATCTGTGGAATTGTTTGATCATTTAATTTGCCTTTTCTCACTCTAGATGATTAAGCCACCTTTTCCTGCCATTTTGAATACAGAAAATTAAACTAAGCTAATAAATATAAATACTTGTAACTAAAATGTTTCAATTCCGCTAAATAATTCTTGAATAACTCAAATAATCAACAAAAATTTGGCAACATTGCATTGGTTTTTGTATACAAACAATGATCGTATGAAATACCGTAAAATGCAGGATTACCAATGTTTTTAGTACATACAACTTTAGCTTGTTACCTTGTTTGCACTAAGTACCTTCAATTTCCCCTATAGTAACTAACTACCTACTTTGACAATGTTACATACATATTAACTTATATAATATAGATGCATGTGTTATCTTTTACACTGACCTAAACTGCAGCATTATTAAAAAAAAAAAATAACTTAATGGTGTCACTTTGTAGATCACATTCTGAAATGAAAATTTTTAGGTTATGCATTGATACCATATACATCTACATATATATGCTGAATTTTAATAGCATTCTTGTTTGGAAATTAAATAGACTTTGCCAAACTTACCCTAGTTGTATATATTATGTTACTATACATCTAACACTAAATCCTTGATAATTTGTTTTTGTTTCAACACATCCTTCTTTAAACTTTCTAATTGTGCAACTAAATGCTGCAACGTTTCTACTGTATTTTCTAAATCATCTGAACCTTTCAGAAACTCCTGAATGTTAACGAATTGTTTTTCCACTGGAGGAATTTTGTCATCCAGACATAGATATAATTTATTCTTTTGATTCACATCATTCTTAATACTTTCTATATCTTCAAAGATTTGATTCGTAGTAAAGCTGAATTCTTTCCGTTGAGGTGTTTTATTTCTTTTGAACATCACGAGCAATTTATTAGGATCTCTCCCTAAAGAAAATAGATTAAAACTTTTAGCATATCAACAATTATACATTTTCCTAAATTGATTATGTGCATACATACCGCACACGAAGTAATTTTTATGCAAGTTATATATGTGAACAAAATACATCTACAGAAATACCATTACAAACACGATTTATTTAACCCATTTTCCAGGTAAGACTATGATTGACTATGGTAAGACAGTATACGGTTCCCTCTATCTATTTAGAGCGTAAGTATTAATTACAAAGCAAAGTATACAAAATGTACATCACAGATGTCGCAGGACAAAGTGCACATTTTGACAGTTGGTAATTAATATTCCATCTAATAATGAAAGTCGCCACATGATGGGAAAGTTTATTGATAGCAACTATTATTCATTTTATTATTATTCCGCAAAATGAGCGAGTTTGAAAAGGAAGAGGCACTAAATTTGGTAAATAATTTTAATTGTCTTTTAAAAATATTCTTTCATTTAATATTCATTGTTGTTTCTTCTGTTACTATTATTTAGCAAAAGGAATTTGAATGGGTACTCCACAAAGAAGTACATGCTGCACTTGAACAAATACATCAAGTTTTAGTGGTATGAGTTCAAAACTAAGTAAACTTAAGTAGGAATATATGAATGTATTGAATTTTCTAGGAGTGTGCACATAGGTTTCCTGTGCAATTGTATGGACGTGACAATTCTAATAAGCAAGATAAATTTCAATTAACTGTACCACCAGATCAATTAAAATGCTCAGCTGTATTAACTGGTGACAGCATAACTCATGCGGTAAATATAAAGTTCTTGTATCTAATGTAGTCTATGGTGGAAATTTTAGGAAATATCAATAAAGGTCATAAGGACTGCCAATTTTATTAAAACTCATATTCAAGGAGAACATCCTTGGAAATTGCAACAAGTTCAGGATGCTGCAAATCATTTACAACAAGCTATATACCATATTGATGATGTTGGAAAAAATTACAAATTCAAGTACTTCTTTATCCTTTTAAATCTTTAAGTATTAAACAAATATGTTACTTTTAGATCTTCTGATGAGGTTCTTCACATATTAGGAAATATTTTAGGTAGTTTACAACGTGGACGAACTAGTTTAATTGTGCCTCGAAAGAAAACCATAGATGATTTAATTAAAAGCCGTAATATGGTAAGTTTCAGTTAATTTCTCATTGGATGCTTCTTTTTTTGTTTTAAAGTACAGTCAGATAAAAAGATTGGTGTTATGACGATATATCGTTAGCTATGGAGTTTTCAATTGATTATGGGCATAAAAGGGTACTTCAAACTTATATAATGAGATAATAAAACTAGATAAAACTTGTTATTTTAATTGATTCTAGAGAGTGCATCGTCTAGCTCAAATATAGTAAATTTTTTTTCATAACTTGGCATTTTATATTTTCTTGGGCATAACTACTGAATGCCTTATCAAACATGTTACATCACTATTATCAAGTTAGTCTAATATACTGAAATAATGATAATATAATAATAGTATAATATTTTTATATCTAAAAATATTAAAATTTGTACACAAACGGCACAATAAATAACAAAAGAAGTGTAGAGACAAATGTAATTACATGTTTATTTATTACATAAATGGGTTACTTTTATCTACAATTATAAATTTTGCTTGAGATAGCTTTTCTCTTGCAAGCAAACATCATGGTTAAGAAAACAAGAGGAGCATGTAAGCATTTTTTAAAATCTATGAACAATACAACTTTGAATATAGACTAATGTTTTTGATGGCTGTGTAGATACTAAGGTCTGTAGGCAATGTTTACTTACTTTCAAATACATTTACTTTAGAACTCTTCATATGTTTGATTATGATACTATGATTTTTAAATGAGTCATTGAATAAAGTTTGTAGTATCCTTTAATCCGAACAAATTATATAAATTAAATGCACTAAAAATCGCGAAATATGCAGTAAAAAGTAATCAAATATGCATTTATGCATGTAAATATGCGTTTATGCACTTAAATATGCAGCACTTAAACAAGAAAATTAAAGCCTATTCTACTTTTTTGTACTTATTTATTCATAATATAAACAAATTAGTCAAATTATAATAATTATTTATATATTTTTTTTACACATTACATTAAAACAAGAAATTACCAAATATTTTTATAGACCTTGCCTATTCAACATCCCAAGACGTTATCAGTACATATTTAAATTTACTAATTATGTCTGGATTTAAACCTACATATATCAATACCATTATTGAAATTTCCATTTAAAATTTCATTATTGTTCTTGAGCATTTTAAAACCTACATTTTTTTTTGTAAAACTTAACAAAACTTATAATCCTTAATTTTATTTGGAATTGCTGACGACAGATTAATTGTTATTTTTTAAAGTGTTACTGTAATAGATCGTAATCGTCCAATGTCAGACCTTTGGTTTCAAGTTTTATTATTGCATCTGCTATACAAACAAAATTGCGTTGAATATACGCTAACTGATTTTCTACTAAAGGCTTCTTGAAAATGTTTATACACTTTTCGACAGCTGCTGAACTGTTACAATCAAAATCGCAAACTACGTCTTTTATTTTGTTGTAATTTTTCGAAATAAAATCTACAGATCCTAACCAAGTTCTCCATCTAGTTAAAACAGGCTCTGGTGGTAATGGCATTCGAGGCAATTTTTCTTTATAAAATTGTACCCTCAAAGAAGCTTTGATAAATACTTTTAATATTATTTGTTACTAAAGCATTAACAAGAGGAAATTCTAACCTAACACTTTCGGCAACTCGATTTAAGGCATGAGCTAACCATGTACAGTGAATTACTTTTGGAAAAAGTATTTTAAAATGTTCTGCTGCTTTTAACATACTGTAAGAGCGAGGCGTACTATGATCAGTCGGCATAATCGGCATTTTTCGGAAATACGAGAGCGAAGTCGTGTCTTACACGTGTACGTGAACGAATGCACTATTTATAACGTCAAGAAGGTGTTTTCGGAAATGCGAGAGCGAAGTCGTGGCCTGCACGTATATGCGTACGAATACGCCGTTTATAACGTAAACAAAGTGCACAAATGAATTAGCGTTTACGCGCAAATGACTTCCACGGTGACATTCAACACAGCACACGTTTAGATGCGCTGAGTTCGTGTAAAATCGGGTGATCATAGTACGGTCGCTCTTACGGTGTACGGAGCAGCGTCAGTCACTATCAGTAAAACATTATCTATTGGAACTTTTTGTGGTAAATAAAAGGTGTTCAAGCTATCGTCGACATATGTATGTCAAATTATTGTTTTTTTTCATGCTCTTTTACATTGATCAAATAGCGATTCTTCGGTTCATTTTCATCCAAACTACCGACGATAAAATTCGGAATGTACCGCTCTTTCACATCGGTTGTTTCGTCAACTGAAAACTAAATAGGTTTGTTCCCAGTACGTTCTCTAGTGGTCTTCATCGCTGATTCGTAATTTGAATTTACAAATTTCTTCCGTGAAATTGAAGATCTAGAAACATTAAAATCTGGACAGTCAGTTTTCAAAAAATTTTGAAACAATGGCTAGTCGAGTTTATGAAAAGGAATATTCAAACCCGTTAAAAGATTACTTAAACCTTTTGAGAATTTTTCTTGGTTTGAATTTTTTGCTTCAAAGTTTTCGGTAAGCAACTGTTGAACCGTTTTCCGAGGCATTTGCTTCATTTCCTTACGATTCTTATGAATTATAGTTCCCAAATACTGGTCCACGTCGTTTGGTAAACTATTGCCTACTATTGTGGTGCCTGTTAGTTATATTTATTTTGTCAAAACTTTTATCTGCATTACGTTAACTCCTGCCTGAGGATGAGCTGATATTGGCTCGAAACCGGTAGATTTGTGATATTAAAGAGTTGTGAGAATTAGACCATCATTACACCTTTATATTATTATGCCTATAACTTACCTTATTAATTATTCTTTCTCTGAAGGCTTCCAGTTTGTTTTAAGTCATCAGTGGTAATTTAGTTACATGAAAAAGTCGATGTCACTAATATGTCTAAGCACAGACCAACTTCATTTCCTCTGTTGGTAAAATATTCGAATATGCAATTGAAATCGTTCTTGGAAAGGCAGAATCTAACATCTGGAAGTCAACATGGATTTAAATCCCGCAAATGATATAAATATTAGCTGATCGACAACTCTTCTACAATAACAGTGGTAGTAAAAAATGTATAACTACATAATTGAGCAACCAGAGAAGAAAAAAGTACCAGTTGGTGTGTTCTGCGATTTAAGCAGGGCTTTTGACATAACTTCCTTATAGATAAGTTGGAGAAGACGAGCGTGAGAGATATTGCTGTGAAGTGGTTTATCTTTTATTTATCATATAGATTTCAATTCGTGCGAATATCGGTGACAGACGATCAGAAAAGAGAAACTTTCAAATTAGATTTGTTACCCGTTACAATCGACGTGATTCAGGGAGATGTAATACCTCCATGTTTATTTTCAATATTTATCAGTGATATTGTGCCTTTTCTACAAAACTACCCTGATGACACAACTGTGATGGTAACTGGTATGTAGACAACATACAGGAAAAAACTTTCGATATGTTGAATCAGCTTAACAATTGGTTTGTGTCTAATAAACTATTTCTGAATGCAGACAAAACAAATTACATTACCTTCACCTCAAATCGATCATACACTGCACCGCAATTGAATCTATCCTTTGTAAATACCACCATAAACGGAGTGACTTCGATTAAGACGAGGCATTTATTTTTCAGCCGAGACAAAATGGCAGATACATATTCTTGTCTTAAGTTCTGGCATATTGAAATTAATTTTCAAACTTAAACACCTAGAAATATTAAAATTGGTATATACTTGTGATATTGAATCTCGTCTGAGCTATGGAATAGTATTATGGGGATCTAGTCCACATATGAGAAAGATTCTGTTGTGCCAAAAGATAGCGCTTGGGTTATAGCTGGTGTTTCGCCAATGACATCGTGCAGATCTATATTTAAAAGCTTTAATGTGCTAACTGTATTCTGCTTGTATATCCTTGAAGTATCTATTTACGTACCTAAAGATAAAAATCAATTATTACAAACAAATAACCTTACACGCAATTATACAATAAGAAATACTGAATTGCATTTACCGAGTCATAAACATACCTTAACTTTCAATAGTATCCTCTGCCTGAGCATCAAGACCTTTGATTACCTTCTCACACACTAAAAAATCAAACACTTTATAGTCAAAAACAACAAATCTTAAAAATCAACTTGCAATACGCCGTACTACCAATTTGATGATTTTTTTTAGTAATGTTAGGGTGTAATCGTATATTATATTATTACGCTTATTATGTGTACTAGATTATTTTTTTTGTCTTTTTGTTTTCTCTTTTGTTTGACACATTCCATATGGTTTTATATTGTCTTGGAATAAATTATTATTATTAAGTTCGTAGCTACCCAAAGTTGTATTTTCTTAAATGTAAAAGTTTCAGAGTTATTAGGGGTTTCTTTAAAGTCAACATTTACAGAAACTTATTTCTCTGTCTAACGCGCACTTCGGAGAAATAAAGAAACCGTTATTTCTCCGCAAGTGTCGATTTTTACAAAGAAAGCTCTAATAACCCTTAGTTTTTGGGCAATACTTCTTACATTTAACAAGGACTCCAAAAATGCAATAATATGTAGCATGTTTTATTTAAAAAAATACAACTTTGGGTAGCTACGAAGTGTAGGTTTGAATATAATTTGAAAACATGCCAATAATCAGACCTCATAAATAGAAAGCTGTTTTGAAAAATCTCCATTCACACAGGTACAAACTTCCAAGCCCACCGAGATGACTCATCCTGTATAATTCGTTGGTCATAGTAACGGTCGATCGATTTAATTATCGAATAAATTTGTTGTATTAGGCTTTACTTCTAAAAGCCGCGGCATTATATATATATTATAACCAAACATTTACTTAAATTCTTTACGCTATAACGCGTTTAGACGTTTTAAGCGTCTTTATACCTAGACAACTGGTGTTTTGCAATTATACTATCGATACACCGTGTCCACCTAGTATGTAAGTGGAAGATAATTCCTTCCTTGATTAATTTAGAGAAAAAGTTTTCAAATAGAAAATATTTGGAGAGATGTGTTGTACAACATAAATTATACTGAAGTATATAGGATGTTCACTTTCCACAGCGCACGATACAAGTTTGGTTTTTAAATGGAACATCATGCACATTTTTGGATGCTTCTCTTCAATTCATATAAATTTTCATGAATACATAATCCCTATAACTATCTACCTTAGTTTTTGAGATAATCCTTTAATTTACACGCTAGAGCAGTGATCAAAATTTTATTCGGTTGAGTATTTCTTGGAGTTTTCGACATTACATGGATTTTTTTTATATCAACTAGCGTCTACAAAATGGCCATGAAATCGTTCCCATATTTGATTCATACTATTTCATTTTGGAAGACCCAGTATATTTTTCCAGAATCTGATGGAGAAGCTGTTCTAAAATTTTTTTGTAAACATTGACACATTTCTTGAAGTTTATATTATTTAGTGCTAAGTGCTAAGATTAGTGCTAGTGAAAGAATAGATGTAGCACTAATGAACAAACAAAAGGAAGCTGACAAGACTATGCTTGAGAAAGTTGGAAACTTACCAACGGAACGTACGTAGCGGAAGAATAAAAATAAAGCAAATAGAACAAAGTTTTTCCTTTCTACCCTGACCTATTAACAATAAATAAATAATATATACCTCAAATGTATGTGTCTTTTTTTTTGCTAAATACTATAAACTTTTGATTTTCGGAAGATATTCATTGAAAATAATCTATAACATTTAATTTATGCATGCAATTTCCAAAGGTGGTGCTATAATATACCTCATGGTATTGATAAAATCGCACACGGCAAAGGCAATGTGAGGAGAGGAAGCACTAGCCAACGGACATGTTTCTGTCTACCTGGCGTCATCTGCGCTGCTTCGAGTACTTCCCTACCTGAGGGTGATTCCATCAATACTATGAGTTATATTAGCATCACCTTTGATTGTTTTTAGGTACCCTTTGTTGATGCGTTTCATCTATTCAGTCATAAGAACCATTTCCTTTCATACAATCTCTAATACGATTCTTTGAATTTTGTTGAACATTTAGTAACATTTATATACAGGAAAAGGCAGATTATTCCGAATGGATACTGCAACTGTACTAAAAGACACATTGTTTAATGAATATCGAAAATAAAAGTTAACAATATTTCGTCGCGGCATTCGCATAGCTTTGTATTTTATTTACTAAAAGTGGACAAATTTTAAGTATAGAAAAAAGTTCGAGGATAGTTTCTTTATCAAATTTTGAAGAAATATACAGGGTGTTCCGTTAAAAAAATGAATAGCATGAATCCAACATGGAAATGATAACGGTAGCGATCTTGTAGAATCTAGTTGATATAAAAAATGTTCGATGTATTGCCGAAAACTACAAGTAATATTCAATAGAATAAAATGTTAATCACCGCTCTAGGGTGTAAAGGTTGGCCGTTAAAGAAATAGCGGGATTTTGCAAAAATCTCAAATTATCTGAATCATCTCAAAAACTAAAATAGATGAATATACGGAATTTTGAAGAAAGTTGACATGAATTGAAAGTAGGCATCCAAAAGCGTAATGATATATCGTGTGTTCCATTTAAAAAATCAGACTTGTATCGTTTATAGAGAAAATTGCATTAATCTCCAAATATTTTTTATTTGAAAACATTTTGTAAATTGCTCAGTATAGGAATTATCTTCCGCCCATGCAATAGACGGACATGCTGTATACATCGTATGTTGCCTCATTAAACATTCGAAATTTCTATTTCACAAACCTTCTTGAAGTCTAACAATAATTGTAGAAAGTTTTACATTTCAAAAGTATTATGTATCTTTAATTGGAATTAATTTGTTACAGAAATCTTTAACACCCAACCTCTCTGAAGATGTGGCTATAAGCTTCTACATTCAAAGTCACAAATTGATTTTGGCCGTCTACCAAATCTATTTTAATCAAGGTGTTATGAAGTATGATTCGATGCATGCTGAATGTTCAGTACCTTGGTTGAACGAAGTGTTGGTCCTTTTCACAGTTGGCTTGCAATTATGCCAACAACTTAAAGATAAGGTGCGTAGTTTCAAAAGTTGGAATATTGTCTGTAACTAATTAGTTTTAGTATTTATTTTTGATAAAGTCCAACTTAATACTTTTAGATTTATTAATGTTTGAATACATTTAGAAAATATTTTTATATCAAATTATTGCTTAACTTTGATAAAAATGATTAAGCGCAGCACGGCTAGGAGTTTGTACAAATATTATTGTCGCGCTAGTAGTCTAAGGATTTTGTTAATCTCTAAAATGCATGTAATAGATCAAAGCTTGTAAATATATGTATAGCAAAGGTATTCAATTAAAAATAGATATCTGGCTTAGTTGGATTTGTATTCATTTTTCTTTGAATTTCTTTTAAATATTCATACTACCGCGTTGTGTATGCGATTAAGGGATTTTCGGGTTATGCCCGTGAAATAGAATCACGTGAAAATATATTCATGGCGTATTCGTTCATGTGACAAAATTAATTGTAAATCGCCTACGATTATTATTTATCAGTATTCCGCTAGAAATATTGTTACAATTAGAACTTTAATCAAAATATATATGTTTTTAGAACAATGATTTAGCAATTTTTTCAATAAATTTGTAATTTAAAAGAAAGACGTTTTGGTTGTTCATATTGGAATCTTAAAAGTTGTTATTCCATTTAATTTATAAAATAAATTTTGGATGAGTATGCGAAAACAAAGGAAGACGGGAATAAATCATTTTTGACTGAACGACAAATTTCAAAATTCTTCAAATGATTAAGAGTTACAATTATTTTGGGTCCTTTACTTTTAAAATTATGAAATTATAAACAAGATTTGAAGAACGAATACAGTTTGGACTTGACTGGAGTACAAGGACAGGGCAGGATTTTCGCTACAACAGAACATCAAACAACTTTTTCTCATGAAGAACTACTATGAGTAGTAAAAAATCATTAATTTTGCCAAATAAACATAACAAATTGAAAACATTTAGTCAAATAAATTACAAAAACAGCTAGAGTGTGATTTAGGAAACTGTAAAATTTCAAAATTTTGCAAAAAGGAATATAATTATTGGACTTGATAAAACTGCAAACTCTTTGGCATTGAAAATTGTTAGATTTTAATTTAGCTCTATTTAAAAAATAAAATTTATTTAGATCCTGCTTATTTAATATTTCAATAAATATTTAACTCTAGTTAATTCTTTTAACAAGAGTCTCATTACTCATTACAATATATACAGGTGTTCTAATCTTCTGGAATCTTAGAATTGCACCTTCTATGGAAATAACAGAGGGTCAAAATTTGCAGATAATACAATAGACTCTGTACGCTATCTTCCAAAACTATTTCTAGATATACAGGATAATCGATAAGTAGCGAACCAAGGACCTACTTTGTTATTTTAAATAGGACACCTGTACTTTATTACATTTTTAGTTTCTTCATTTAGAAATAAACTGACGTGATATGAGTTTCATATGCCTATTTCTAACTGATTTCGAGATATTTATAATTTTATTTTTAATCACCTAAATGTAAATACTGTTATTTTCTTCAAGATATCCGCAATGCAAATGCATTTAGCATAAATTTTTACAAGGTTAGAGTCGGATCGGTACAAATGCAGATTATTATAGGATCGGATTCCTAACAGGGAACAGCGGTTTTTTGACAAATTTCTGGGATCCCAGGAACAGTATCAAATCAAAGACAATTAGATATTTAAAAAGTTCGATAGAAATATGAGTACGAGAAACATGGGAAATATTCTATTGATCTTTGTCAATATCTTGTAGAATCAAAGCGATTATAAAAGAAAATGCGGAGGTCATATAAACTTCTGATTTAATTTTTTCGTGTTATTTTATTTTTTTTTATAAAATGTATTTAATAATATTTCACTAATATTTTATTCTACTAACGTAATCGACATCAAAGAGTATCTATCAGAAATATTTTCATATATGCAGGCTGATCGATAAGTAGTGAGCTAGACACCTATTTTAAATGAAATATCCCGTATAATATTGCGTTTCTAGTTTCTCTGTTCAAAAAGAAGCCAATAGATGGGATTCATATGTTTATTTCTATCAGATTGCGAGAAATAATTTTGTCGTCATTCGCCTAAATGTAAAGGAATATATGTATTAGGGTTGCCACCCATCCTCATTTCGCGAGAATTGTCCTCGTTTAGATACTTTGCCCTCATCTAACAACAAAAATCCTCGTGAAATAAGCACTTCAAACTTTTATTGATAGATAAATAGTAACTCGTTTATTAAAGTTATCGGTAATATAAAACATGTTTAACAAACAACTTTTTCAGATTTTGTTACTTATTACTTATTTATTTTGACATTAACCTTGACACACCTTGTACAGGTTTGTCCTCGTCGATCACATACAAAAGGTGGCAACCCTAATATGTATTTACTTCCAAAAAGCCCGAAGTGTAAGTACATTTTTAAAATTGAATTCTTAGCTTTATTTAGACATGGTATCCAGTGGCGAAGCGTCAGTGTCTAATCTTATATTTGATGTTTACTGACGTATCATTGATTAAATAATTTACATGCTGGCACAAATGGGCAACTTCCTACGTATTTCACGTTCTAAGTCGCCCTTTGCATTTCCTAGTGTAACTATGAAATTAATGGGAATCGTTTAAATGAATGTTAATATATGTTTTCATTTAGTTTGTTTTAATTTTCTGTACATTCGAGTGGGAATATCAAATGAATCACCTTTTATAGATAAAATACGTTAATATTAAGAAAAGAAAAGTAAAACGAACTGCGTATAATATTTATTATTCCGTATTGACAATGTGACACGTCATTTCATTACAAAATATATCCGTGAAGTACTTTTGAAGCGCAATCCTGTTTGTCATTCTGAAGAATGAGTCCATCGGGGCATATCAGCGTTACCTCCGATATATAACAAGGCCTAAGCGCTTTGACGTCAGCAGGCTGTGACGTATATTGTCTTAGGTGAATGATCAGCCATAAACGCGTTTACACGTTCAGACCGTTTCTGTATTTTGAACTGGTTTATCCAAATTATATTGGTTTTATTTTAAAAAATATTGTGTAGTGATATTTCCGTACTTTGTTAGTGATACCTGTAATGTTTTTCTAGTGTTGTATAAGCGATAACACCTTTTCTGAAACGATAAAAACGGGGTAACCTAAAAACTTGTTTGTGAGTTGCACTTTGTAAAAGAAGATATTATTGTGGTGAAACTATAATTGTAAGTTTAAAAAATTCTTGGCTTAAAAAATATGCTATTCTAATTCAATTCCCTAACTATCCGTTGTATTTGACAAAAACGTGAAGATTTTATCGTTCAAATAGTTTTATTTTCTTACGTTATACTTAACAAAATTGTTTTTGAACACGAAGAGGTGTTTTTAAATGTGTACGAGGGCATTCCAGAAAATAGTACCCGTTTACATATAATTAAAAGAAAAATGAAGGAAAGTAAATAATGATTTTATTTAAATGAAAGTAATACATTTACTCATTTTTCGATGTAGTCGCCGCCGTTGTTGAGACATTTGTTGTATCTTGAAACCAGTTTGTTTATGCCTCCCGCGTAAACATCTACCGCCAAAGTAGCCAGCCAATGCTGTACACCTACTTTTAAGTCATCCTCACTTTGGAAACGTTCTCCTGACAAGAAATCCTTGAGTTTACTGAACAAATGATAGTCACTTGGAGCCAAGTCGGGGCTCTACACAGGGTGGTCAGAAACCTCCCACTTGAACAGAGGCCATAACCTTTTTCGTGGAAAGCGACTGCTTAAACTTGCGCGGCCTTGTTGGAGATTGTGGATGGTGCCACTCCATGGACTTGCGTTTTGTCTCAGGTGTGAAATAGCACACCCAGGTTTCACCCCAGTAACAATTTGGTCAAGGAATGCATCGCCCTGTTGCTCGTAACGAGTCAAAAACGACACCGCTGCACCCATGCGGTTGGTCTTGTCTTCGTCGGTAAGCATTTTGGACACCCATCTTGCGCAAATTTTTCTGTAATTCAGATGATCCGTCACGATTTCATGGAGCAATGATTGTCAAATTTCAGGAAATTGCTTACTCATTTCTTTCAGTTTTACGCGTCGATCTGCGCAGATGAAATCATCGACACGATTCTTCAGATCGTCGGTGATAAGGGGCGGGCGACCTGACCGCTCTTCATCGTGTACATTATCTCTTCCCTCTTTGAAATCTCGAACCTAGCGCCTTACAGATGACTCATCCATTGTTCCCGTACCATACACTTCAGTAATCCTGCGATGAATTTCACTTGGACGGACGTTTTCTGCATTCAAAAAACGTATCGCACTTCGCATTTCGTGGGATTTTCTACCTTATCCGTCATTGTAAACAGTCATAAAACTCACACCACGCACCGGAAGAACTTCAACTCTTTTTTCCCGCAAAGCTACGATGTTACTGTTGACATCTGCGCCACTTTGCTTTCAATTGGATCAATAGCGCCATATGTATGACTAAACGGGTACTATTTTCTGGAATGCCCTCGTATAATAAACGTTCTGTTTTAATATATTTTAAATTATATCACCGAACATAGCCATTTGGATACTGATATATGTTCAGCAGTGAACGTATTGCAATAATTATAATAACTTGTTCTACAAATACCCTACTTAAAAATAATTGTGGGAAAAGTAATGATAGATTAGGTAAAACACCACATAATAGGAAATTAAAGACCCTAGTTAAATAGCATGTCTGTAAATTTTCTCGTGAAATTGAACAAAATTTCAAATAAAATTGCAATTACTATATCGTTTCAATCTCAGTTTCGTCCAAGTACATGTACAATTACAAATTATAATAATTAGTCGATTAAATATCAACCACAAATACATCTTTCACGAAAACGATGCTCGGTTACGTGTTCGGTTTTTGCTTTGAAACTTCGTTTTTCCAAAATAAAATCGAATGGGATGCGAAGAAGGGCTCAGTTGACGACTGACATCCTCTTTAAACTAGAAGCCCTTAAAAAAAATGCAAAGAAAAACGATTCCTTTACCGCTTACGCTAATATCGTGCATAGCGATACATCGCCTATCGGGCGTGGCGTCATCGAAGAGCACTGAGGCCTTGTTATATCGGCGGTAACGATATTAGGCGTTTATCGCAGTCCCACGCTAAATTTAATCCATTTGTGGTACTTATGAATTTGAGTTTAAACTATTTCATGACAAAATAAATAAGACGCAGATTTGACAGTCGAAACCATAACTGGGAAAATTATAACAAATTATAAACCGCATCGTGTCCAAGGATATATTTACAAGCGCATGCGCATTTACTAATAAATATGCCCTCTGCAAATCGGAATAGTTAAGATATGAATCTGTTCAACTCTCTATATGGGACATTCCATAGCATGTGACGTATCTTTTATCTTAAAATTTAAAGCACGTTTACTACAGACCACCAAACATTTATCATTGAAAGTACTTTCGTAATGGACAAAAGCTACAGAATGGGAATGGTCTTATTCTGTGCAATTATAGGTTCGTTCCCACACTCTTATAAAATCGTAAATTTACCGTTCGGTAACCGCGCAGTGCAAATGAAGTGTTCCAACTACAGTATGTGATGATAATAGTGTTGCAACTTAACTTTGTATCGTACAAGTACCAGTTACTAGATGGTCATATCGATATATCGTATCAAGCAAGAACCCTTTGTATTGACATGCGCAATGTGTATCCGCACTAGTAGAAAGCATTCATATTGCATATTACATCCTTGTCTATCATTTTCTTTCTCAATATCGATGTACAATCGATTCCAAAAAGCGTTCCAATATCTGCGACACCATTTACTAATTCACAAACGATGTATATCTGACGCATGTGCAATAATCGAGAAGTGCCAGTTCACAGGTACTCGTACCGTACAGAAATCGGTGGTTGGAACAAACCTTATACCGTACGAGCGAGCGTACTATGATCACCTGATTTTACACGAACTCAGTGCATCTAATCGTGTGCGGTGTTGAATGTCAGAGTGGAATGTCATTTGCTTGACAAAATTGCGTAAACGCAAATTCGTTTGTGCATCTTACTCTCGTTATAATCGACGTATTCATTCACGTACATGTGCAAACCACGACTTCGCTCTTGCATTTCTGAAAATACCTGGCTCACGTTATAAATGGCACATTCGTTCACGTACATGTGTAAGACACGACTTTGTTCTCGCATTTCCGAAAAATGCCGATTATGCAGACTGATCATAGTACGCTTGCTCTTACGGTATATGGATTAATTTCATCTTCGGTTTCTACATTTTGCAGTATCATATCTTGGTTTATATCAACAAATTATTTGCCGGGTTGCTAATGAGTTGCAAACCTGGTAGTGATAGACTTGAGAAAAGAACTGCTGAAACTGTTGCGAATATGAGGAGGCGTATATATTGGAATTAGAAAACTTTCACCGGAAACTAATTTGTCATAGGTTACTTGTCAGCATATTCTTAGAAAAGATCTTGAAAAATATCCACATAAAATTCATGTTGTGCAAGAACTCAAGCCTATTGATCACGTAATGAGAGTGCAATACTGTAATTGGTTCGAAAATCACATAAATGATAATACTTTTGAGAAATCCTTCTTAGACGAGCTTGGTTCTACCTTAATGGTAACTTTTGGTTTTATTATCAAACAAAGCATGGGGTATGGTCCAGTGAAAACCCTTATGTCATGATACAGAAACCAGTGTTTGAATAGCAGTTTCGCTCAGAAGAATGTTGTTCCATTATTTTTTCGTGAAACGGTAAACACAGAAAGATATCCTAATAACGTATTGCAACCTTTTCTAAACTATGACGAACTAAGAGATGGATGCTTCTAACAAGACAGTAGGTTTGTTCGAACCCAACACCTCAGAGCAGTTCGAGAATTATAAATTCTCTATCAATCAATTTCAGTTCTAATATCGGAGTAGATTCGAACGAGTTTGTAATGGAGAATTGTGTAACTATGGTAAAAAGTAAAATAACTAGATTCCAGGAATTTGCAACAACCGAGCTTTGTTATGTATTTTTGTTGAATTTATAAATCAAATGAAGCTTTACGATATTTTCACAATAAATACAGCACATATGATTGGTACATGACGTTTTTCTGCTTTGAAAATCTGTGAATCTAAACATTCATTAAAAAAATAACCTGAAAAGATTGGAATACCTTAATTTCGTAAATAAATTAGTTATGAAAACTAATTTGTATTAGGAGTATATTTGTTTATTGTAATAATGATTGTGCATGCTCAGGTTCGGCGAGAATTACAAATAGCTGCTCTACTGCAAGAACTGTTAAAACCGGTCGGAACAGAATTTGGATTACGAATTGCGTGGGGTTCGAACAGCGAACTAGCAGTTCTCAGAATGTGTAGTTCTCGGACAGTGCACTCGTAATACACATGCGCACTAGTTCTAGAACTGCTCAGAACTGCGGGTTCGGACAAACCTAATGTAATAGCTTATAAAACACTACAAACATCTTACGCGAATATTTTGATAACTGTGCAGTAGATTTTTCTCCACGTTCTCCTGAACTAACTACTTTAGATTATTTTATTTTTCAATTTTGTACATGTTTTAAAATTTCATCATGCGTGAAAGTACTCTTCAAAATGTGTTCTTTTCTTTTTGGAAGATGTTTCCCTTTGCATTTCTAATTACTTTTTAAATCATTTTCCCTCGCACATATTTTAATACTCTACTTAATCCTCTATCTAATCTTTAAACTTTAGTCGCATTTAAATTAATATACTTTATGGTTTTATGAGCACCACAATATAGCTGGTGTACAGGAGCGCCCATCACTGCTTTCCAGGTATTGTATAAAACTGAAGTAATATCTATCATGTGTTTGTTAAAATTGGACCTACTCTTCCTTTAATTTTAATAAAAAAAAGTTTAAAAATATCTTTTCACTACTTTATTAATGTACAGTTTACCGTCTATCAATTTATAATTTGTCACTAACTATTTTTCTGCTGCAGTTCGCTCGCGCAACGGTTTTCTAAGAATATTCATACAATGTTTTAAACGTTCATCACTCTATTGAATAATTCCGATTTGTTCATCTTCACTAAATGTGACTAGTACATCAAGTCTTTTCGCTAACACATCGTCGTAAGTATCCTCTGCTGGTTCTACGGGTGCTTTACTTAAGGCATCGGCATGGGATATCGCCGTTCCCTTTCTATATTCCAAGGTATAATTGTATTCTTGCAAAATACTAAACCATCGAGCAGTCTGAGGATGCATTGTCTTCTTAGTGTTGAGGTACACGATCGCTTGACAAACAGTTATTATTTTAAAGGAGATTCCAATAAGTAAGCCTCTTAATTTTCTATGCTCCAAACAATGGCTAGCAATTCAAGTCTCGATGAATGATAGCGACTTTCTGTTTCGGTGATCTTCTTAGAGATGCAGTAGGTAAGTCTGAGTTGGTTGTTATCTCGCTGCAATAGTATTCCAGAAAGTCCAACAGAACTGGCATCGGTATGTAATTCGGTAGGTGCTTTCGGATCATATAACTTCAATACGGGTTCACTCATTAAGCATAGGTTCAGCTGCTGAAAAGCTTTGTTGCAGTCTTCATTAAAATCGAATTTAACATGTTTTCGAGTTAAGTTAGATAACGGTCTAGCAATTACTGCGTAATTTTTCACATATCTACTGAAGAATCCGGTAAGTCCTAAAAACTTTTTCACTTCGTGGACGTTGTTTGGTATTGGAAAGTCAATTATCGCATTAATTTTCCTCAATCCTGGTCTCAGTCCTCTTTCCGATATAATCATCCCCAAATATTCTACTTCTTTCTTCCCGAATTCACATTTCTTTACATTAAGCCTCAACTGCGCCTTTCGAAATGCTTCCAGAACCAATTCTAGACGTTCCATTAGTTCCTTCCAATTTTTAGCAGGTATAATTACGTCGTCTAAATAACAACTGCAAATTTTGTTTTTTAAAGGTCCCGAAATAAGCTTCATCAATTTTACAAATTCATAGGGTGCATTGGTTAATCCAACAACCATTCTGTTGAATACCTCAGTTGGATCTGCTGTTATGAAAGCTGTCTTCAAAGCTGCTTCTGGTTTTAACGGTATCTGCATGTATCCATTTGCTAGATCTGGAGTAGCAAAAATAGGTGCTCCTGCCAGATATTCGAATTGTTCATCTAGGCCGGGTATCGGGTAATTTATTTTTACCGTCGACGACGATTCAGTTTCCGGTAATCCACTACTAAACGAGGGTCGCCGTTTTTTCTACGGACTAGTAGAACTGGAGACGCGTATGGACTATTCGTTTCTGTCACAATTCCACATTCCTTTAATTCATTTACCGATCGAGCTATCGTTTCTCTATCCTCCGCGGAAGTCTTATATGGTGCACATCTAACAGGTTTTCCATCATCTACAATATCCATTGTCATTAAATTCGTACAGCCCAGTTCTCCTAAATTTAATGCGAAGCAGTTGCTATAGTTTCGAATGATATTCATTAATTCTAACTGTTGCTCCTCGGTGACGTCATTTCCTACTTGAACCATATCTAAGGTAATATCTCCCTTAACATCGTCGATATTGTCTTCGCTAAGAGTTTTGTCATCAGGTCTTGTTCACTCGCATTTAAAACTCTCATGATAACATTTTTACCTGTATTCACCTTTACTTCACAAATACTCTTACTGGGTATGTTAATAGTTTCCATAACCTCACATCTCTTCTCGATAAGGTCCTCTACATCTATGTATTTGAATGGTTCGTCATCAGCAAAGCCAAAATATAATGCATTACCCTTCTTCATATATTCAAGTTGATCTCTCTCCGAAAAAGTTCTGCCTAATAACAAGTCTGTATTTTGGGCATGATCAGGTACAACTAAAATTAATACATCATCTACATCTACACTATCTATTCGTATCTTAGCTGACATTTTTCCAATTGTATACAATGCTGGTTCCTCCAAATTCCCGTATCCAAATAGCGGTTGACGATCTTTCTTAGAAGATAAATTGTGTCCAAGCGCAGCACTTCTTTTAATTGTATTGACAGCGCTTCCGTTATCTACGTATGCTACTAGTGAAATATTGTCATTAAAAATAACATTCTTGTAAAATTTTGCATTGTCGTCGACTTGGATATCATCTTTCGTCACAATAGATGTTTTATGATCAACGATTTGTACGATTCTTTTCGGTTTGTCATTTACTTTACTAGGGCATTGGCTAGAAATGTGCCCTTCTTTTTTACAACTGTAACAAATGATGTTATTTTTACATTGTTTTGCAATGTGTCCCTGAAGACCACATTTGAAGCATTTTTTGTCTGTTCTAGCCTCCTTTACAATCCCTTCTTTGTTATTCTCTGTCGAGTTATCTCGAAATTTATTGTACGGATTTGCGAAGGATGCTTTTATTTTTTCAATTTCCAAAATATGCAATAAGTCGTCGTAATCAATATACGCCTTCGTGGCCAAAGCAACGGCAATCTTCTTACGAAAGAGCCCAGATAATATTTCATCTTTCGTGTCGGATATTGTCAGTCCGATTTCTCGGCACAAATGTAGGTTTTCATAAAAGTACGCTGCGACTGACTCACCTTTATTTTGCTGCTTTCGCTTCATTTCATCCCATTTATCGGCTAATTTGCGTCCTACCTTATAGGTTGAGAGAAATTCCGTTTTAAAATCGGTCCACGAATGTATGCGTTCCATTTTGGTCTTGTACCAGTGTACAGCGGGTCCTCGTAAATGGGCTCAAGCCGTCTCTAGCTGATACACATAGGGCCACCAATTCAATATCGCGCTCGTTTCAATATCCTTATCTCCATCGAAGAACCCAATCACCTTGGATAGATCTGGCATAACATGAAATGTTTGACTAGTTTCACTCCCGGTGTTACTGGTTTGCGGTGATAATCTGTTTAACATTCCGGCGAACATTTCATCGCGTTTTCTCCCTTCGGCAATAAGTAATTCCAGCATTCGCTGCATACAGAACATCCGATCCTTGATTTTGCATTCTTTCATGTACCTCTACTCCTTCACCCTCAAGACTATCGTAGCTTTCCTCCTGGGATATTTCGTCTTTTACTTGTTTTATTTTGATACACCGAAACAGTTTGTTCTAACCTCACCACTCCATTGTTCCAATTAGGCATTCGCTATCCCGCTTCCGAAGATGTAAGTTTATTTCAAATAAGCAATAAAAAGTTACATTAATTTACAATCATATCAGTTACTTCAACAACTGAAATAAAACGAAATAAGTCTCTCCGAATACAGCGTGACTTTACGCGCGCACACTACTTGCCGCCATTCCATCTACTACTCCTACTACCGATTACATCACCCGCGGCGCCAATTTGAATTTTTAAAAGTTATTTTGGTTTTTTGCACTAATTTAAAACGCAGAGATGATCTCAGTGTGTAAACGTGTTTATATGGCCTAAATCAAAATACGTCACAGCCTGCTGATGTCAAAGCGCTCAGACCTTATATATCGTAGGTAACGACCAAACCCCGTATTTGGAATTGATGGAGTTCAAATATTAACAGCTATAGAATTTCAGTATCATTTAACGCGATACTTATGTCGTTTGACAAAAGGAGCGTATTAAATGCGGTTTTACAAAATTCTAGTCTATGATGTTACAAAAAATGTATCTTACACTAACGCCGTCCTTTAGCGTAATCCTACGAATTGATATTTGCGAGAAATGTTTGCTTTTGTAGAGGATTTTAATGTCGGCCGCCTTTCACTGTCTAAACTAAATTTATTTGTTACAGATCTGCGTTTTCTCCCAGTATAAGGATTTTACTGTGGGATCTCGACCTTCTACACCTATTCTCACATAATCTCGAACATTTTTTTTATTGATATTTATGGTTAATTAGTTCTGTAGGCGCAATTTACATATTTAGCTTTGTATTTCTCAAATTGTTTCCGACCTCAGGGTACTATAACGAATTAGGTTATATAAAAAAATAATTCGCATTTAAGCCATTTACACACATTTAAGTTCGAAACATTGAACATGTTTCTAAGGACTTACTTTTACCTTTTGCATGGAGATGGAGTAGGTATACATTTTCTCTTTTTCCAATCCAATGTTCGTTGTTGTTTTACTAATCGGTAGTATGTCGCAGAAAACACTTTGAGAAATACTGCTCTCCCAGTTGCGTGCGTAGTATGACATATTATGTACATCTTACTCTAAGATTTTAATCATGTCAATTTAATAACAATGGGCGCGTTTGGTGTACGTTTAGAGTTGCACCTAAATTTTCAATATAGGATGAATATAATTTTATTAGTATTCTATTGCATGTGATATATGTGTGTATCTATATTTTTATAGGAATTGATTTACGGTTGATTTGTGTTAGTTGTCCATTGTGTATATGATTATTGACAGCATTGTTCGTTATGTATTGTTGCGATAATAAAAGTCAATTAATTAAATTGTAATATTTCTTCCTCTACCGTTAGCCTCCGAACAGTATTGTCTGTAACAAACAGGGTACGCTTGATTTAAATTAAATTTATCATCATCCTCTTAAATCAACGGTTTCAGCTTCATGGTGGTGGTTTATAGATTTAAAGCCTCTTCATTGTGAACGAGTAAATTGCTGCTGTGATGAGTTGCATTAAAAACGCTCCTTCTAGTAAAATGTAATTTCTAAAATTCAAATAACGTTAGTTAATTTTTCGATTTTATTTAAAATGTCTTCAAACAGCGAAATTAATAAGAAATTCTAACGACGAAAATAAAAACAGATTCTGATGAAAGGAAAGAAAAATAAATACTCCAGAAATTCTCTTTAAGATCGTCCGCACATACTGCAGTTTATCTCGTAACTAACCACATTGGTAACCTTGAGCCATCTACTGCCGCTAACTCCTCCACTTGAGAGCAAGGAGGGGATAGCGATATGGCTAATTTCGCATTTTCCCAATTGGTATGTACACATAAATAGAGTTGCACACTAGCGCCAACGGGCAGTGGCGGAGGTTCGATACAACCCTCAGCATAACTGCGAGTCTCAACCGGATCTGTTTTGTATACATGTACCCTGCCGTAAATATTATTTCCTAGTTCAACGTTTGTTTTAAAAATGTTGCCTACGTCGCGAAAACGACCAATGTTGGACAAAGTTACAGAATTTATAGCAGAAATACCTAACCTAAATTCAATGTGTATTTTGTAATATCCGTTTAATGTGTTGGTTCAAAAGGGATTGCCTACATCACGTAAATAGTAAACAGCATTCTTCAAAAAAAAATTGCACACGACACTATGACATTTAAATTTAATTTATCTGTTACTTTTATTGCATGTAATCTACCGTTTAATTTACTAAAAGAAGCATATGTCTTCTTTTGGAATAAATATTCGGACTGCAAATTACCAAGTAGGGCATCATTACAAAGAATTGTGCCATCTGCTCGTGAACATGTTGAAAGAAGAATTAAATCGGAGTTGAAAGATAAAAAACTGTGGTTATGTATGGACGAAACAACAAATCGTAAAAAACATTCTGTGGTTAATGTAATGGTACGTACAATGGAACCACATCAATCGTCACCTTCAATTCTATTAGCTTCCAGACGAGTAAAATTACAAAATCCTTCGGTATCGTTAGTGGAATCTCTGCAAATAGCGCAACATGTTCACGCACAGCTATGCGCGGTAGAAGGCGCAAAAAATGTTTGTGTTCTAGAAAGGTTTGAAAGTGTTTTAGAGAAAGATTCTGATTTTGGCACATTAAGACAAATTAAACCGTTAAGTTGTTCCAAAGATTATTTTAATTACGCAAATATAGCGTCACTAGATGTAGAACGTTCGTTTTCTGCATATAAACACACTTTTTCCTCACGCCGCACTCGGTTTGCCGAAACAACTGTGGAAACATATCTAATGTTACAGGTATTTAACAGACATTCACTTTGTGATTTCACAGAAGACTCTTAAGACGGTAAGTGTTTGAGCACATATTATATTTTATTTCTGACCATTTATTTTGTGTAAACTTTTATGCGGCCGCCACTGGCTGTTGGAGCAAATTGAGCAACTCTACATATAACATTTGATCAAAGGTAGGCAAAAAAACAACGTTTTTTGTTTTTTAACTCGGGTAGCAACTAGTTCTAGTGCGTACATTTTTTAAGTTTATTATCACAAAATATATCTTTTTGCGAATAAGTAAGAGTCGGTTTTTACAGCACATATTAATCATCAACGACTTTTCTGTATATGCTTAATCCGCTATTGGTTTCATGCTTATGTAGATTAGCTTAGGGAATTTAATTGTTTTAATTCCTCGTTTGTGGATGTGCAAAAATTATGAAAGTTGAGCAATTATTGAGTGTACACTTTTACGACTATGTTTAAAAAGAAACGTTTTTTTCAGGTTTACATTGGTGTTTTTGTTAAGGGGGGGCTAAAACATACAAAATTTCATTACATCCAATATGGCGGAAATTTAGATATCTTTTTGAATATAGATGTCGCTAATAGTACTAAATTAAGAAAAGAAGAAAAAATGTTGGGTGGGGTGTGTTAAGTTTGATGAGTTGCCTATTCAGTTAGGATGTGTTTCGCCAATTTAAAATTTTCTAATGAAAATGCTAGTGAAGTTGCACATATGTATATAGAGGCTTGCAGGTGTTTAATTATTCCAGTTTTTCTACCGGCTGGAGTTGTCGCGTTTTATTGCAAAATTTCTTCCCCACTACTAGCTCCATATTATTTTCATGGTGTCTAGCGGCCGATGGAAAAGTAAAATGTACAGCTTCTTTAAAATTTTCTAATGTAAATGCTGGTGAAGTTGCATATATAGACGCTTACATGCGTTTAATTATTCAAGTTTTTCTACTGGGTGGAGTTGCGTTTTATTGCAAAATTTCTTCCTCATTACTAGCTTCACATTATTTTGATCATGTTGGAAAAGTAAAGTGTACAACTTCTTTTACTACTAATTGCTAACATTGTAATAAAATACACATGAAAGTATTTTGTTTGGATACCATCGGAATCGTTTATGGCTTTATGAATGTTTACTTTTCTTCAAAACTGACAACCATAATTTAGGATAAATAGATAATAATAATAACGAAAACACCTAACACAAATTTATTCGATTGCAATAATTTTTATTTTATATTCCCTCCGGCGAGTTGCGGGTGCGTGTAGAAATATCGATTGGTGACGTCAATAGCAGTCAACAGATTGGCCCAACTTTGCTATATTCTATTATTTCTGAATCTTCCACTTGTCCCTTGTTTGTACAATGAAACAAAAGAAAACTTGGACAATTGGCAACCTAAGAGGTAGACAAATTGCAACGGATGTTGAAGCTTATGCGCAGTTGGCATACGGGCGAAGTATCTTTTATAATCCACGCTCATTTTCCGGCCTATCGCCCTAGTTTGTGTTTGTCCCTTCGTACATATAACCATGGAATGTCGGGAACCTGAATTGTTTACATTTACAACTACTACAACCTCACTTACTTGCGTTTGCTTTTATTTTCTGATTGGAGCATATTACATTTATTTGTTTGAATTAGCTTTTTATTTTTGAAATAGTTTTCTATTTTGCATCCCTTTTGAAATTGGAGTATCTATTGCTTTTTCATAAATTGGCGTTTTACTTTTTTTTGGTAATTAGAAAAGAGGTAAGTTATAATGAGAATGAAACTTTCTAGTAGTATACATAAATAAAATTATTTTTATAGTAAGGGTGAATCTTTCACAATGTTAAACCTATGTAGATATCAGAGACGCAAAGTAGACGAATACTTTTGCGTATTACTATATATAGATATATATTTCTGTAATTCTTTCATCTTTTATAATAAATATTAACGTCAATAAAGAGTTAATAGAGAGTATTAAAATATTTATACGTTTACTTGTTAGTTTTTAGAGATAAAAAAGATAATTGTTCATATTACATATTTGCTGTGCTGTATAATGATTATAATGAAGTAACACTTACAGCAATCCTTAAATTAAGTGATTTAATAAACGTTAGGAATTTTCCAATGCAATCTTGCTTTTAGCTCTGGTACACCGTTGTAATTAATTATCTAGTCTTTCGTAGATTTTGCAAAAACGAGTGCATTGTTAATTGTCATTTTTTGTCACAGTAATGTTCATATCAAGGCCGAGTAGAAGACCCTATTTATAATATTTATTGCAATTTTTGTTGTTATTAACAATAATTAATTAATGATATTAGGGTCTTGCATTAGAGGAAAGAATTCTGAACAGTTTGAGTTTTCAAACATCTAATTTTGAAGTTAATTAACAAAACCTATGCAAAACTAATTTGTTACCGACTGAGCGCTCCCTGTAATCTTTTAGCCGCCCCTTAAGCTTCTCTAGAAGCTCTTTAAAACCAATTTTTAGAGGATTTAACAATTTGCACAATATGGCAAGTACATCTATCGACCTAATACTAATAAAAAAATTCAATATTAATGCTCTCAGGAAAGCTCTGAGATTTTGCAGGAGATACGTAACTAGAGTAGGTACATATTTACAATAATATATTGCCGGCGTCATGGGTTATGAACGAAATATGCAATAGCAAGCATAGTAAATTGCACAGGAATCTATGTCTAATGATTTCTACATTGTAATCGTAATCGGTAGCAGTACATCACAAATAGCTTAATTTGATTACCCCACCAGTAGATGGCACTCGTAGTTCATAAATTGATTTATAAAAAACTAATTATATAATATAGCTCATATTTCGTTTTTTTCAACTGCTTTTCTTGTTTTTATCAACGTTTTTACCATTAAAAATATTTAGAAAAGATTGGATGGTTTTAATAACGAATGTTGTCAATCATTTGCCTCAGTATATTTATTATCGTTTAATCGAAGCTAGACAAACTTAAGCGTGTTGGAACATGATTAAGTTTAGTTAAATAAATACGAGCATTAAAATGTTCTAGTAAATATAACATGTTAGTATTGGATATGCTTCGTAATTTAGAAAATTGTTTTAAAACATCATCTATTCATAGATAATGAAGTACTTTTATTTAAAAAGGAATAAATGTTTATTTGTTCTATACGCCCACATCATTTATTTTGAACGTTTCTATAAGGATTTTCTCACATTTAGAATTGCGATACTCTGGGTTCTTCATCAATGCCTACTAAACCGTTTTATGAATTTTATTAATGTTAAGTTACTTTGATATTAGCTGATAATTAAATCTTTAAACTGCCTAAATAGATATTAGTACCTTCCACATTAAGAGGGGTCTCTGAGTTGACAGTGTAATCGCAATAACGAAAATAATTTATCGTGGAATACACAACACCTTTGGTGGATTCTGTTAAAGTAAATTTCGAGCACATACCTACATCTTTTTAGTAAATTTTACATAGGTCCAGGGGCGGTTGATGCATTGCGGCTGCAGGGCTGCATTACAATGCTTCGATTCCCTCGTGTATTTCCGTTGCATATCGTGTACATTGGACTATGCAACGGAGGCACACAAGGAAATCGAAGCGTTGTAATTAACCTCCTATTTACATCACTACCAGCTGTTACTGCTTCGATCAGATGTAAAAAAATATTTACTTATTTAAAACTAAATATATTCTTGGAAAATCAAATAATTACTATATTCTTCGACACAGTTGTTGTTATTGTATTAATGGGCGAAGCGTTGGGTTGCGGAATGTATATCGCACTTCTAGACATTGATTACTATGGTCATTAGCCGACCTTATTAGAATTTTTCTGAATTCAGAGGTGTTCCTACCTTTGGTGGGGATTTTTAGTGTACCAAATATCGTATTGACACGGAGTCTATGGTTTTGCTTCCTTTTCCTATAGGAAGGGATACTCCCGTTTTTTATCCCTAATTAAAAACCAACCGTCCCAATACTCCTTATTCCTATATTGAAATGAATACGGATAATTACAAACACTTCTTAATCTTGTAACATATAATTTTTTTGTTAAAACTATTAAGATAAATTGCTTAGACTCGCCGTGCCACACTACCATCAAGAGTATATGAAAATTTGCTTATGACAATCATGCAGTGCATTTTATTACATAAAAGTAGACTAAAACTTCTAATTAGAAAGGTCACTTGGTGAATGCTTTTTAAAAATTTGTGTTTAGTTAGGTTTCAGGATTTCATATGACATTTTTTATTCTGTGTAGAATTTGCATATCATGATAATAAGAAAGTAGATGAAAAATGACGGATTTCGATATATGTTAAACTGATATTAACCATCTCTGACAAAAATTGAAAAAAAAATCTCTCATTTCAAACGTAAGTGAATCGCGTACACTTTTAATTAGCCTTTTGTGACGTCATCTGGTCGAAATAATCAACTATTTCATATAACTTTGGCAATAGTGTGTTTATATTGTCATTTTTATGTCATTATTGACATTAACCACGGATGTAATGTGCTTTTATGCATAAAAAATTACATGATGTTTGATGAAATTGCATTAATTTAGCAATAGAAGAACAAAAGGTACAATGTTCCAAATATCACGTTCCCAGGTGCAGCAACATTACCGTATCAATATCATACAGTATTTTTTCCTTGTTCCGTGACACGAGAAAGTCAGGAAGTTGTGTTCTAATTTAATGAAGATAGAATCCTACTCGAGTAATCAAACTAACCGTAACGGTTATCAAGATTATTCCAGTGTAATGACAATAATGTGACCATAATATGACAATCGGATGACAGTACAACGTAGAGTAATAAGGAATGATGTCACACCAATCGTTGCCGTTTTTAAAATTTGAATTTTAATGATATTCAAAAGAATACTGAAATTTGAATGAATAGTTCTTGCAAATCATTTATCTGTGTTCCTAAAAAAATATTACATACAACTTCCAAGCTAAATAAAACTTCATGCAACTTTCCGATTGTTTGTGGTAACATTATACTGGAATTTGTTCGTATAACTCCGCGCGTACTACCCATGATCGATTTCGACTTCTTTCTCCTCTATTTTCAAGGAAGAGAGTCTTGATAAGGTACGCATATAATGTTTTGAATGCCTTCGCCTCTTTTTAGATGAAAAATACTTTGTATACAGCGTTCTTATTTAACTTACATTATGTTGTGACGAACTAGTGACCGTCCATACATATTTAAACTAAAGAAGGGACAAAATTATAAGTGAGATAATTTTATTCGAAGTCTAAATTGTCTTTCAATTTTGTTTAACTTTTATTTTGGTCACTTACTTTTTGACACCGCTGTATGTTACCTTGGAACAGTAGTATATACGATCTTGTGTAACATTTTATTTTTCACATATAGGTGGAATTTGCTAAAAGAAGAAATTAATACAAGAATTTCATTAAATTCTAATGCAAATGAAAGAATTTTGATGATGAAATCTTTGTCTGACACAAGATGGTCAGCGGGATATGGTGCCTTAAAGTCATTAAAACAAGATTATCATGAAATTTTAATAACCTTAAAAAAATTATCTCAAGATACTGCCTAAAGTGTCGATACTCGAAATGAAACAACAAATATTATGAATAAACTATGAGAATTTGAAACATGTATTCTTAGTTTATTTTGGTACGATGTGTTAGAGAAAAGAAACGAAGTAAATTTTACATTTCAAACAGAAAGTCTTATTTTAAAAGAAGTTGTAGATCAAATTACCTCTTTAACAGAATGCCCAAAAACTATTCGTGAAAATTTTGACCAGTAGGAAGAAGAAACGAAGCTTATTTTGAAGGTTTCGACTGAATTTGAGATTGAAGTTTCTTATAAAAGAGAAAATACACGCCAAAATAAGAAAAACGTATTCCACGGTGATTCATCCTATTCAGAAAACTTTTCTTCAAAACAAAAATTTAGAGTAGAGGTATTGTTAATAATATGTGATTGCATAATTTCTGAAATGGAAAGAAGATCTTGTTGTTATAAAGAATTGCAAGTATATTTTTCGTTTATTTTCGATTATGAAAAGACAAACGATCCGCAGCTCAACGGCTTCTTAAAAAATATCCGTTAGATTTGGAAAGTGAACTAGAAAACGAAATAATACATTTTCATAAACATCTGATAATAAATGAACAGAGCTTCAAAAAATGCAACAGCCAAGAAACATTAAAAAGCGTTAAAGAAGTATTAAAGTCAAACCTCTATCCTAATGTAGCTATAGCATTTAGAATAAATATATTCTAAAAATATATTCTAAGTATAGCTTGCGGAGTTTGTGAAGAAGAAAGAACATTCTAAAAACTGGCGGTAATAAAAAACCAAAAAAGACGCGAACTAAAATCGGCTAAATGTTTTAAGCTTAGAGCATGAATTCGTAAAAAAATAAATTTTAAAGAAATTGTGAAAAATTTGCTGCTTCTAAAGTCCGCAAAGTTAATCTGCTGTAGATCCCTAATGTGTAGACTGCGTTAAATATTTTTATTAAGAATAAAAATTTATTTATTTTAATTTTTACTAGGTTTTACAGATATTACATATTTATAAAACAATGTTTTTATTGGGAATGTAAAATTTTGTTTAAATATTTTTATTGAAAATAAATTTGTTTACAATTTTTTTGTTTATTGTTATATTATTAAACATTATTTGCAAATAGGTTTTTATAAAAAATTAAAATTTTCATTTTACCTACTGTTTACACATTTTTGAAATTGTTTATTTTACAATTTGCAATAAAAGATGGAGGCGGGCCCCGTTATTACTTGTGCCTAGGGGCCCCGAAGGCTCTTAATCCGCCACTGCACACAAACATAATTCTTGTGTATAGTAAATTAGTTTCTATAGTTTACGTCGCTAACACCCCAAATCACTGTCATTTAGTGTGAACAGCTTATATGTTTTACCAGTAAATATGAGTATCTTAGGAATTAGAAAAAACTGTTCAAATAAGGAATACTTGAAGTTGGACCCACGAAAAGAGTAGTTTTATACATTTGCCGTTGTTAATAATGGTCAAGTTGGTAGGAAAATTTCAATAACTGTACTTTACAGGGTGGCAATAATTATTGTAATTTTTTTATGTTATGATAACTTAGTTAGGCACATTAGGTGCGGTAGTACTACGATGCTAACCTGAGGCCCTTGAAAGCGCGGGGCTTCTGGCGGTTACCCTGCCCAAAGGACCGCTCGCAAAAAATTAAATTTGTATGAATCGTGAAATGATTTGGTAACACTATATCCTACAACAGAATATTACTATGTAAGTTTTGCGTCCATACATCAATGTATTAAAATACAAAACTCTATTGTGGCATCAGAAGGGTACAACTGGAAGTTAATTTTACTTATTTTTAAACAACATATCATTCAAGAGATGTCCCTCACTATCAATGCACTGATGTAGCCGAGTTCTCCACAACTCTGCGAAGCATCTGTTGTGGAATGCGGCCAACTTCAAGGCGTACTGCATTCTTCAAGGCTTCGAGGTTCCTGGGTCGATGTTTAAGCACCTCACTCTTGAGGTAGCCCTATAAAAAGTAGTCGCACGGAGTTAAATCCGGCGAGCGCGCGGGCCATGGCATGTCACCGTACCGGGAGATCAAGCGCCCGGGGAACATTTCCCTCAAAACAGCCATGGAATTTCTAGCAATATGGGCCGTGGCACCATCCTGCTGAAACCACACTAGTCCCCAGTATATCTGTTGAAGTTGTGGTTCAAGAAATTGTTGGATCATGTTAACATACCGCTCAGAATTGACGGTAACCGACCTCTGAGCCCCAACTCTGTTTTGCAAAACACTACCACATGCACGGAAGTTCTCCACCCATAACAAAATGGATTTTCGGTCTGGAACAGCATTACGAGGGGGAATTCGATAACGAGTACGCAGTGCACGCTGCATTGCAACGATAGACTTGTTTTGGGAAAAATATGTCTCGACGGCAAACGCGCTCTTTCGACCAACCCATGTCTACAACTAATGGCGACTCTGAAAGAAACTTCCAAGGCTGCAGCGTTATTAGAGCCTACTCTCACTCTTCCAACACGTCCCCTCCATTCACAACGCCATCTCGAAAGTAGGGATACTTCCCTGACCCAGCCTGTATATAAACAGCATTAATGTGATTTAAGGATTTCAAAGTGAAAATTTTAATGAAAGTGATAAAATTACTTAATTTGGTATTCATGATATGAAGGATAAATGAATATATATTCAATTTGATACTAAAAGGATTTATTATTTCTTTACAAGCTATCGATTTCGACGAATGTCATCATCAGGCTTTCAGTCATTGACGTAATGACAAAAAAACATATCACAACATCATGGCAGTGGAAGTAGTAAAATTTAAATAAACTTAAAGGTATTAATTAAAGATCTTTTACAAGATTTAAATTTTTTTATGGGTATTTGGGAAATGAAATTTGAAATTTTTGAGACAATTGTAGTATGGGAAGAAGATCGGAAGAGGGAAGTGTGGTAGGAAGCAGCAATCGATATTACTGTACGGATGTTTGTTGGTCGTATACGTGTGTTTTTTTTTCATTACGTCAATGACTCAAAGCCTGATGATGACTATCGTCGAAATCAATAGCTTGTAAAGAAATAATAAATCCTTTTGGTATCAAATTGAATATATATTCATTTATCCTTCATATCATGAAAATTTTAAGATTACATAGACACGAAAAGAAGCTAGATACTATTGCAATTTGTTTATAAATACATATGTTATGATATATTAATTTTCGCTATGAAACTATGACTAAAATAATATGGTTGTGGTAATGGACAACGAGAGGGCGAGACTGATCTCACAGTATTTAAACAATAATAGACTCAATACATTGAAGAGCCCTTGTTGTTGTTGTTGTGTGTGGCCTTTGGAGAGCCCTTTAGGCCGTCAGGCAACCCACTGCCTTGGCACAGGTTAGTTGCTGCCCAGAGGTATCGCCCTAATGGCGGCAAGGCGTAACTTTTCCTCACCCAACATGGTACTTTTAATTGACACCTGTGCAGAATACTTACAGAAGAGGAAGTGATTCATTGTCTCATTTCTAGCTTGACAGCGCTTGCATCTCAAATTAATCCCATCTTGAAGAAGTGCTTGTTGAGCCACAGTGCCCAGTCAGAATCTCAACTGCTATGCCAAGGTCTCTTCTGGACAGCCTCAGGTATTTTGATCCTGTCCACATTTTCCGATGCATCGAAGTTACTTTAGCGGTAGGATAAAGGGTTCTGGGGCGTGAAAAGTGCCCGAATTCTTCCTAGTCAAGTCTGTTCGCTTGTTCATTGGCAGGATTTCCATTGTGACCCTTCAGCCATATTATGCTGATGTTGTTTGCTTCAGATACTAAAAATGCAGGTCTATGGCAGTCTAGTAGCAGGTTCGACGTTATTTGTCAGTTTAATATTGATGCCACTTGCTTGTTGTTAGTAAACAGGTTAGTGGTTCTGTCTGCAATCTTGAGATCAGCTAAGCAGTGCGCAATTTAAGTCAGCGCCGAGATTTTCGACTGGAAAGCGATGGCCTTCGTCCTTAGCGACCATGATTCTTTTGGGTGAAACCCCTGTGAGTATACTGTGTTGAAGATTTGTGGGGTTTGTCGAAGACAAAAAGAGATGAAATGTTAATCGCCCCGTGATCTGCAATCTATTGCAAGCGTTTTCCCAGAGTTTGCGGTGCATTTTGTTAAATCTTCGTCCTTCTTTATACCATTATACCCACAAGATCATGGTAGCTAACGCTACTTTTTTGATAAGTAAGTCATAGGTGGCAGGCAAACTGTGCATTGCTGTCGTTGGTGCAGATCTTAATGAGCCCGTGATAGGCTAGCAGTTCTTTATATCCACTTTAGTTTTTTGGTTAGGACCGAGTTTCCTACGCTAGGCGAGTGAAATTATGTTACTGATAAGTACTAAGTATACTGTTTTTGTGGAATGATATACAGGTTTTGTAAAACGAATACGTACAGCAAAAAATAGCGAGTCACCCGCTCCCTCTCAGCGACATCACAAGTTAATTACGCCGTCGCGCCCTCTCCTGCTCACGCGTAAGTATGTACGCTCTTACTTGCTCAGAGTAATGCCCACATTTTTTGTGGTACGCATTCGCTTTACAAGACCTGTATACTTTGCATGCATAGAAAATTCTGATTGCAGTTGTCTTTATCAGAAATTATATATGTACAGGGTGGGGCAGAATGGAGTCCCTAGTTTTAAAAATTCACTCAAGGGGCGCTAGAGCAGGTAGAGGGGTGGGGCAGGTACCGTTAGGTCGGGAGAACAACGCCATTTTCGGTAGTCCCCATGGGTCGGGTGAGCAATCGGGCTTTGTCGTGGAGACTTTCTTTAAAAACGGGGAAAGTGGGTGGCGACGAGGGCCTTTCGCAGGCGGTTCGGTTTAACTCGTCACGACAGTGTTCCCGACTCTAAAACCATTCGGAAATGGATCAGTTATGTAAGGACGACAGGATCTGCACTTCCTAAAAAGCCAGCCGGGCGACCTAAAAGTGTAAGAACTCCCGAAAACATCGTTGCAGTTAGAGCGTCTACCGAACAGTCTCCAACGCGTTCTGCGCGAAAACATGCTGCTGCCCTTGGAATATCGTCGAGAACAGTGAGGCAAATTTTACACACAGGCCTTAAGTTACATCCCTACAAAATAATGATTGCTCAGAGATTGAACTCGCAAGACTACGTGAAATGTAGAGATGCTTTCAATGCAATCCTAACAGCTGTACCACCTGGCGCTATTGTGTGCACTAGCGACGAAGCGCATTTTCACCTTTGCGGCACCGTAAACAAGCAAAATTTTCGTTACTGGTCAAGTGAAAACCCTCGTCATTTGCACCAAAAACCTCTCAACAGCCCAAAAGTGACAGTTTGGTGCGCAGTGTCCTCTACAGGCATCATTGGGCCTTCTTTTTTTGAGAAAGGAGGCTCAACTGTTACCGTGACTTCAGCGCGTTATTGTGAGATGCTGGAGACGTTTTTACGCCCCAAAATGAAAGGGTATGACGGAGAAGCCTTCTGGTTTCAACAGGATGGAGCAACGGCCCATACTGCCCGTCGTTCACGTGAAGTTTTACAGGAGATGTTTCCCGGTCGCCTGGTCTCCTTACGAGGGGATATCCCACGGTCACCCCGCTCCCCGGATTTGAGCTGCTGCGACTTTTTTCTGTGGAGTTACCTCAAAGCTGAGGTTTACAAATTTCGACCTCGGACCCTGGAAGCCCTGAAGGTGGTAATTGAAGACGTAATCACCGGAATTCCACAAGATATGCTGGCAAGAGTGACCGAAAACTTTGTCGAACGATTTAATATGTGTATCGCCCGTCAAGGAATATAATTTTTAAAACTTAAAGAAATGGCACGATATGTGCTTTTCGAAAATAAAAACCTTTTTCTTTTATCTTGAAGCGTTTTGTCACAATTCACCCGTCAAATGGGGGACTCCATTCTGCCCCACCCTGTACTTGCAGATACATTCGATGTGCAGCAAGCGTCGCCATTATTGCTTTTCAAAGAGATCTTTCAATGATTAGATTTAGCTTGGAGAACGACCTTCCTTATTGGAAAATTAGAAGCTTTTGGTTTCAATTATTTAAAACTTTGTTAGATTGTGTAAGAATAAAAATGATGTTAATAGAAAAATTTAAAATTTCTAAAGAAAGTATTTTTTTTAATATTAGGTATTTACATATGTATTTCTTTCTGCTGCATCAGCATGTGTTTGTATGTGTATGTATAAAGACAAACGCCAGATCAGTATATGCATCTATGTAAACTTTAGTTGCGACAAAATCAATGTCATGTCACATAATAAATTATTTAGTCAATTTAAATTCCGAACACGAATTAGCACTTAAAAAGTTTACAGGCGAAATACAAAGCTTTTGTGCCTGTAATTAAATCGAACCCTGGTAGATGGCGCGGGCGTACATTTTTTTACTGCTCCCACTGCCGCTATCGGTTGAACAGCTGCAAAATTGCGCATTGGAATTGTACATATCTACGTGGAAATAATACGATTTGGAGCAAATTAAAACCGTGAATTTTTTAAAATCCAATTTTAATTGAAAATGTGTTACCGTGATGTAATCCTCTGAACGCTGTACCTTTATTGTATTTTCGGTAACTAGTATTATTATACTTCAATGAATACATAGCATCATTTTTGTAACAAAGCGAGAAACCGTTGTATATGGTCTAGATTAGAAGGTAAATTATACTGAATGAACTGAACTGTTGGTGTTATAATTTTAGACTTAATTATTATAAATTTTGCTAAATCTTAGAACTAAAGTAGGATGTATTCAAATAAAATGAAATACGAAATATATTTATTACAAATTTAACAAGTAAAAATTATAAAAAATATATAAGGAACAAAAAACACATAAGAAAGGCACAGAGCGGTGGCTGTTCATAATTATTATTTTGAGAAACTTTTAATGTTTATCAAAATATAAACATTCCAACACAATCCTCAATTATATTACGAGGCTCATCCGGAAACTAATACCCATTTGCCAATTAAATCGCAACCAATAAAGATATCTGAACAAACTTTTTATTAGACATATACATGTACTATACATTACTTTTCTACATAATCACCTCGAAATTTAAGACACTTGTCGTATCGTGGGATGAGATTTTTTATGCCGACGTCGTAATCCTCTACCGCCAGTGTGGCGAGAAATGTAGTGACCGCTGCTTTGAGGGCTGCGGAAATGTTTTCCGCCTAGAAAATCTTTCAATTTTGTAAAAAGGTGGTAATCCGACGGTGCTAGATCTGGACTGTAGGATGGGTGATCGAAGACTTCCCAGCGAAACTGCTGGAGCAATTGGCGTGTTGTTGCAGCAACATGGGGACGGGTATTGTCGTGCGACAACAGGCCTCGCCGCCGATTTTGAATTGCCCGCCGCAACTTCTGTACCGTGGCACAATATGCTTCCGCATTAATGGTGGCCCCTCGAGGCATGAAGTCCAAAAGCAAGAGACCGTGTCTGTCCCAGAAGACGGTTGCCATGAGTTTGCGAGTCGACTCTGTTGTCTTGAACTTTTTGGGTCTGGTCGGTGAATGAGAGTGTTGCCATTCCATAGACTGGCGTTTGCTTTCGGGCGTTGAGTAAGCAACCCATGTTTCTTCGCCTGTAACAATGTGTGACAAGAATGCATCATCTTCATTTGCGTAACGCTCCAAAACATTCAAGGCCGCACCCATACGTTTGTTTTTGTGTTCCTCTGAAAGCATGCGCGGCACCCACCTTGCACACATTTTTTTGTAATGCAGATGATCTTTGACGATTTTATGCGTTATGGTGCGCGAAACCTGTGGAAAACATGCACTGATGTCATTAAGTGTGACACGCCGATCCTGCTGTATGAAGTCGTCGACTGCACGCAGCAACGCATCACTAATGACGGACGGACGCCCTGGACGCTCGTGAACGTTGTCTCTCACCGCATTGGAATTGCGACACCATCGCCGAACCGATGATGCGTCCATCGGATCGTTGCCGTACACTTCTTGAATTTGACGGTGAATGTCACATGGCTTCACATTTCTGGCGTTCAGGAATCTTATTACAGATGGCACTTCACAACTAGCAGTATTGTCGAGTGTCTTAAACGTTTCAAACTCACACTGATGCGATATTATTGTTTTCTGGAGATTGTTTCGATTCCAAAATTTAAAAAAGTCAATATCAGTGAGGATTAGATACCCCCTCTTAAAGCTGAATAGTGTAGGGCAGTGGTGGGCGAACTTTTTTAGTCGTTACCCCAAAATTGATTTGGTTTTTCTAACATTTCCCTTGAGTTTTAAAACTGAAAAATCAAAATTTTTTCAAAATTAAAACATTTTATTGCATCAATATGAAATATTAAGGTAAGTAAAAAATAAATAATATAAATAAGATAAATACATAAAAATATGCGATAAGCAACAAAATAAACAAAACCAGGTAGTGAACCAAAAAATACAATTTACACACATATTGAGAAATCATATCGTTTCACATATGAAACAATGAAATCAATTTTTTTATTAGGTGGTTTATTACGAGTTTCCGTTGCCCCCAATATTTTTATTTTTACCCCATTTGGGGTAATTTACCCCGGTTCCCTGTCCACTGGTGTAGGGACAAAGTGCGTACAGTTAAAAGTGACTTACGTACATTCAAAAAAGTTATATATTGTTGGAAACATGGAACATCTTGAAAGGGGTGAGTAAGAATATACTTATACTATATTTGCTGCATATAAGCTCTGTTTTCCACATTCATAGTAACATTGAAGAAAGTGAGTTTTTTTAGATATGTTTGACACTTGTTTTGAAATTCTAAATTATTTTTGTTATGTTTCCCGAGGAGTCCCGTGACTTTTTTCATAAATGAATAGTCAAAGGCTTCAGCTTTCAATACCTGTTGAAAGCATTTCCGGATTCTTCTGTTTCATTATGTATTAGAGAATAAAGTGTGCTCATGTCATACACGTATTTTGTTCAATTACTGTATTTTGTTAATACTAACGATTATTTTTTTCAGAGCTGTCAGAACGTAAAACATTCGCTAAATGAAAAGTATTCGACATGATCCAACAGCAAAATCAAATGTATGTTAATAAAAAATAAATTTTGTTGAGGATTATTTCATTAACAGAGACGATCTTACGGAAGACGACAAAAGGGATATTAAAAAGAGATTTTTTACGACTAAAATCGGAATTTGAGCGTAGACGTCTAGAAGCAAATTACAAAGAAGATACTTTCATGGGGAAGAATCGCTGAATAGCTTGGTTAAATACCATAGCATTCAACCTATCTAAACCGTTGTGAGGCATCCGTCAAAAATGTTTCATGATTCCAGTGAAAAACAAAGAAAAACGTAAATTGAATCGCTGCGCAAGAATAACGAGTCAACACAATCATTATAAGCTGCTCAGGTGAAAGGAAAGAAAAGATGCTTCCAAAATACTAAGAGACCTGAGCTCTAACCTACAACAAGCAATCAAGTACAAAAACGCTTTTACAAAATCAGTGGAAAATGAAACTACTCCACATCTGTTGTCGCCTCTGAAAGTTTTAGTAATGTTTGTCGAGGCTGGTGGAGTGTGTATTTGGTGTATACATATGTATAGGCTGCCGAAAGTTTTCTAAATTGCTAAATTTAGTTCTGACAAAATATTTCAATTGTTTTGAAAGCCTATTAACCTATATGGGAAAAGCGGAAATTTTATGATTTTGATTTTAGCTTAAATCTATTGCAACTTTGCAATTCGACAATAAATTGGAAATTATTATGATAATTTATATATATATTTATTTTTCATTTTAAAGCAATTTTAACCCCTCGGAAACTGCTGAAAATAGCTGATTTTTTTCTGACTACAACGATATACTTAACACACACGCGCCGTTAAAGGAATGGTATTTCGAGAAAAGTATTTTTATTTTCAAATGCCTAGTAGACTTTGGAATACTAAGTAAAAACCTTTTCTTATATTTCCAAAATATCACGTAGACTTTCAAACCTCCGACAGTCTCTTGCAATATTTTCATAATTCTTAATTTGTTTACTGTTTATGATTCTTGTTTTTAAGTTAAACATGTCTATCAACAATTGAAAAACACTTCCAAATTAACTATAAATGGTATAAAACACAAAACTTTTAGCCAGATATGCGTTGGAAAGATGTTTGAAAGAATTTAACCAATAGAGCCTATTTTATAAAATTGCGGAATGGCGCGAGTTAAATACGAGAGTACGACAAGCGTGTTTGCGCGATAGGTTACACAAGATTTAATGAACCTCTTAAAACTTTCTTAGGGAATATCGAAATACAAAACTAAATAATTTTAGAGGATCTGAGAAAAATTTGCAATTACTATTAAAGTGTCAAAAAAACAAAAACTGAATATAAAAACTTATCATATCAAAAAGAAATATACCGTTTTTACAAATTTGAATTTTTAACAACTGTTTGAAGTGAATCCTATCGATAGCTACATTTTATATTTATTAAGTATATTAAATGATTTTCAAATGTTTAAATAATTGGTTGAAATGAATAGTATCTACTCGCAGTAGTATTTTCAAAATGAGTGTAGCGAGAATGAAATCCTTTCCGTATTCCTGTCCTGAGGATACCGCGATATCTGTTCCAAATTGATGTATTTCTTCGATCGAGCTTTTGTAGAAATATGTAGTTGTATGCTTATTTGAGTAAAGTGTTTGATTTTTAAATACATTCATAAATTTTGATGGTTTCCTTTCAGTGAAAAATTCTCAATTCTCTTATTTCTCTTGTTTTTACTCAAACCCAATGTCCACTTTTTAATTAAATAAGGTATCTATCAGTGGCGAAGCGTGTAATTTATGTTGGGAAGACTAAAGTTTGCAATGTAAGATAAAACTTCTGTTTATAATGAACTTCAATTCGTCTTTGTTTCATCTTAACAAAAACGTTTCTTTAATGGTTACACTGGACAACAAATTTTAGTTTATTTGTTGTATCTTGTTTGAAAAGTGCATTTTTTTTGTTAATTTTGGGGCGCTGAATACAAGAATGACAATTAAATTAAAAACTTAGTTGCAATTTTATTTTTAACAAAATAAAAAATAGATACTTTTACACCTTTAGAGTCACTAAACGCGCCGTCTTTTTGCTATTCTTTTGTGAATTGTTTCTGGAGCATCTCTAACAAAAGTCCAACAGTAGTCGGTAAGCATGGAAGCATTCCACTTTCCCTGCACCTTTTCTCCATTGTTGATATATCCTGATGGAAGCGTTCGCCGTGCTCATCACTTACATCTACGCAGTTTCCAAGAAAAAAGTCCAAGTGTGAGTGTAGGAAATGGATCTTTAGAGACATATTGCAACCCATTTTTTGATACAATGACAGCATATTTTCATTAAGAGTGACGTAATTGTCAGATTTTTTATTTTCCAAGAAATGTGACCACGAGCCGAAAGTCATTCCAAGCATTTTTTTCAATATCTGTTAGAGTGCTGTCAAAATGTTCGTCTTTCAGAATATTTCGAATCTGTGGCCCAACAAAAATACCTTCTTTAATTTTTGCTTCACTTAGCCTTGGGAATTTCTGACGCAGGTACTGAAAAGCTGTCCCATCTCTATTCAGTGCCTCAACAAAGTTTTTCATTAGGCCCAATTTGATGTGCAGTGATGGCAACAAAATCTTTTTGGAGTCTACCAATGGCATACGTTGTACATTCTTTTGACCTGTTTCTAATGATTGTCGAACAGGCCAGTCTTGTCTTTTGTAATGAAGTGCCTTTGCCCGACTGTCCCATTCACACAAAAAACAGCAAAACTTGGTATAGCCTAGCTGCAACCCAAGTAAAAGTGCAACAACCTTTAAGTCGTCACAGATCTGCCATTGGTGCTCATCGTATTTTATGCTTGTCACTAGGTACTTCATATTGTCGTATGATTCTCTCATGCGTACGGTATATCCAACAGAAATAGACAGTAGAATATTTCCAATATGCAATAGTACTGCCTTTAAACTGAATGTTGAACTGTCTATAAACAATCTCCATTCCTCTGGCTTGTAGTTTATATTTAAAGCCACCAATAAACCGCCAGTGTTATTGCAGAAAATCAAGTTATTTTCCATGTCAAGAAATGGTACTAGGCCTTTCTGGCGATTACGAAAAACACATACCGAAACATCGTCTTCTAATAGGTTCCACTGCCGCAGTCTTGATCCTAGTAACTGTGCCTTACTTTTTGGAAGTTTTAGATCTCTCACGAGATCGTTTAATTCTGACTGGGTTATTTTCTCTGATTCGTAAGTGAATGTTCCTGGGGGTTCTGGAATAGGAAGTTCGTCACTATGGGGCACAGGTCTCATGGCAGATGGTATATTTGGATAGTCGACAACCGATTTTTTCTTCTTGGATAAACCTATGCCTTACCCAACACGAGGTATCATGCAGAAATAGCAATTATTGTACATGATTTGTAGGTTCTCTCCAGACCATTGGGGCAGCAAACCGTATAGATCGTTTTTTATGATTTAACCAGCTTCTCAGACTTGAAGCGCATGTATTACAGCAAATATGTGGCGCCCAATGTTTGCCTTGATCCCCTATTTTTCAACCGAAATAAAGCCGATATGCCTGTTTTATCAATGGACTAATAGACCGCTTCTGAGACGCAAAAGTCACCTTACCACAAACATAACAGAAGTGATCTGGATTGTTTACACACTTTCGAGACATCTTATAATGTCAACTATTCGATTAGACTCGCTAACTTCGACTGACTAATCTTTCCGCTTTGTAGCTGCTTATATACCCAAATACGGCTTCTAGATTTTTAAAGAATATTTGAGAAGATTCGACAATTTTCTATTCAATTCCATAATATTCGCGATAATGGCGTTTGTCATTTGTTTGCATACAGGGGCTATTCAGTATAATGCGGACTTGCGGTTACAGTGTTAATTTATAGGGACACATGACATCACGTATCTCTAAAACTTGAACTAATATTAAAAAGATAAGTTTATTTTCGGTTTTAGCACATCAAAAATAGTAAGATTTTGTCGATTTTATTTTAGATACATTTTGGCTGTTGTCCAGTGATTATCATTAGATATCTCGCTTAATAATTCTTTTTCTATGGACAGTATTCCTAACTTTGATATTTGTCCCCTTGTACATTATTTTCTTGGCTTTCGGGCTGAAACCGCGTCGTTGTTCTAATCTGCAGAAGAAAGAATGACAGAAGCTACCACTATGACGCGGTTCCAGCTCGGAAACCAAGAAAATAGTGTAATTGATAATCGCGGAAGCCTACGTACCAGATTATAATTATTAAGTATTATGAAATACACAAAAAAAGTAGGATTTCAACTCTAACAATAACCATAATAGCCCTACAGTTATGACCTGTATCCATGGTTACATATACATATGTATAGAAAAGCAAGAAAATTTCTTTGATAAAAAATATGAAGTATTAAAATTGGAAACTAGAATGATGGTGTTTAATTCCCGTATATGCAAAGAACTATAAAAACGGCAAGTATAACATTAAGTAGATGAGATACGAGACCACAGATTTGACAGATGTTGCTTTATCTAATTTTAAGGCAAATTGTAATAGATCATTTTAAATTTGGATTTGGCGGGCATTTTTTTTAGTGCAAAGAATGTATCAACCGTGAACATGCAATGAATAGACGCACCGATTCACTGTCTACTAGCTTCGCGTGATGCTCTATACCATAACAATGTTACTGTCAAGAGACTAATTTGTCATAGTCTCACAATACTGATTTACCTCTTTTGTGTTAGTAAATTATGTAGATTTATGCTTAACTGTAATAAATGCATATTGTAGATTGATTTAGCTTGGTAAAATTAATTGTAATTCTACTATAAGCGTTCTTTTCGACAAAAATATAAGTAACTATTCCGTAATTAATACGGAATGTCGCTCTATTATTTTTGAGTAGACTTAGTCTCAAAGTCTCCATTGACGTTTCGCCGCTGGTATCTATCATAAAGTTCCTAGTTCGTATACCGAAAGGATTGAGTATCCACAGCGTCACAGCTCAATTTTGACGTACTGTAAAAACACGATGGTTTCCTTTTCAATTTATAGTTTCAAACAATGCATATGAGTAGAAATACTTGCACCAACGCTAAATATATTTTATAAACTTTGTAGAAAGCAATATAATAATACATTTGTTGTTGAGCAGACTCTTTTTTTTAAACAATATATATATGCTTAATGTGTAGATGGATTATAGTTGCTATTTTTAAGCCTGGATATTTTTGAAACAAAAGTACTTTTTATAGATAAGTAATTATCTAAAACAACTACGTAGTTAACTGTTTTACTTTTTTTAAATATTACTGTAATATGTGGCTTACGAAATGCCTTTTATAAGCATATAAACTTATACAGCGAAGAAAATAGTAAAATATTTGTGCTAGATAGAAATTTAAAAAGGAAATTATGTATAGTACAAATTTACAGCTGCTTCTTACAAATGGATAGAGAAGCAATAAATGGCAACTTACAGTTGGGCAACGTACATACACTACCGGCCATAATTATTTGTCCACCCAAAGAAACACGCATAAATAAAGAAAGTGCTAACTGAAGAAAATGCATTTTTGCATTTAATAAAATACTCCTAAAACAAAGAAATTGATAGTCTTTATTCTATTATAAAATTTATTTGACACAAAAAAATTAAATCTTTGTTTCGTCGAAATATCCACCTCGACTATTAATAATTGCGGCATTCTCTCTGTCAATTTCGTCGGGTTCTATTTTAAGCCAGACTTCTTGTAGTTCTTTCCACAACGTGGAAGTTAGAGGACTTATCTTCACTTGCCTATTGAGTTCGTCCCACAAAAGCTATATGGGATTAGCATCTGGGCTTTGAAGAGGCTATTTCATTATTTAGATATTGCTTTCACGTTCCATCGATTCTAAATATTCGCGGCACAGTTTAGAGGTATGTTTCGGTTCATTATCATGTTGAAATATAAAATAGTTACCGATTATTCTCATTCTAGATGGTATAGCATTTGTTCCCAATATTTCCCGGTAGCCCTTTTTTTTTTAATTCCATTTATTTTAACCAAGTCTCCTACGGATGCCTCGCCAAAACAACCCCAAAACAATTACCGATCCGCCCCCATGCTTGTCTGTAGGTACTGTATATGATTCTGCTGCTCGTTCTCATTTCGAGCTTCGAACGAACGTTCTTCTCTTGGAACCGAAGAGTTCAAATTTGGACTCATCGGTCCACAAAACATTTTTCCATTCATCAACTGTCCAATGATGCTCTCTAGCCTACCTCAGTCGGTTTAATTTGCTTGCATACCAGTGGTTTACGCAACGCTATTCGGTCAAATGAATCACCCTCTCTTAGCCTCCTTTTCACAGTGGTTACACTAATTCGTCTTTTACGCTCAATATTTATTTCAACCGTTATTTCAGGTGCAGTTTTTCGTCTATTCCGTTTACTCGTCATAATTATTCGACGATCTTCCCCTGGTGTTGTCACTTTTCGTCGTCCTGTTCGTTTTCTGTTAGTAATGTGCCAACCCCTTGATGTTTTTTAACGTTACAGTCAACAGTTCGGCGACTTAATTTAAATGTTCTTGCGATATATCTGTTACTTCGGCTAAGATTATGTAAAGCAATAATAATTGTACGTATTTCTAAAGACAACTCTCTTGTTTTTGGCACTTTAATACGAAGTTTAGATAATTTTATTAACGTTATTCACTGTTTAAAAGAACAATGATCACTAAATCTAAATTCATAATTCTAGTACGAGTAAATAGGGAATTGTCATATATACCTGCATTACATTAAATAATCATTAGTGAAGGATTATTGTGTTATATTTTGGATTATTTTATGGCCGTACCTGGATAACTAAGTATCGGAAGAGTTTTTTGCGGAATTATTTAATGTAATATTACTTTCACTTGTAGGTATATAATTAAACTTCCCAAATAACAACAAATAAATAATTTTCTAAAATCCAAGCAAAAATGTAGGTGGGAAAATAATTATGGTCGGTAGTGTATATGGTTAAGTACATCTTCCATAGATACATATCGTATATCTCATTCTGCTTCTGCTATATTGCGATAAGTCTTAATTTAATAAATCATAGAATGTGATCGTTACAAATAGTTTCTGAAATTGTATAACGATTATATACGCATACATAAAATCTTACTTACGTGCATTCGAATGCTATTTATGGCGAAGATTTACACAAGTATTTGGGGCAATAATAAGTGTCACCGTATTGTGCGGTTGTATTTATGTTCGAAATTGGTTTTAGTACGAAGGAAAATTGTCCAGAGAACTAGCTGAACGATGCCAATTCTCCCGCCAAAGTGTTCTGAATATTCGAACTATCACAGAGAATGCTTGTGTTTAAACAAGGAAACAAAAGAGCAAAGCAGATATGAAGTGGAAATGTGGGGTGTGCATCCAGCATATGGCCACTGTTGCTTTACAGAATTCCATTTCGAAAGGAGATTGTATAGAGTACGATAATAGATTCGATGCTCTAGATTTTGCGTTCTTGTTAAGTGTTATTTGAAGAATTAATGCAAAACAAAGTACCTACCTAAAATCTAGAGACTCCGAGGCTTCGTCTTATTTTTTTGGCAACTTAAGCGCTTCAATATTGGAAAAGTGAAGCTATATAAAATCATTCTTTAACCTACATAACTGCTAAATAAATGGCATTGGAGTTGACTTTCAATTAAGACTTTTAAACATCCATTTAGGAACTTTCTTAGAATCAACGTTCTTACTTCGTCTAGATTTTAGTTGAAGATAAGGGTGTGAGGTGAATGTACTATTTCTGAAAATTAAACTTCATTGTTTCGTTTAACGTGCTAGAAGAATAGGGCAGCGGGACATTTTCCAACTTAATTACTTTAGCGTACTCTTTCGTGTCTTCGTGACACCCGTTACATATGCAGTGGGGCAGTTAAAAAGTTTGCGATGCACATTAAAAATATACAGTTTCGTAATGAAGCGATGAAAATGTTACTAGAGTATAAACTATTTTTGTAAATGAGCTGTTGAGACTTTAGAGAGGACAATAAAGTTGTTAGATGCGTTTATTAAGTAGTTTTCCGAGTCGTAAGTATTATGAATGTAAATGTACGTAAACTTTCTAACGGCTTAGTTTACATTGTATACACATTTGATACGTAAGTCAGACATTTATTCCTTTTGCTATTCACTCAAATGAGAGTTTTCTCGAAAAATTATGCGATGTAGGAGTTCATATCCAATAAACATTTTTACAAATAAAATTTGTTAGATCTAGTAAGTAGGACCAGATTAGTTGGAAAATGAAATTATCAAAATATATTAATGTTTTGAAGAATTAAAAATGTTGTATATGTAGAATATATGAAAGTTTATTTATATATTATCATTTGTTTAACCATGATCTTGATGTACAACATTCAGAAAGCCCGATTGTATCTGAAGATCCTTATCACCCTAGTTTGGAAGTTGAATTTTTCTTTCTACGTTCTTCTTCATCGCAACGATTCCCTTCTGCGAACAATTTCCGATACAACTTTTACAAAGCTAATTACTTGTCACTATACTATCAGTTTTTGAATTGCGATTGGTCCTTTCTTCTTGAGTATACTGATGTTAATAAAGCTCTGGATGCTTTTTATAACTCTTTGCATGCTATCTTGGATTAAGACTAAAAATATAATGCATTACAATGAATTTAAACGAATCAGAAAGTTAATCAAGGCGCAAATTAAGAATAGTTACGTTCACTATCTTGGAAATATTGAAGATTCCATAAAAACCTCACCTTCTCATCTATGGCAATTTCTTCATGATAAAAGGCGTTCCACAAGGATACCGGGCAGACTATGTGACGACCATGGAAATGATTTTACTGATCCCGATGATATTGTTAATGCTTTCGCTGATGTGTTTTCTTCAGTGTATAACTCAGAGGATAGCGTCTATTGGTCTCATTCTGATTACAATCCCCTACCTTACTCCTTTCCACTGGTTAGCGAAGATGAACTTGTTGCACTAATGGCTACTTTTCCCAACAAATGTACCGCAGGTGATGATATGTTACCCAGTTTTTTGATACGTAACTGTAGATTTATTTTTGCATTTCCTCTAAAAATCATTATCAATCTTTCATTTTCATCTTGTACTTTTCTTGAACGTTGGAAAATGGCCAAAATTGTTCCAGTGCACAAAAAGGGCAATCGCGAACTTCTATCTAATTACAGGCCCATTTCCATAATACCCAATTTTGCTAAACTTTACGAGAAGGTATTATATGTTAGCATTTATAATAGCACTCGCTCTTTTATTGCCTTAAATCAACATGGCTTTATCGCCGGGAGATCTATAGTTACGAATTTGGCGAGCATGTCCCAATTTATTAGTGAAGTCTTGGATAGACGTGGTCAAGTTGATGTGATTTATACAGACCTGTCCAAGGCTTTTGACATGATCAATCATGAAATGTTGTTAGTGAAGCTGAGCTCCTTCGGTTTTGTTCCTTCGGCGATAAGTTTCCTCGAATCCTACCTGAAACAGAGAAAGTGTTATGTAATTTATAACGGATATTGCTCTCGTAACTTTGTTCTCTCCTCTGGCGTCCCCCAGGGATCAAATCTGGGACCGTTACTGTTTGTGCTTTATATTAACGACCTGCTTTTGAAAATTGACCTACCCACCCTTGCTTATACAGATGATATTAAAATCTTCTCGGAAATATCTTCCATTGATGACACGAGGAAACTGCAAAATGGTCTTGATATGTTAGTAGAATAGTGTGAGCTTTTTAGGCTCAAGTTAAATCTTGATAAATGCTGTGCACTTACCTACTCGCGTTCTTGTTACACACATTAACAATATTCTTTCTGAAGCCACGAAATCTCTGGGTTTTGTGATGCGTGTCTCTAAATACTTCAATAATCCTTCTTTATTAAAGTCGTTATACTTTGCCTTTGTACTCAATAAACTGGAGTATGCCGCTCTTATTTGGTATCCCTTATATACTTGTGACCTTCTCAATCTAGATCGTATCCATCGGAAATTTTTAAAATTCCTGTCATTTAAGATTGATGGAAGTTACCCTGCAAGAAGTACTCCACAGGATGGACTACTGGTAAGGCACTACATGCTGGCTTTGAATACAAGGAGGGATGGCATCTGCGAGATGTTTCTACAGAAATTGCTTAGAAATTACATAGATTGTCCATGCATACTGGAACGAATGAATTTTCTTGTGCCACGTTTGAATTCAAGATCTGATAGTGGCTTCATTCTTCCATTCGCAAGGACTAACACAATGAGACGAGCGCCGACGTATACTTTGTCCAGGGCGGCTAATAAACGATGTGACTTATTTAACATTGCATTCTGTTTTTCTTTAGTGTATATACTTACCTACATTTCTCCTATTAGACAATATCCTGTTGGAAAATAAATGTTTATTATTATTATTATTATTATTTGAAGCAACAATAGAAAAATGTCGTTATAATTTTATTTCCAATGACAAGCTTTTAGCCATGAACCTTGGGCTTTGTCTGAACCTGTCTCTAAATTGCAACGAGGCTCTATTTCTAGCTTCTGAAATAAACAACGTAATATGGCTGAAGAGCCATAATGGAAATTCTAGCATTGAAGAAGCGGACCGACTGGTTAGGAGGGGTTCCAGCATAACGATTCACAACACAAAACTCCACATTCGACTCCCTGTGTCTGCGCTTTATGAAAGGACCATCACCTAGGAAAGCGTCTTGAAAAGATTGGATAAAACTAATTCATTTCGCACCGCTAAAGTTTCCTTGACCTATTCCAGCAAGGATACCTGAGACTGTCCAAAAAGAACTTTCGTATGGTTGGTGAAATTTTGATTGGACATTGTTATTTAACCTCTTAAAGATGAGATTAATCGAAGACTTGCCATGCAAGGACTGCTGAGACAGTGGATCACTTCCTCTGCAAATGGCCTGCACGAGCGTTAAGGGCCATGCCTCGCTATGTGCATAATTTTAATTTCATTAATTAATTACGTCGGAAATTCCAAGGAAAATTATAGATTTCATAATTCACCGACGGAAGCCAAAATATATTAATTAAATTAGTGTACTTGGCACGTAAAATTATAAATTGTATGTCGAAATATTATGATATATTTGGAGATAAAATAATAACAACTAGATATTAAAGAGTGAGCGATCCTTGCGTAGTCCTCGTGGTGTAGCGGTTAACAAGCCTGCCCGGCAAGCAGGAGATGTGAGGTTCGATTCCTCACCATAGATATAATTTTAGTTTCATTAATTAATTACGTCGGAAATTCCAAGGGAAATTATAGATTTGATATTTAAAATGGCTTATAAAGTCGATTTGTAAGTCTGTTTTCAAAATCAATTGGTGAACCTATGTTTTGTATAATTGCCTACGTTGTAAAAGCTACAATTAATAATATATATTGAGATGTTATAATCAAATATAAAATTGAGAATAATCACAAGTTCGTTTTATTTTCAGTAATTTGCTTACAATAAATGTTGAAAAACTACTTATATGTAACTGTAAGCCCTCCTGTGATGTTTTTTTATAGATGTTGATTAATCCTCTGATGACAGATCCCCTTCAACTCCTTTTTTGTCTGCTTAGGTTCGACTTTTTCTTTGCCTCAAAACTTCTTTTGATTGTGTTTGTTGATCAAAAATACTTTAAATATCTATTTTAAACTAATTTCAAAATAGTTTTATCCAAAACTTGTCCTTTGCTACCAAATTTTTCTTCTGTCTCTATGTTTACTTCGTTGTTATAGGTAAGACAATTCGACGTGACGACTGTGATATTTTTTGTGGTTGACCTATCGATGATTGTATCCAATATTACAGACGACATTAAGGATTTTGAACAAAATAATGTAATTTCATTCTTAGCCGTTCTTGTAATTAATTTGAAAATCGAATCTTGATTTTAGCTACTTAAATTTTTTTCAAGGGTTCATAAAAATAAAAATAACATTTCTAACGTTTCGACAATTTTTTTCTTCTTCAGAAATGTATGTTTTATTTTCATGAAAATAAAACATGTCAACGAACACTTTAATTTTTTTTTAACAATAAATTGTTACATGTTACATTATGTGATTTTATATTAGTTAAATAATTTATAACTTCTAGTAAAAAAACAATTTTAAAATCTGGTTCTGATATCAAGTTTAAAAACGTTTTCTAAAACAAGTTTTCTGATCGGTTTTTAGAACCGGTTTTTAAAACTGGTTTTCAAATTCGTCTTCTAAATCGGTGTCCTGCACAAACCGGTTAATTGGTTTTTTGTAGTTGATTCCGATTAACTGGATTCAAAAAGGAGCGGCTTTTCCAACACTAGTTTTGATATAACATCGTTTATTAGTAGTACATCCAGGACACAAAGAAAGTTACTGTTACGTTGTAGAATTCCGCACGTGACACACTGAATATTGGTGTGGCCTAAACTTACTTACAATTTAAAGAAATAAAACTAACTATAATATTATAACAATTTAAATTTGACAAAGTTCATTCCACAAGCTGGGGGTGTTCCTACGATGACAATTCGAGTTCCAATTTTATTAATACGTTAGATGGTCTTCAATTAGGTATACTAAATAACGGAAGCTTCACGTACATCTCCTATGCTGGGCGCGGTTCTGCCATTGATCTGTCACTCGCATCGCCTGGTTTGATTATTAAATCCACTTGGGAAGTTTGTATCGATTCATTAGGGTCAGATCACTTTCCTATTTTGATCCAGTATACTACTGAAGAAACTGATACATCTTTTATAACATCTCATCCAGGTGGAATATTAGGGATGCTGATTGGCGAAAGTGCACAGAACTCCTAGAAGAGGTTTTCGAAACTGTTAACACAGATACATGTGCTCGAGATTTGTACGATCTTATACTGAGGAATATTAATGCTGTAGGAGAAAAAGTCTTTAAGGTAATGTTGGTGGGATAGTAGTTGTGACGCTGCAATTTCAAATCGTAAGCAAGCTCTATAGACATATCGTTTAAACCCTTCTCTTGATAATTTTATTAACCTAAAAAGAATTAGCGCAGAAACAACAAGATTTCTTAAATCTAAAGCTAGGAAAAGTTGGAGAGAATTTTGCGAAAATCTAAATCGAGACGGAACCAAGGACATAGCGCTGCGCATCAATTCGGTTTTAAATAAGGATATAGCACTATCAACATAACTTAGTAATGGATATACCGGGGTGTTTGTCCAAAAATTATTATTTGATGGCTGTCTTCATCGACCTTGAGGACGCTTAAATAGTGTAAATTTACACATATTAAAAATGAACTTAATGGAGGTAAACATTCTACCAGCAATTGCTGCAAATATAGTAAAGTTATATACTAATCGTTCTATAGTAGTAAGATTTCCTACAAACAATGTTATTGGGCCGAGAGTAACATCCACAGGTTTGGCAGAAGGAGCAGTTCTAAGTCAATTTCTTTTTAATATCTACACTAGGGATCTAGCCTTACCTAATGTACAGATAATTCAGTATGCAGATGATATTGTAATATACACCGAACAGAGTTGTTTTGATTTGTGGACTTCAATCTTGAATCAAGCAATGGCTTTGTTCCAAGAGTGGTGCTATTCCAAAGAATATACAATTGCCTATGCTAAATGTAGTGTTGTATGTTTCACTCGACATCGAATCTCCGAACATATACAAACTAAACTGGCCAACGAAGTATTTACGGTTACCAACGTCGTTAAGTAGTTAGGATGTATGTCGATGTACAGTACCGTTCATGGAAGTTCGGGCAAGCTGACAAATTATATTAACTGTTTAGGAAAAAAATTTAAAATTATATAATATACATTTCTGTGAGGAATTATTAAAACTAACCTTTTCAGGAAGCCTTTTACCACTTTCCAGGTAGTATTTGTCTATTATAAGACCGTTATCATAAAATATATAATTATGTTGGAAATCCCCAATAATTACAGTGACAATAAAGCTTTATGATAATCCCTAGGAGGGTTAACTGATTCACTCGTGTTACCTGGAAATATTCGTATACCTTTATAAAGTATTATAACATTTATAAACGCAGTAGCTCTGAAGAGATTGTTATTGTGAAAGTATCTGTGGTTGTGCAAGTGAAAAATAAAATAATTTCGGTTTGACTGCTTAAAATGCCCCGTGGAAAGCCTCTAACTGTTTCAAACCGATCTGCTATTATTACCTTGCATCAGGAAGGGTACGCAGAAAGACGGATTGCGGATAAATTAAAAATAAAAAAATCTACAGTCCATGATACTATAGTCCGATTTAAGACAACCGGTGACGTGCAAGATCGTAATCGGCCAGGACCGTCAAGAAAAACGACTCCTGCGGAAGATTTACGAATAAAAATAATTAATAAGCGCAATAGAAGACTAACAGCATCAGAAATTGCTGCAGAATTCAATAATGAGCGAGATTCCAAAGTTTCTGTGAGTACTGTGAAACGTCGTCTGAAAGAGGCTGGGTTGCATGGGCGAGTGGCTTGTCGAAAACCGTTACTCCGAAGAGGAAATAGGCTGAAACGACTGAAATTGGCACAAGCTCATAGACATTGGACAGTGGACGATTTTAAAAACGTTTTGTGGACTGATGAATCCAAGCTTGAGATTTTTGGAAATAGACGGAGAGTTTTCGTACGCAGATCAAGAGGGGAAATGATGTTACGGCAGTGTATAGTTCCTACGGTGAAGCATGGAGGCGGATCTGTAATGGTTTGGGGTTGTTTTTCCTTAATCGGAACAGGGGACTTGCTCAAAATTGAGGGCACAATGAAAAAAGAAGAATATCGGAAAATACTGGAGGAAAATGCCATACCGTCAGGAGTCCGATAAATTGATCGTAGATTTGAATTTATGCAGGACAATGACCCCAAACATAAATTTAAATTGTGCTCAGATTACCTGCAGCAAGAAGAAAATAAAAGAACCCTAAAAATTACGGAATAGCCGCCACAGTCCCCCGATCTGAACCCGATAGAGTTGTTATGGGAAGAACTAGACCGATATGTTAGGAAAAAGTGTCCAAAATCGAAGCAATATTTGTGGACCATTCTCCAGGAGGTATAGACAAGTTTGCTCAATGAAACATTAGCAAAATTAGTGAATCGGATGCCGAGGATAGTGGCAGCAGTCCTAAAGGCAAAAGGTGGATTTTTCGATGAAAATCGGATTTAAATTATTTGTATTACATTAACTTTTTCTTTTTAATAAATTTGTGTTTGGAAATATGTAAAATCATGTAAGTAAGTATTAAATACAATGGCCATTTAATATTTCTCTTATTTTCTTTGACTTCCGTACATTTTTTTGCTTGCTCGAACTTCCATGAACGGTAGTGTATGTCGAAATCAATGAAATGCCGCTTGCTTTCCGGCGAACATTTTTTTGTGATAAGTTTACGACATATTGAAATGTAGAGCAAATAAATCGCAGAGCGTCTCTAAATGCTGTAAATTAAATATACATAATCTAATCCATAAATATTGGTCCAAAGAGATGTCTCCTCCTCATCAGCATTTATAGATACATCCCCTTATGACAAGAAAATCTTTAAATCCCAAGATCTATTTGAATATACGCTACCCTTCAAATCCTTAAATCATAAGCCCGTGATACTTTTCCCCAAATTCTCGGAAGACATTCATTTGAACAAATTAGTGTACTATGAAATTGTTGAACATTTCTTTCAAGACACCCAAATATACATAGACGGGGCGAAAAGTGTGTGTGCGTTCTAGAGATACAATACAGCAAAGGGTATTCGTTACCGAAAGAAGCCAGCGATTTTATGGCGGAGGCAACAGCAATTAAAAACCGATGGAAAGTAACGACTTTATCATCTTCTCTGATTCCTGCTGCTCAAGAGTTTCCAAAATTTTAATTTCTCATCATCCCCGCTTATTGGAGAAATGCTGTTGTTAGACTTCAGTCTGAGACAACGTGGCAAGTCTGTAACATATATGTATTTGGATAAAAGGACATTCGAGAATTTCGTTTATTGAAGAGGTAGATAGACTAGCAAAAGCAGCATGCAGTGACGAGGACACTTTAGAAGGCGTCTTATTACCACATTCTGACTTTTTAGTAGAATTTAGAAGTAATTTGCATAAAGATTGGCAAAACCACTATACGAATATATATAAGAGAAACTCTACCAACTACTATATGCTCTACTCCAACATTGTGGTACAATAAAGCGACTGTTAAAAGAAATACGATGTTACGAATTCTAAGATTATCTTTTAATTATGGAAGATTTCCTGCTCACCTTCATAAAATCCACATTTCTGATAGTGACAAATGTACCTTCTGCGAGGCCGATTACGGAGATACCCAATCATATCATTTTGGGATGCAAAAAGCATACAGAAAAAATCAACCTGTTTGTCATGGACTTGTTTAGCATCAATATTCAGCTTCCAATTAACTGTTTAATTTACAAACATACATATGTGTAATTTACGTGTTATTATTTAGTTAAGTTCCTCACGTGATCTGTCCTTTGTGGGTTTATCCTTTACTGCCGGTGACCTACCTGTGTGTCTATGTTAGTCACCCGATCGGCCTCGGGTGTGAAGCGTGTGTCATGTTAGCCCTAGTGTCCGTTCGGGTTGTTAGGTATTGTGTTTTATATATTTATGTATATGTATACATGTAAGTGACTAATGGCGCAGTACCAAGGCCAATATCAATAATAATAATAATAATAATAAATTTTACGAAGCTGCAATATAAGTAATTTCCTAATTTTATTAATAAATTGACATATCTCGTCCGGTGCTACTTAATTTGCAACCTACACATATGCATACGAGGATGGTGTGATACCTGTGTTAAGGAAGACAACGCGATTGTCTCGCATTTAGTAAATTTGCTTCCCGACATAATCTCCTTGTGGCTCTATACACTTAATCCAGCCATCCAAATGATAGGATTTGTCGATCTCTGCAAAATAGACAACTGTTTCGGCAATGACCTCTTTATTTAACATGAACCGCTTTCCGCCAAGCCATTTTTTCAAGTTTAGAAAAAGAAAGAAGTCACAGGGCGAATATGGTGGATGGAGCACCAGTTCGTACCGTAACTGGACTAGTTTCGCTGTCGCAATTGCTGATGAGTGGGCCGGGGCGTTATCATGATAGTAGAGAATGTTTTCTTCGCTAGGTGCGGTCTTTTTCTCTTTAGTTCAGTGTCTTTTTAGTTCAGCATAGTACTGCCAAATAATCAATTGAGATTATGCCTTGCAAATCTCAAAAAATCGTCGCCATAGCTTTTCCGGCTGAAGGAATTGTCTTCACCTTCTTTGATGCACGTTTGTTGAGAAAAACCCATTTTGCCGACTAACCTTTGGTTTCTGACATGTAGTGATGTATCCATGTCTCATCTACAATTAGATAACGCCGCAGAAACTCACATTGCGCATAAATATGTCCAAATATTGCTTTTGAACTTATCATGTGTTAAGAACATTTAACATTTTATTTAGTTTCTGTAAATTTATAATTTTATTTGCTCTATTTTATAAACTCGACGTTTTATGTGCCTCATTTGTGAATCGTTTGTTTTATTTTCTTTTAAGTTCAATATCTTACTTGTTTTGTTTGTATAAATTCATATATTACATGTTTATATTTGTTAAAACTTTAACGTGTGCGCATTTATTGTAAAAATGTATTTAATTTCTTATAATATACGTAAATATTATCTAAATCTTCAACGTAGAAATTAAAAATTGCTTAATAGTCATTTATATATCTCCACGATGGAGCTACCGTTAGCGTATATATTGGAAACGAGTGCTCGATATGTATTTGCCGCCGAGGAGGGATTCATAATACCACTATTGTCAATCGTCGCTCCTTTGCTTACGCATAACTTAGCGTCTATTCATCACACAATCTTTGGTTTCTCACTTTTTCACTTATGTATTGGGGCAGCAGCAGGAACAATAGGTACAGAGGTGGTGTATCACACAAATACATGAAATAACACGAGCATCTGCGAGCCGTGAGTTGTATAGCATATTTTTGGGATAGTGATTGGCTTGTTTTTCTTTGCTGCTGTCTCCCGACCAGACGCTAAGACTCCGGAGGGTGGTGGTGGTGGGCCGAGCATTCAGAAACGTTGAGATACATATAAATGCGTACACGGAATTAATATACTACACAATACTTATGTATTTGAATTTTGGTGTATGAGAAATAGCAGGTTTCTGTGTTCATGCTAAAAAGGGACTGTTTATTTAATAAATTTATGTTTTATACCTACGTACTGTGTTTAATTTAGAGAGCAACTGAGTAAGCGAACAAATATATAAGCATTCTTTACGTCCAAACGTAAGCAATTGGTCCTCCCTCTTCACAAGGAAGATACACCGAAGCAGACGACTAGCGGTATTGTTCTTCAAACCAGGAGAACGTATCATCACGCGATTCCGTTTTTGATCAATTGTCAGCAGACGCGGCACCCATCTCACCGACAGCATTCTCATACTCAACTTTTTGTGGAGAATGTTTTACACATGTTCAATTGAGATGTTTGTCACATTAGCAATTTCTCTAATCTTCATTCGGCGGTCTGCCAACATGATATCATTAACTTTATTGATCAAACCGTCCGTAATCACCTCAATGAGACGATCTGGCCGCTCCTCAATAAGACAGATGTTCGGTCACAAATCAACATCTGATCGAAAGTGCATGTTGCATATAAACTGCATCCAACTTCTCTTTGATTTCTGCATATGTTTTTCCATCCAAAAAGAGAGGTCGAATCACTGACCGCTGTTGTTCTTTTTACATGATTTTACAAATACATACTACTTGATGAATCTCTCCGAAATTTTGACAGACGGCAATGCAGATTTTGACATAAAGCGCCATCTGTCTCTAAACACGAGTACTTCTCATACCATCCTCTTACATACGTTATTAATCCAACTAATGGCTTCAGCTTGTTGGAAATACAACTGTAGCATACCAATGTTAGAATGGTACAGTTTTAATAGGGGCAATATTTTGTAAATAAATTAAAACGTCGCAACTCAATAATTGGAATTTCTGCTCGCTGCGGCAATTTGAAACAGCATGAACAATGGATGCGGAGACGAGCGAATCAGAAAAGCATAGACTAACACATGCACGCGCGGAACTTTGACTTCCGATATCTACATCACACACTCGTATCCATTCCTACAATTCAATTCACGTTGACCAGCGGTATGTAAAAATATAATCTGAAAAATAGCGGGACACCTGAACAAAAAAAGCTTCGAATGAAATGACAATTCGTTTTTCGATTGGTAAATTGTGAAAAGTGGAGAGGATATTAAAATTTTTATTCGGCTGTATGCGGAGTATTTCCATTATTTCCAGTACCTCGTATGGGTGATTCCTATCTTTATGCGATACGCGGGTCTGTATTTACAAAATGCGAAAAGCAGGATCCTTGCTCTATTAGTTACGTATATGATCTTGCGCTCTTGTTTTTCAATTAACAGTATGGCTGTATCATATTGCAATGATCGTTCGCCTTTTTCGGGATCAATATTTTATTGTTTGGAGCGCATATTTATTTTTCAGATTACGTTTTAAAATTAACAACTTTGTAAAAAAGTATGAACCATGTTTATTAAAAAGTGAATTTTATTTACACATTTTTCAGTTGCAAATGTTTGCATGTGCATTAGCCCGCATATAATTAAGATCAGGATTAACAAATACAGTATTTTAAAATGATTTTAAGTTAACTGCATGTCCATGATTCACTTTTATTTCGTTGCATTTAGTAATATGTGTCTACAAAAATAATGAAAAATTGTACAGTGGCCTGGATTACTGTAAACACTTTGGGACCTTTAGGACTAGTAATGAATAAAATAAATAAAACTAGATAATAACTTCACACAATACATAATGCAAAAGGTAAAAACCTAATTTGTGATAGATGCATAAAGCAGTTTTTGTTGGCGATTCTCCTTACTAAATGATAAATTACCAACGCAGTAGCCTCGAAATCATTATACAGTAGACGCTGCTTATTAGAATCACGTTGGTGTAGAGCATATATGAGTCAATTAAGCGGCGATTCAAATAAGCGGCCTTTCCAGAAAAATCGTACTAGAGGTTCTACATATGATGTCTGTTAAGTAATACGTAAGTGATAATTTATTTATAATAAATACATAAGCATTTAATTTGGATTTTAATATATGTATATACACATGTACTACATATTATATGGTACAGAAAGATGGCGATAACGTGCGCGTTGTGTCAAGGAAATATAAACAGATCTGATGATTATATTTCCTGTAAAAAAACATTGTAATTGTAATTTTCACATCACTTGTGTGAAGATATCAATCAGTGAATTTGTTTCAATGAAGGAGAATAACAAATTGAAAATATGGGCATGTGAATCTTGTGCTGATCATATAACCTCTCAGAACATCATGGACGGTAAGAATCAAAATGTAAATTTACTTACGGTACCGACTATGGAGGAAGTTATAATGGAAAAAATAAATAACACAATTAAACACTTCACTGAGAAAGTAGTAACTCCACTTCAAAATGAGATTAAGAATCTAAGCATCCAAAATAACATTCTCTCTCAAGAAGTGACGAAACTAAAAACAAGTCTGAATAAAATATATAAATCGCAGGAGGAAAAAACGATCGAGGTCGTCGGCCCCATGCCTACAAGAAATTTGGTTCAAAATCAAAGAGGAAAAAGTACAAATAGAGATTTTGTAAAAACCGACACAACACCTACACCGCTGGAGTATTCCTCGGTAGTGAAAAAAACAGGCGCTATTAAGAAAATAATAGTAGACAGTCAAATGCAAGGAAATAGTGAACAAGGAAATGACATACATAAACAAGCATCAGATAACAATGATTTTATGGAAGTCGTCCGAAGAAAACGCCGTGCAGCTTTGAACACTATACAGGGTGTTGCTTGTGGTGTTAATTTGAAGTGAGTTACCATGTACAGTCACATTCATGTGTATGGTTTAGATGTTCGCACTACATGTGACTATGTGACACTTCACCTGCGTAACCTAAATTTTGCTGATGTAAAATGTGAGAAAATGAATTCGAAACATCCTGATTTGTATGTTTCTTTTAAGGTATCAGTGCCCTCGGATAGATTTGAACACATTAAAAATCCCGACATATGGCCATCTGGTGCCAAACTTAACCATTTTTTAGCCCGACTATCTCAGAGCCGGCAAATAAAGTAAGACGAACTGCTGCGGTTGCTTTGCAGCTCCTATATCAGAATGTGCAGTGTTTAGGGTCTTGATGAGCTACAATCAATTCTGGTAGAAAAGAAATATCATATTGTTTGTGTTGCCGAGCATTGGTTAACAGAACAACAACTGCGGATGGTGCATATTGATGGCTACAATCTTATGTCTTGTTGCTGTAGAAATCATCATAAGCATGGTGGAACTGCAATTTATGTATCTAGAAACATAAGTGCCGAACCATTGGAGGACCTTCAACATATATCGCAACTTCACGTATTTGAGTGCTCTGCATGTGAATTGCGTATTACTAACTGTAGACTTGCCATTGTGTGCGTTTATAGAGTTCCCAATACTGACGTTTTTGTGTTTCTAGAAAAATTAGACTATCTGTTGAGTAGATTGAACTCTAATTATTCTCTCTCCTGCGTTGCAGGAGACTTCAATATAGATACACTTGCAAAGACAGCGAACTCAAGCTTATTTTATGACTTATTACACTCTCAAAATGTTGAAATTGTTGTAACGCAACCTACGCGTATTTCTAGAGATTCGAGTAGTTGTATAGATAATATTATTGTTTCGAGAAAGCTGTTTGATCGAGTTATACAAACGAGTGTGGTGGCTACTGGCTATTCGGATCATCTAGCTTTATTAATGAGATGTAATATCAGTCATATTGGTAATGCATCTACATTTAAATATTCAAGACTTTTTACCGATGAAGCACTTACTACATTTTGTAATACTTTGCGTGATGTGCATTGGGAGGAGGTGTTTACCTTATCTGATGTAGACGCAAAGTTTAACACCTTTCTTTCAACCTTTGTTCGAATATTTAATGAGTGTTTCCCTATTCGTAAGGTTAAGATTCGTGGAAATAGCTGGAATAATACACCTGAAATCTTACGATCTAAAAATAATGTTATTTTGTACCAAATATTATCTATGTACAACCCGGATTATAAGCCCCTGTATATTTATTTTCAAATGGTACATCGTGCAAATATACAAAATAGGCAAAGAGATTATTATGGTAACAAAATTCTACAGTCTCAAAATAAAACAAAAGAAACATTGTAAATTCGAAACTAAAATCTGAAAAAGGCGTAGTTTTGCCTGATCATCAAGATGCTGAGTTTCTAGCAAATAATTTCAATATGCATTTCATTCTACAAGAATCTTTACGAAAGGCAAACAACTTCTCTACTATCAATATGATTAACAGTAAAACATCGATATTCCTCGCGCCTGTAACTGAGCTAGAAATTCTTTCGTGCGTCAAAAACATGAAAAATAAGCGGTCTGCGGGTATTGATGGGATCCCGACTTGTATAGTAAAATCATGTATTGAACATATTTCTTACCCTTTATGTCATTTAATAAACTCTTGTTTTACAATTGGAACTTTCCCACAGCAACTTAAGGTGGCAGTAGTTAAACCTATATATAAGAAAGGTGATATTAATGAATTAAGTAACTACAGACCTATTTCTTTGCTAAGTAGTTTTGCTAAAATTTTTGAATATTTAATTTTTGATAGGCTTCTCTGTTTCTTTAAAAAACATAATTTACTTAACAATTTCCAGCACGGCTTCACAAAAGGAAAATCAGTTGAAACTGCTATTTTTCAGTATACCGATGAGGTTCTGTCAATACTCGAAGACCGCGAATTAGCATGTGGTATATTTTTGGACTTAAGCAGAGCATTTGACAATGTGGATCACTCTATACTGCTTACCAAACTTGATATGTACGGCATTCGTGGGGTTGCGAGTGATCTCATGCATTCGTACCTTAACAACAGAATGCAATTGGTTGAACTTACAAAGAATGGCAAATCTTCACGATCACAAATTCTTCCTCTTAAAAAAGGATTACCACAGGGAAGTGTTCTTGGCCCTATATTATTTAATCTGTATGCAAATGATATAAGTAATGTTGTGCAACGATCTGAACATATCATTGTAAACTATGCAGATGATACCAATTTACTGGTTCGAGGAAGTGACTATTCTGAATTGAACAGAGAATGTAATAGTTATTTTTGTGCACTTGATAACTGGTTTCTTAACAACAACTTAGCTTTGAATCTAACCAAAACATCTTGCATGGTTTTTCGAACTTCTGCAGCAATACCAAGGCCTACTTGTATTGAACTGGGCGGTAGGAAAATTGCTATAACCAGTTCAACCAAATTCTTGGGTCTATATATTGACGAATTTTTGAAGTGGTCAGTGCACACGGATAACATCAGTATACAACTTAATTCGATAACCTTTGGATTTAAAACTTTAAAAAAGATACTTAATACTCCGGATCTGTTCGCGGTTTATTATGGTGTATTTTACTCACGCATGAGTTATGGTATCATTTTCTGGGGTCAATCTCCAGAAGTATATAGAGTTTTTCTAGCTCAGAAGAAAGTCCTTAGAGTTATTTTCGGTTTATCAAGTAGAGACAGTCGAAAAACCGTTTTTAAACAGCATAATTTACTAACCTTTTATGGAGTATATATTTACAATTGCATAATTTTTTTGTTTCGAAATAAAATGAATAA
>JAROYE020000009.1:38455992-38503492 GCA_029619315.2 Dynastes maya | reverse complement strand
AGATAAGCTTTTTGATGCAAGAGATTCGTAAGATAATCGCAGTGTTCATTCCACAACAGATTATCTTGCACTACAACCCCTAGGAGTTTAGCAGAGTGTAGTTGCTGCAAAGGTTTAGCACTAACATGCATGTCACAAGTAATGTCTTGGGTACGTTGAGTGTGAAATAATAGAAAATTAGTTTTATTGTCATTCAAACATAATTTATTAGCACAAAACCACTGATTTATACGATCTATTGCGGCGTTACCTGCAATTACAACTTGATTAAATCGCTACCGGAAATAAGTATAGTGGTGTCATCCGCATACATATAAAATAGAAAATCATTTACAAAGTTATATATGTCATTCATATATAAATTGAAAAGCAGGGAGCCCAAAACAGATCCCTGAGGAACCCCATGGGGAACGGGCACACAGCTGGACTTGTATTTTTTAAGTCTACTGTTTGAAAGGTGCGTAATGAAGACAAATTGTATACGTCCCTCCAAGTATGAGTGTATCCATTCAGCAGCATTGCCTCGTATACCGTATTCGTATAGTTTCTGTAATAATAAGGAATGTTGAACGCAATCAAAAGCTTTGCTAAGATAAACACAAAATGGAAAGTGGAGTATTTCGTTTGTTAATATTTTCTAAAATAACATCATAAAAAGTTATTAATGCGGTAGTAGTCGACCTATTTTCTCTAAAACCATGTAAATTATCATTACGTATTTTATGTTTTTCAAGAAACAAATTCAATCTATCCAGCATGCAATATTCAAAAATTTTATCGACATTAGATATTAAGGAAATGGGTCGATAATTTGATATGTCAGTTCTAGAATTCTTCTTAAAAATTGGCACAACTGCGGATGTTTTAAAATCGCTAGGAAAAATTCCATAAGCAAAAGAAAAATTAATGAGATAAGTTAAGGGCGCAGCTAATAAATGAAAAGAATCAATAAGAATTTTTGCAGATATGTCATCTGGGCCAGAAGTGTGTTTTCGCTTGAGTTTGTGCAGTATTACGCTCAGTTCAGGTTCAGTAAAAGGAAATAAAAACATCGTGTTTATGTCGGGGTTAATGACAGTGTTTATTGTAACAGCGAGGATAGAGTTAAGAATGTGTTCAACTGATTGTTGGAAATGTAAATTAAACACGGTAGATAGTTCATGAAGATCGTTGATCTTTTTACCATTTTGAATAATTTCAACGTTATTACGAGATACCCCACCAGATGTGAGTTCGTTGACTATTCTACACATCTCCCTAGATTTATTCTGGGAATTGCTTATGCGTAAACTATAATACCGTTTTTTCGTTTGATTAACCAGAAGTTTATGATTTTTATATTTCATTTTATACACATCTTTTAGCCAGGGTAGTGTTTCTGCATTATGTATAGGTCTTTTAGACTGCTGCTGGACTGCAAGATCTCACTATTTACCTAATTCTTCCGGTTCAAATTGTTACTAACTCTGCACACTTTAAGAGGAAATGCTAAGTTATAGTTATATTGTAGTATGTTCATAAAAGTATAAATTTTACTGTTGAGGTCTGAAGCAGGCAATAGATCAACCAAAGATTCTTTTTGTAACAAAGCATGAAAGTGTGCTATATTCTTAGAGGTATAATTATGTTTTTCAAAACGTATTTGTTTTTCACTGGTAGTGAAATCCTTATCGAAATCAACTAGAACTATTTTATGATCCGAAAGATAAGTGTCGCGCACTGTAATTTTAACTTCAAGCATATGATTGGTGAATATATTATCAATTCTCGTTTTCGATAAGGCCGTGACTCTAGCGTAATCATTAACAGTAGCTTTTAAACCAAGACTAAGGAATAAATTGATAATTAAGCGAGATTCGTTTGTATCTTTATGAAAGTATACATTAAAATCACCACATATGAATAATGAAGACTTAGCACTATAAATATAACTCAACAAACTGTGAAGTTGATTCATAAAAGAGTTCAAATCCGAAGCAGGTGGACGATAAAAGTTTACAGTAACATATTTCTTATTGTTGATTAACCATTTAATAGCACAAACCTCAAAAAGTGACACAATTGCAAAGAACTTACATCTAAAGTAGTAGTTAATAAGTCATCCCTAACAAAAATACACGATCCACCTCCGACAGATTGAGAGCGAGTAAAATGTGTAACCAACTTATAATTGAGTAGGCTGCTAGAAGTAAATTGTTCAATTCTTTGCCAAGTTTCAGTTAGGCAGACAATATTAGCAGAACGATTCCGCAGCATATATTCCAGCATATTATACTTGTCGCTCAAACTTTGAATGTTTAATAAAAATAAAAAAAGCATCATTTTCTAGAAAGAAGTACCGAGAGAAGTAACACAGAAAAATACATAGTTAAAATAACCATAAATAGAGTAAAATATATGACACCAACGTTTTATGTTAAATCCAACTATATTTTTTGTTAGAACAACTACATATTTCATTGGATTAAATAAACGTATTGTAATTCACAAATTGTTCTTATTTTTAAAATACAAATATGATGTGAATATGTTATGAATAATAGATGAAATCATAATCTAGGTTTTGTAATCAATTCGTTGTCAGGGACAACCGAGGTAAATAAGGTGTAAATCAACGTTACGTCCCTCCAATCAAGGCAGTAATGATTGAGTTACGTAGTCACTAGAAAAGGACATTTTTCTTTATAATAAAGAAAATTTTGAGAAATTAGAAGTGTATATCATTGTCATAGGATGGCCCGGCATTAACAATAAACCGACTACAGGCCAAATGCTTATGCAGCTGCAATGATAGCTATTACTTTATTTCTAAATGCTCTGCTATTTTATACGTATTAATTAAATATTTCAAATTGAACCAATTGATACTTAGAGCGTAATAGAGGGATTTTTAACAAAAATAATAGTTTGGATGACTCTAAAAGTAGACTTAATTAAAGAATTATCTATACATTACAAAGCCTTTGTTAACTCGAAGGAATTTTGAAACTAAAACTTAAAAATTGAATTGTGTATAAGAAAAATAACTAAAATTTTAAGTAAAAAATCAATCTGATAAATTCTCAAATCGAATTTCAAGTTTAAGTGGGTAAAACTTCAATCTCTACACACATTTGACAATATCCCAGGGGGAATATTTATTATGGAACGAACAATCTTAGCTTGCAACTCTGTAATATTAGCGGCAGTATTATCTTGAAACCTACAAATTGTGTACCCCGAAAGGAAAAATCGGTACAAACTAAAAGTAAATACGTCAAATCCCAAGTGAAGTATCAGCAATGAACAATAGTGACAGCTGAGTGAGTAATTTATGAATATTTGTTTCTCAGTTACGAATGCAGCCAATTATGATTGGTGAGACTATAGTCCACCATCGTAATCTGCATGTTATTATAGCATAAATTGTATGCTACTAAGAGATACCAACGATATTTTACGTGTGTAAATCGTTGTTATTATCAGCAAATAACGTTAAGTGCTGCTAAATGAGAAAGTTGTTGATAATTAACTCCGTCAAAGCATTGTGGTTTAAATCAAATGAATATACAAATACTGAAATAGTAGTTTCCCTTGGAAGCCTATTCTTTAGTTTCATGGTGAATGAATTAGTTTTTAAAAGGTCATTGTAGGAAATACCTAACATTACTCTAACCTTTACAATACGCCTACATACATGTTATTTAGGCGATGAAGATATAAACTTACTAAAGCTCAGCACTAAGAACTAGTAAATGCTTCCCAAATCTGCAAAGAAAATCCAATTAGAGAGCCTGTCCGCTTACCTCATGAAAGAGAAAAAGCGGTACCGCAATCAATTAAAGGAATCGTACATGGTAACATACATACTTCTCCAGCCATGTTACAGGCCCTGAACTCTGTCGCATATATATCCGTACTGTCCTCTATGTCCGTAGATAACAGATTTTCCCCTTTGCCTGGTGAGAAATAAAATTCTCGACAATGCCGATAAGTACTTGTCGTGTTAATCGAGGTAAAATATGGACCCCGTGTAACAATGGCCAAGGGACAAAGAGGTAAGATAGATATTACACCAAAATAAAATTAAGGGAAGAAATACACTTTTGTACGACATACAGGTTGTTCATAGCGACTAGGCCACTATGTCGGCTAAATCAGCAAAGATGTAGTGATCTTTTCGCTGATCACAATGGTGTTGAAAAAAAAAACAATCGCACATTGCATTTCAGCGTCAACTTGAATTGTTTATATTTTTTAAAATGAATATCCTGTATATTTTCAATTATCCAATAGGAAATAAAACTCTGCGTAAAATATCCTTATAGTAATACAGCCCTAAAATGAAAAACAAAAAGGATACCATGAAATTTATATTGGACAATTAAAACTGTAATAACTTCATTATTAGGGCAGCTATTAAGATAGTCGAAACATGAAAAATATGTAATTTATTCTACCAAAAAAAAAAAATTGCGCATCGTATTTCAGCGTTTGGATAAATAGCTTGCTTTTTCATTATACACCCTGTATATTTTTTCACAAACCGATAGTGAGTGACATTTCAAATAAATTGCTCTTATAACGCTAAGGCCCAAAATGAGAGACAAAAGAGATTTGATGGATCTTAAGATGAAAGACTAAAGTATAAATCAAAGCAAGCAAGCGTTGCCATTTTTTGACCCTTTTGCAAATCTTGTTCGGCATAGCGATCAATTAGAAAATTTATTAGTGAGAATAGCACCATGTACAGGCAGCGATATAGAAATACGGAGACATTGCAGAACACAGTCAAAGAAATCATACAAAATATATAAATTACAACTCATAAATTAAATAAATGTAAATTTCATCGTATTTCTCTTTTTTTATATTCATCGTGACTCAAGTGTGAGTATTTAGTTAATGAAGGGAAATAAAAAGCAGGTCCAATTTTCTCACAAATTCTATTAACTATCAGGCGACCGGTTTCAAATTAGGTACTTGATGGTTATCTTACGTGGTCTATGTAGAGACCATTGTAAAATCAGCAAAATAAAAAACGGAAACTTAAGAACATTGCCTGACAAAAACTAAAAAATTTAAACAAACCTACCACAGTTAATTAATTACAACTAATGTTCGATAAAGTAAAGGAGAAATAACAATTAACAAATCAAGTTAAAATGACATAAAATAATAACACAAAGAGCGAAAGACAAAAGCATATAAGTTATAATAACAATAAATAACAAGAATAATTTACGTTTTTGAAATTGAGATTTGACAGCTTGACAATTGTTGTAATAACCTTGTTTAGCAACGAGCTCTTTAGATCAGTCTGGCGTCACAAGAAACTATTTGGCGCTCTTTCCTAGTAAACTTTGCGTAACAACAAAAACAGATTACCAAAACCTTTACTGCTGCATATCATCATATTTCTTAAGTTAAAGTGTAACAATGTGGTATCGTTGGATTCATCTTTCGATTACCTTTCCAAGAACGTAAAAATATACAGGATGTTCTATTTTCCAAAAAGAAATTGCCCAAAAGAATACAATGAAATTAAATGCGTTTTAGAAAGAATACGGATGGAATTTCTTTTTTTCTAAAAACGGGCAAAACTGTCGTTCAAAAGTTAGATTGAAAAAGGGGGGCACGTTAGCACCGCACTCATGTTTAAGATATAAATCATAAACCTTCTTTTATTCAGAGGAGAGAAAAAGTCATTGATTAAAAACATTATTTTTTTCAGTTATTTGTACTCGGTTATTTACACACCTCTAACGCTTTTTTAATATTTTTGAGAATGTGTATACTGTGTTTAACATGAAACTTAAAAAGAGATAATTTGAAAACATTTGTTAAACAATTTTCCTGCATTTAATATTATTGTAATTCAGTTGGTTATCAGCTGTCAGTTATGTTTGTTACATGCGCTACCAAACATAACAGATATTGAGCATTTTTAGACCCACTAATGTAAAATTTTGGCTTCTGTTAAGTGATACTTACAACCAAAAGCGAATCTTTTCCCTTACGGCTGAAAATTGCATTACAAACGATTCTGGTGTTGAATGGCAAGTTTGGTTTAATACTGAAAAACCTAAAACCCAATGCATAATAGCCCCGTAATCTATCTTGAAAAATTATTTGAAAATTATGAGCACTAAGGTGAAGGTAAGGTACCAAATAGTAGGCGTAATTAGAATTATAAAAAACGTTGGAAGAAAAAAGGTGTATAGTTCGCTAGTGGAATACTTTAATCTGTGAGGTATCCGGACAACGATTCGCAACCGAAAACATTTTTTGGAAATTTAAAGTCCACAAAGCTGGGAACACTGGAACATTCATTTCTCTTGTTGTGAATAAAAAGTAGATTATAAATTGCTGAAATATAAAAGAAGAGCAGAGGATTTCAGTGTAAAATGCGGCAATATTAACGAGGGAGCTCTGGAACCCAACGTTCTTTTTTTACTCCAGAGTGTAAGAAAAAAACCATTGGTTTTTTTATTATTCTTATGTTTAAAGATAGAAAACACGACAAGTAATAAAATAATTGTAAGGTCGCATTGTGTACTAAAGAGGAATAAAAATTACCTATTATAAGTACGGATACAACATCATTACACCGTAAGTAATAAATGTTATGTGCAACTTTTCCCTCAACACGATACAAAAGATATTACTAAAAGACTGACTTCTGGTTTGGACGAACCTCCCCCCTGGCCGTTTTAGGGTTAATAATGGTTCATTCAGACTAACAATAAGTGATATGAACATTATGTCAGCGTACATTTAAAATTAAAACAAAAAAGCTACTACAACGACGCAGTTCCAATCCGGAAACCAAGAGTATAGTATTATTGACGACCGCGAAAGCCTACGGACCAGTTTATAAAAGCTAATCTGCACTTTTCTTAGCACGTTAAGTGTTACACTCCGGAATGCCTGAGTTATCTTAAACTTCAATGTAACTTCAATATAACTCAAATATAAATCATATCGTAAGAGCGTTTCGGCTGCGGTCTCAATTTAAAGTGTTCAATAGAGTAATTAGAAAGTAAATTCAATATAGAAGAGACGGTTCGTGGTTAGAAGGGTAGTGTATGTTTTCAGTTTTAATATTCGTTAATATCCATTAGTTTACTTCAAAATTCATAAACAATTGCCAAAAGAATATTAAAGAAATTAGAATGCGTAGATAGAGAATTAGCGGGAAGGAACCTTCCTTTTGTCTCGCTCTACTTTACGAAGGCGGGACGAGGCAAGAGATCCTTTTTCGTTTCATATATACTCAGCATGTTAGAGTTAAATGATAGAAGAGTAGGTATTCGTAAATAGATATACACAGATACATACATGTTTAGAGATATATATGCATATATACCCTTCTTTTTTTCTCGAGAGGAGGGATAGACAAGCATGGTAGAATTAAGAAAAAGTTTTTAGTTTTTCGTTCAGATTTATTCGGTAACTCGGTTGAAAATGAGGGCCCAGCGAGCCTTTGAAACAGCTGTTCCGAATTAATTAATATTTTGTATGGTGTCGATACTCTGTGTTGTTTGCAATATCAAAGAATACCCCTTTCCCACAAACGAGTTTAGAATTTTAATTAAATTGCAAAAATTCAAATTTTGTTAGGTAACAATTTTCTCTGAGAAAACATTTCAATATATACCCTTTTTAAGTAATTCATTTCAGTTAATAAAAGCAGCAATGTCAGTGTATTTTGTTTACTACTGTCATGCTAACCAAACAATACTAACACCAGAAATACTTGGATGCAATATTTAAATGGAGACCTCGCCTTTAACTGTAAATATCTGTTTTGCTTTCATGTTAGAGATGCATTATTATACATACAAAGACGTTATATCACTAACATTTTCCCTATACGGTGGCTACAGAAAAATTGTGGTGCTACTTTTGAAAACGTTTCTGGTGTTTGAATTTGGCAATGTTTGGTGTTCAATACTGAACACGCTGTAAATTTCGAGGGCGTTCTAATGCAGTGTCTAGATAGACCCAGGTATTTAGTTTACTCTTGTAAAAAATTTATTCTAAAATATATAAGCATCTCGGATTTTTTGAAGGAAATAAGCGTATCCAAATTTAGGCGAATGAGGACAAAATTATAAATATCCCGAAATCTGTTAGAAATTGTCATAAAAAATCCATATGTAATAATATATATAGGTGTTCTATTGAGAATAAAAATTGGGTGTACAGTTCGCTACTAATGGATCATCTTATATACACGGAAATGTTTTTGAAGGATACTCTATGAGATCTATTATGTCATTCGAAAATTTTACATTCCTTCAATTTACACAACATGTGCAATTTTACAATTCCACAAAGTTGGGACACGCGTACTTAGTTGCAGATGTTCTCTTGCTTTTGTCATAAAACTTAGGTTAATAAATCCTCGTTCAATTTGAATTTGGATTTATGAACTGAGGAATGAGCAGAGGATTTCAAGAGTAAAATTGTCTGTGCAAATAATTAAAAAAAGGTTTTCATAGAGCATTCTGAAACCTCAAGCGTTATCTTGTGTTTGAAAATAATATTCGCTTAGTAAAGCTAACGTTATTTTAGAATTATCAACACCGGGGGATTTTGGACAATAAGAGATTTTAACTTATTCTTAAAATGTTTCCAAAAGATAATGCAAAACACGATAAATAATAAAAAAATCTTCGTGAAGGTCGCATTGTGTAGCAAAGAAGGAAACTACTGAATTACCTATTTACTAAAACATTGTGAAATGCAACAACAATGCCTGTTACACGCGAATTATATTGTATATCAAATGTCTACCCAAGCATGTGAGAGCTTGGCTCTTGTAATTGAGTTTAAAATAATTATGTGTCACTCACATTTTGGGACCAGCTCTAGTTTATGTGTACGTCCCACGGGGGAAAAGCAACGGGTATTCACTTTAACTGTCGCATGTGCTTGTGTACATGGTACTTTTACTGTCATGCAAAATCTATGAGGACAGTTATTGTACGTGATAAAGATAACAAAATTCGCTAATAAATTGTACGATAAGTATGAATTTTTTATTTTGCTTCTTTTTTTATTACAAAAACGCGGTGTGCCTGCTGTTTCTAAATTGTTGGCTTGTTAGTTTTATATTTCGTAGCCGCAAAATTATGCTATAAAAGTACACGCGCTTGTTTTGCTGAAAAATATGTCAGTAAAGTGTAGTCATAATGAGATCATTTGTATGCATATCCACGCAGTATTTTATCATGATAATTCATACATATAGTATAACATATGTTTTCATAATTTGCTGGCATTATTCGTAGATTTTTGAATAACTAATTTACACATCAGTGATTTGTCCTCGTAACAGGTACTTGTTAATTGTGTAATTTAATTACGACTCCATACAAAGCCTTCTTGTATCGGTACTTTATGCTAAACTCTAGAACAACAGTTTTATTTGAAGAAAGTGAATCACCTGACGGTTTTCATATTGACGTTAAGGGACGAATCTCCTAATGTTTCTCGAGTAATATTTAACCATAGTTTGTCTAAATTTCCTCAGCCATCAGCCAATTTTTAAAATACATGATGTCGTCAATACAAGTCGAGTATGTATTTGATCTGAAAAAATAGGTTCCGATAAGTTAATATTTTTACTTGATTTAAGATTATCATAAACTTTTATACTTAAAAATAAAAGAACTTCTGCTAATACTCAAATTTCAAGAATTGCGTATACTTCTCATAATTTTTTATCTTTGCTCACATCTGAACTTGCCATACGCTTGAAATCATCCTAATGATCTTAATTGAAGTAATTATTTTTGCGTGTATTCTATAGTTTTGAAAATATAGAAAACCCACAATAATGGTACATTGAAAACAAGTTTCATATGATGACATTTTATAGTACGCATCCGAAACGGACAAGTGCAACAAAATGTTCCTTGAAACGAGTTTTCTATATTATTTTTTTCTATTTTGCATTTTTGTGTAAAGAAAGAAATATTTACAGTTATTGGAAACATTTAAGCTTGTACACATCGATCAACATTAACATTGAATAAAAGTGTATCACATTGACGTACAACTTGAAAAATTTGTTATTGCAACTATATTCTATTTGTATTTAAAGGTACATATAGGAAATAGGCGATATTGAATGTAATAATCAAAGACGAAAGTCAGTTAGGATCGAGGTGTGACTTAGCAATGCGTCAGCTTTAGAGGGGGCAGAGAGGCGGCATTGCATATGCATTCTGTCGTTATCTAAGACTTAACAATGCACATACGATGACGCCTTTCCACTCCTATTAATGCTGACGTATTGCTGTGGCGCTCTCAGTCACGCCTCGTTCCTAACTGACTTTCGTCTTTGGTAATAATACAATTTATTACTTGGCAAATCACGTGAAGTGTATGAAAAAAAAATAACATTTCTGTACTTGCTGCACGCAGAATAATGTTGAGACAGTACTTGAAAACATTTTATTTGCATATTTTCAAGCACAGAGCAAGATAAAGTAGTCTTCTGCTTTACGGTCGACGTGCTCCATGTTACGTTCATGTCTTAATATTTAGAAGAATGTAGACATATCGAAATACTCTAAATTACAAGCATTTTTGAAACGTTCATCAGTAGGTTACGAACTAAAAAGATCTAAAATGTTAGATATGAAAAAAATTAATGGATTTATTAAGAAAGCTGGTAATGTAATGTACCTCGCACGCGTTTTAGTTGTTATAATGGTGTTCAATTCAGGTTGTCTTAATAATAGGTTCTGCTGGTGTATGTAGGCGCCAGGAGCTAATCAATATATCAGCAACCGAAATAGAATATAAGAATATAATATCTAAAACAAAGAATAATATCTCAAGGGTTTTTGTTAACTAGTATATGGATTGGCTTAGTAAAAAAGTACGCAGATTTACGATCAAAGAAGATTATTCATCAACGTTTGTTTTTTGCGTATTTGCTCTCACAGGGATTAATACAAACTGCTAAATTCTGAGCTGTATAATGGGCATTGTTTTCGATGTTCCATCAGTGTTTCGCATTTAGCCACCATGGAGGATGAAAGTCATCTGCTGAAACATTTCAGTGTTTTGCAGGTCACAAGTTACTAATATTACTAATTGTGAATCTTATGAATTTGCTGCTGACGGCGCAACAACTTAACAAAACTGGCTCTACTCATAATTTGCCTGGAATAACAATTAATGCCCATGACTCAATCATAATCAAAGGTATAATTAGATTAAAATTAAATGGTATTTTGCGAATTGCCGTAAATGCCAACAAATAGACGAACAGCCTCAAATCCCTCTAATTTATTTTTCTTTAGTTTAATTTTATAAGAATCATTGTTTATTTTCCTATTTAGAATTACTTTTTCGTTCTCCTACATCGTACAGCAGCAATAAAATGAACATAAGAAACTGTAATTTCTAACATAATCTGAGAATACAGAAAAATTACGCAGTAATTCTGTATTAGCACATTTTGTCAGATGGCGTTGAATTATAATATTACGTGATTGAGCGGACAAGCGTGCGTACTGCTGCTCGCTTTATGATGTACTGCGATTGGATGCGATCTATCATTGAGACTCGAATACTCTGTTGCCATTCACAATAGGCAATATCCCATTCATATCTGGACCGGCGTGTATGTATATTATACGCAATGTAAGTAAACCTATTCCAAGATTATGTTATTTCCAGTTATACAAGTTACCAACTTGTAACAAAAATTGTGAAGAAAACTTGTAATATTTTTTTTGGTTTGGATTAAATATGTAATTCATCTTATGAACAAATTGATCAAAATTAACCAAAATATTTATACAAAGTTATATTGCCTTGCACCAAAAGGTAGACAAAGAGTAGGATTAAGAAGAAAATTGCGTTGCCTTTACACAGTGGATTTTAGCTATATAAACCCAGCAGATTAAACATCATTTGGATTAATTTTCTTGAAATTTGTATTTGTCTCGAAACTATTTTTTCCGAAATAGAAACAGACTAGGGAAAGGGATTTTGTAGATGATACCTTCATAGTTTTTGTGTACGGAACGGCATCCACAAAACTTTACTAAATCTATCCAAGATATTCGTACATTTACACATATATTCGGTAATACGTTTTTATAAGGAATGTATAGGTTTTACCGACGAATGTGATCTGGTGAATAAAGATTTGTATTCTATGAGTAAACCCGGTAGCTCAAATTATTTTGTTCGTTTAACCGCTTAGCATTACCATAGTCTAAACAACAATGCGACTACTCTACTCGTATTATTGTCAGGGCTCAATATTCCGTGTTATTACGCCAGGCTCCGTGTATATAGCCTCCCTATATTATTTAAATATCACCTTGTCGGGTGTAGTACGGAACCGACATTACACAGAAATCTCGACAAGGGGATCCAGCTTTCGACATTGTTCCACGCAGATGACGCATAGTCCATGTAAATCGTTTCTAAGCAAGCACAGCTGCACCAAACGACACCTGATTCTAACCTTGTATTGGCTAAGACAGGGGCTTGAAATCAGGGGACAAAGTGCCTGACCTAACCGTTGAAATAAAGGTCAAGCTGCAGCTCAGAGCACATTACGATTTTAAAAGATTCTCGAGTTAGCATTTAGACGGCAACAGAAGCAAATAGACCGTTGAATTAGGGAGATACGGTACTATTTTTGATATCGCTTTTGGCGTATGTAGTTGTAACGGAGATAAAGCATTTATCCGGTGACAGGAAAAATAGATTTAAAAGGTAGGTTTCCAAAGTATTTTAATGAAGTTAAATTTATAAATGTGAGCTGCTGGAATAAAGTGGCCTAAAAAGTAACAGCTGGATAAGATAGTTTTCGCTAATGAAATATAAAAATAAGGAATAAATGAATTGAGTGAAAAAAGCATTTAGTAAAATTTTTAGTGGAACTTTAATTATAGCATACACGTAGCAAATTTTCCGCTTTAAAATGAACTAAGAAGATATAGATTCTGTAAATCTAAATCTTGATGCAGGAGTGCGCCAATATACAGCGCGGTTCTAAAGTGCCAAAGCGCTGACATAATGGTATATGCAATTTTTATGCACCGATTTTAAAGTACTTGTTAAGAAAGATACCAAATTGTTTGGTGTTCCTGGTGATGTGTTTACTACATCGTAGAATGAAAACTTAACTACAAAGCCTCGAGCAGTTTCTGTAAAATTACTACTAAAGGTTATGGAATTTAATCATTCTTGTAGTAATTTTCCACGGAAGTATTTATTAAGTTTATTTCTTCGTTTTAGAATTCGGTATTAAAATTTACTAATCAAACATTAATTTCGTAAACAGAAAAGCAATCTAAGCTTGTAAATTTAAAACATTTATTGATAAATAAACTGTAACCTCTGTATGTTTGTTTCAATGGACACCTTTTCCTAAAGTGATGACAATTTATTGGTATTGGTCAGTAAGTATTTGTAAGTTTTTTGTGGAATTTGTCATTTCATTGAGTTACCTGCCATGTTTTTTGTTTAATCGATTTCGTACGTACGTAAATTATTAAATACTCTTAAACCAAAATAACGAAAATGTACTCCATATGTATGTTTTAAATTTGAATTTCGGGAATGCACACCATTAACTTGACATTTCCACTTCAAGGTCATAAAATTTAAACCAAGAAAGTAGGTCTGCCAGGGAGTTTCGCATCTGTCTAATCTGCCCAATTGCTGTTAACAACAACAGATCTGTCATAGTTTTCCCAATACCTAATGCTATTATTAATTATATGCTACAGCTATCTGCAATAGTTTAGCAGATACATGATTTTTTTATTAAGTTAATTACGTTTGCTTATAATTATCCATGTAGCTATGGATAAGCCGAAATATAAAATGATAGTTGTCTAGTAATTGGGTTGAATCTTTGATCAACGTTGTCATGAAATATAAGGAACTCTGTGAATATCTACTAAACACACATTTCTTACAGAATGAAAAGATCTCCAAAGCTATTAGTGTACGATGTAACTCGAATAAAAAATATTCACAAAAAAGTGTACAACACAAAAATGATATAATATACAAGGTGTTCTATCTAAAGAAAAATTGCTGGGCAACTCCGTAAATAATCGACCTGTAAATCTAAAAATATTTTTAGGTTATACGCTGATAACTACTATAACTACACTTTAATAATAATTACATATGTAAAATCTTAATTTCATCTTTAGTTGGAGGATAAATGGACTTTGCCAAATCGATGACTCACCCTGTACAGAATGCCCTAACATACTTGCATTTTGCAAGTGTTATCTTGAGATTTATACTTGTAGTAGGAGCACGTTATATGAGTGGAATTAAATATTCCAAAAAATATGTTGTTTGTCATTTGACAGATCAGATTAAACAATTGTTAATTATGTTGCTGAGAGTTAGGTACACAGATAAAAATTTCTCGGAGTAAAAGGTGACGGTGTTAAATTTATCCGTAATAATGTAAATATACTCCGCAGTTTAGTAAAATCGTCGCCTATTTTATGTTAAAGTAACACCGTTGCGATAAAAAGTAACTAGCTATCAAGTATAGTCGAATTTTTAGATCTTATCCATTTTAAACGATTGGATTCCTGGATTTTGTTGATGACGTAACGGACGAGATCGAAAAATTCGACTGTAGTTGCTTTTTTTAGTATCCCAACGGTCAAAGTTTGATTTCAGTTTATTTTTAAGGAGTTCAGTGTATTTTTAAGGAGTTAAAATAATATGATTTTAATATCCTAAAGGATATAATTTTGTATCTATAACGCTGACAAGGGAACACCGACAACCCGGACTCCCCCAAAAAAATTGAAATTTTGTGAATTTGTAGAGGGGTCCAATGTAAGATTGCATGTATCCGTTTCAGCGGAATCCACCGTATGTGGAGTAGAGGGCGCTCTAATGAAAATACTACCCCTTGAAATTTGTGCTAATATCTCAAAAAGTATTAGAGATATTCATAAAAAGTTAAGACAGGTTTTCAATTGTTTAAAGAGGACTAAATTTAGCATAATCGTCGTTTCAAAATTTATTAATTTTAATGGAGAAACTACCTCCACCCCACCTTTTTTTAACTTTTTCTAATCTTTAGATACCGCAAATGAGGGGCTGTTTCATGCAGAATTCAACGATATACATTATTGTCATTTAATTTTATTCAACATAATGATTACAATAATGGTAATCTAAAAAGAAATGTTCAAAACACAAATATTGCTTACACCAAGAGTACGAGAGCAGGTTTTCCACAAATAGTGCACAGTGGCGTGGATTGTGCAGCTTTCGCAAAGCAGAAATTTACTGGATTTTCAAAGGCATTTAGTCGCTGTGCAATGTATCCACTTTTGTACCAAGAAAAACGCCAAAAAATCTCGGAGACAAAAACTGATTGTGGGTTAGAAACTGTAATTTGATAATAGTATTTCTATGGTGCAAATTTAACATGGCCCATCAAAATAACGGTCGGAAAGAGTTCTCACAAAATTTTTCCATAAACTAAAACCATACACGTCTAATGGTTGAATCGTCGCAGTAGTCTTCTTTGGAATCGTCAAAATATTTACATTTTTGTCTTTTGGCGTTAATGTATGTAGTTCTGTTGGACAATGTCAACTCCATGAATCTAGTAGTAGCACATTGTTGGCACCAGCATTTGGCAAGAAAGCATCTGTTACCATGCTTTGAAATGTGCAGATGTTAATTTTCCTGATGCAGAGGCAGATATGTATATATTAATTGAACGAAAGAGTGTTTCCTGTACGCGAGGGCCTAAAGTACCGCTTATCTCTTTCAAAACCAGAAATAGTGGAGATAATAATCCTCCATTTGCAGAAATTATAAGCATTATAGTATAACTGTGAGTAATAGAGTGTAAGGACTGTACGGTGGCTTCAACATGTTTTTCACCTCGTGGAAACAATGTACGACCAGAGTGTATTTCCATATTAAAACCAGTCTCGTCTGCATTATAAATATTGTAATTTCCAAGGCTATTCATATAAGGTTTTACGTTATTTATAAATCTGTCGCTTACGTCATGTAATTCGGTAGTATCAGTTGCAGCAGAATGAGTAACAAAATTCGTCATTTTGCGTGATACAATGCCATGCGCCTCTTTAAAATGTCTTATCCACCAATGTCCTGCTTTAAAACTCGAATGTCCAACTTCGTCTTTCGCCTCTAGAGCCCAACGTCGAATATTCATATCATGCACTATATTTCCTCATGTAAGTGCATCTTGGAACTGTATAAGTACATATTCTGTGATATATCTTGCTTTTTCAATGTTGGTTCCACCTATATTAACGATTTCTTCCCATCTATACAACTGCTGAACTGATTTTACCTTTCTAAATTTGCTCTTGTTTTTTTCCCACTTTTCCAAAATTCTACAGCTTTAATCTTATAGTCAAGCTCTATAATGCTACCATCATCGTCAGGAACACAATCTTCGTCTTCCCAATTTGCATCAACTCCATCTTCTGACGGTAATTCAACAAACTGTGGTTCATGTGGTTTTGAAGGCGACTCAAATTCTAAACCCATTTCAGCCTCGAACCTCAATATATCTTCTTCAGAAGTTCTAGCAATAATTTCTTTCAATGCATCGTGTAACTCCGTTTCTTCTGGTGTCGTAGGAGTTCTTGCAATATTTTGAGTTTGAAAAGTTATTTGTAACATATCCACAAGATTGGCAATGTTAATTCGTGGCATTCTCTTTGTCGGATTTGTTATATGTTCGCAAACTTGTACATTAATTGTAAGAATTTCGATAGTGTGTATATATGAACATATCAGTAAACTACGTGACGAAATTATCTGATATTAGACATGTATCACTTCAAAACAATTCTGTACATGTAAACACGCTGTTATTGTAGTTTAATGCAATCATTTTAATACTGGTTAGCAAATAAATAATAAACAAATAACACATAATTGCGGTCTTACATCGTTTGCTAGTATTTCTACATAGGTTCCTTTTAAAGGGTAAACTTTTCAGTAGATGCCTTTAAACATATTTTTCTAACAAGAAGCCCAATGGTTTCGATAAATTGCTTTAAAAAAAGCGCAATTACAATTACAGTTATTTCAAAAGTGTTATCACATTTTCGTTCATTTACATACATATGTAGTACATCCGCACGCATACATTTAACATAAGAAAATATTTTTTTTTGATTTAAAGGTAGAACTTAATGACAAAGATGTATATAGTTGAATTCTGTATGAAACGACCCCTTATTTGTGCTACCTAAGAATTAAGAAACCTTCAAATAGGTTGGGGCGGGGGTAGTTTTTCTATTCAAATTAATAAATTTTGAAATGCCGATTATGCTATCGTTTAGTCGTCTTTATACAATTGAAAACCTGTCTTAACAATTTTTAAATATCTCTAATAGTTTTCGAGATATTAGCACAAATTTCAAGGGGTAGTATTTTCATTAGAACCCCCTCCACTCCGCATACGGAGGATTCCCCAGAAACGGATGGGCGCAATGATCTTACATTGGATCGCTCTACAAATTCACAAAATTTCAATTTTGTGCTCCCAGTGTTCCCTTGTGAGTATCTTATACTTTGTGCAGTTTAGTGATCTATTAACACTATTTCGTAGTTAGAAATATACATAAACAGAGTTAAAATAACACCATTCAGTTGTTAATTGTAATACCACTTTATTTCTGGCAGCTTTTTATCTAGACAGAACTGCACGGTAAGAATTCAATATGGAGGAAAGGTGTAGGAACACAGATTATGGTTTCCATTCAGCACTGTGCATTTAGAAACTAGTGAGATGAAATGCACGAGCATGTGTTATTTGTGACAGTGAAACACATATCAAAATAAGAAGCCATCTGCCCCTTATTGTTCTTGAACCGTCCCATGACAGTCCCATGACAAAAACAATTAGTGTCTTTTGATACAGATATTCTAAAAGAGGACAGCGCTGGGAGAAATAAAAGACTTTGCATTGTAATGAAAAATGTTTACATTGGAGCAATAATATTTTACACCGCGATGGAATCGGAAATGGATAATTTTGCTATATTGCAGAGCAAACATTTTAGCACCACACTGGAGAATTTGTTGGTAAATCCTAATATTCAAGTAAATATATTTGAGCGTGGGTGAAACATTTTAGCATCGAACCGCCTAAGTTCGAGTCCGCAGGAGAAAACAATAACAACCAAAATAAAAATTTTCACCGCATGGAAAAAATTTTAACACCGGTACGGAGAATTTTTTCACAGCAGAAAGAAGATTACCACCGAAATGGAGAATTTTTTACCGCGGGGGAAAGTTCTTAACATATGTAACACCGAAATTTTTGGTTCATATTCAACTCCGCTTACTACGCGACGGTATTGCAGCAATACCGTAAAATTTTAACTCCGCCGATTCCAACTACTTGTGCAAATGGACGCGAGAAACCAACTAGATGGTGTTAAAACGGTGTAAGATCTAACGCCGCATTTCTATGTACTTGGAGCTAATATCACAAAAAAATAGGAGCATGTATTTTGCTAGAAATTTATCTAAACGTGTCTTCCTCGTGAAAAGGATTTTCTTAAAAAAATATTCATGAACTTACAAAGTGCCTTCTTAACAATGAGTTCCACTTTCAGGAAAGTGAAAATCCATGTAGGAGATTTCGTTCGGGAAACTTAATTTATAAAGGTATCGTTTTCGAAATTTAATTAAAAAAAGAGGTAATTTCTTTCATTTCTCTTTTTTTTTCGACAAACATTTCGGAACACTTCCTTTCCGACGAGATTAATTTTAATAAAATGCCGAAACAACTTTTCCATAAAGTCCATTGTGGTCCTCCACTAATTACTGTCAGAAGTGGGTGCCGCATCGGTGTTTCCGTCTCCTTTTGATCTCCATTCACTCTTCCACTCTCTATTCTTGCGTATCTTTTCATTGAACGAAACCCGGCGAAAGTAGTCGTTAATCATTATATTTTGGCGAAATTCAAAATTACGCAGCCACCCTATAATTAACAAATTAAGAGTAGATAATGGCGACGAAGTTTTGCATTGTCGCCAATAGAAGGAGTCTAAGCGGACTGCTTCAGTGGGGAATGAAGGACATAACGCGGATTAAAACAATTACGCAACAGAAAGTTTTAATGTACGTCCGAATAAGATTATTTGGCGATTTCTATGCAGCGTGTTATACATACAACTTGACCCAAGAACAGATTGGAGCGTTAGCTAATTTTATTCCGGGTTTTTCTTTTTGACACTGAAGCAGTTATTGACAAAGATATTTAATCTCGCACAGAAAAAAATTCTTTAAAGATAATTCCAGCAACGCTGTAGATTGATATTTGTATTACAAATTCACGTCATTGGAAGAAACTGAGCACTCCTTAAACTCTAATTTTTATTAAAATATTGGAGTAATTTCAGTGCAGTAGGATTTGCTTTAAATGTAGCGATAGCTCTTATATGGTAATTCTTAGTAATAAGTAGTCTGGGCAAACAGCGGTAACAGTCAGTGTAGTAGATATGTGGTGCGGAATCGGCGATTATTTATTTCACGCGTTCACAGCGTCAGTACTAAATTGATGCTGTATGCGAGTAGTTCTGTGTATATGTAGGCTGTCGTAACTTATTTCGTAATTGTACGCTTATGCTTGCTTGAAAAATGTCGCAGTTATGTACGTACGTCGCGAAAACGACCAATGGCAGACACAGTTAAAAACATTATAGTGGACATGCCGGACTTAATTTTTGATGGCGCTAAAATTCAATGTCTAGTTTGTAAAATCCCTTTAATGTGTTGGTCCAGAAGCCATTGTCAACGTCACATCGAAAGCAAACAGCATTCTTCTGTAAAAAGTGGCATACGAGACCAAGAAAAATTTACATTTGATTTATGTGTTGCTCTTATTTTATGTAATCTATCGTTTCGTTTACTAGACAAAGAAGCATTTGTCTCTTTCAGGAATAAATATGGGGACTATAAATGATTTAGTCGGATATCGATACGAAATGTAGTGCTATTTGCTCGTGAACATATAGAAAAAAGAATGAAAACGGAATTGAAAGATAAAAAACTGCGGTTATGTGTGAACGAAACAACAGATCGTCAAAAACACTCTGTGGTTAATGTAATGGTACGTACAATGGAACCACATCGACCGTCATTCTCCTTCGTACTTGCTTCCAAAAGAGTTATAAATTGTACTGCCGATGAGATTTTAAAGGTGGTGTTGAACTCATCGAGCAAATTTGAAGTTTCAACTACGCAACTTTTAATGTTTATGAGTGATGGTGCCGCAAACATGCATTCTTTGGGCCGATCTCTTAAAGAACACAGTGGTAACTTCTTACATGTAACGTGTAAAATCCATACTCTAAATCTTGCGGCACAAACGATTCCTACAAGTTTTCCATTAGTAAATGCATTGATTGCTACTACAAAGGCAGTGTTTCTAAAGTCCCCGAAACGTACCCGACTATTTCACAAACTGTGTCCCGATTTACTTGAGCCACCACAGCCGATTGTTACACGTTAGGGAACATGGTTGCAGGCTGCGTTTCATTACAACAATCCGGCAGAAGCTGCAGCAATCAAGAAACGCCAGGAAATATTTCAAGATAATCAGGTTAAAAGAGATTTACAAACTATTCACAATAATTACTTCGGACTAGCGGAGGGAATAGAAAAATTACAAAATGTTTCGATGTCGCTAGTGGATTCTGTTCAAATTGTGAACGATGTTTACGCACAGTTATGCGCTGTAGAAGGCGAAACAAATTGGTGTGTAATACGAAAATTTGAAAGTGTTTTAAAGACACCAATTTTCTTATATTAAGATAAATTTGTGAAGGTGCGTGTGAAGATGCATTAAGTTATTTCAAAGATTGTTTTAAATATGCAAATATAACATCGCACGTCGTACTCAATTGACTGAAACAGCTGTGGAAACATATCTAATGATTCAAATATTTAACAGATGTTACCCAGTTTGTGAGTTCACGGAAGACTTTTAAAACGGTAGGTGTTTCAACACGTTTTATAATCTATTTTTTACCTTCCATTTTATGTGTAAACTTTTATGCGCTCGCCACGCCTCTGGCTGTTACCGCATATTTGCCCAGGTTAGACTAATGAGTAAAAGAATATGCTTGGATATACTGTGTTGATATTAATAAACATTACATAAATTTATCCTACAAGAATTAAGAATTTTGTTATCCTGTATTACACCAATTCAAACAATTGTACGAGAGCCAAACAAGTTAACTGAATTTTTAATCTTTCTGGTATTTCTGTATTGCATTTTATAAAAATGTGTAAAATAGACACAAAAACTCGCAAATAGAACCGCCTCTGTACGATTGCGTATTGAGCGCTCCATAACTTAGGGTTGTGATAGTATTGCATCATAATATATACAGAATTGCCGTGTCGTGGAGGTTAAATGTTTGAAAATGTGTGAGTTTGTAAGTAAATAATCATTTATTTGTACAGACGATTCCATGTGTTTGGCCAGGAGCACGTTTATTATCGAAGCGTACCTAAATGCATGAACTAAATGTTGGGACTGGATGCCAAACAATATTGGTTATTCACAAATAGATGTTGTAACGAAAACTTTATTATTTTCTAATAAACGATTTATTGAAGTTGTCAAATCATTTTCATCAACAGTGGGATACTTAACGCGCTCAGCTATCGGTTTCGGAGTTCCGAGTTCGAGCCCCGAGCTCGTAACTCCCTCAAGGTAAGGTTTTCCGTAGTTTTCCCTACTTTTCCAAATTTGGCTAATACTTCACACTACCTTTCAAGTTTTTACACAAAACAATGAAAGAAAAAATAAATTTTAATATTAATCGTTTTATTGTTTTTCAAAATATTCGCCATTAAAATTTATATACTTCTGTATGCGTTCGAACCAATTCTCGAAACATTTTTTCCACTCTGAACGTAGTAGCTCCAAAACATGGTTTTTGGAGGCCTCAGCAGCTTCTTCAGGTGACAAAGATCGCTGTCCACGAATTTTCTGTTTGATATTCGGGAACAAAAAGAGGTCGTTAGGCTATAAATCAGGCGAATATAGGTAATGAGATCTTAATTCGATGTTTTTTTTCAAATAATAAATTGCTTGACGTACTGCTAGAGTTGGCATAGTCACAATGATACAACGTTGTCGATTGTTATTCCTGATTTCATCGACGACTTCGTGCAAACACATTGTTGTATGGCATTCAGCATTAACAGTTCATCGACCCTCCAAATCAATGCTTGCGACATGTCCAGTACAATGAAAAAAACAGGCAGTCCATTTCTTCGAAGTGTTTCGTGATCGAACAACTTCTGTTGGATTCGATTCATGGGAACCAAAACGGTTGATTGTTGCATAGTTTCCGGCTCGTACGAGTACTATTGTGTTAGTACAACATACCGGCCGGTCGGAAACGACCCGAACGCTATAGTTGAATGCTGCACTGTGAAACTGCGACACGCAGCATTTTCTTATCTAAACGTGAGAAAATCATCAAAAAGAAGGATTATACGAACTAATGAATCTAATGATTCAGTGAACTAGAGTTTTTATTAAATGCAAAAAGGCATTGTTAATTCTTGTATTTATAAAGTTATTTATTTCGAATGAATAAAGTTACCTGTTCACTGAAACCGGAAATCGTGGCTTATTATTAGTAGTAACGTTGTTTCTTTCTTATTCTTTCGAGTACGACGGATTAACTACGAAGTAAGGGCCCATATAAATATTGTACGTACCCGATCGAATCGTCGATTTCCACACGGTATATATAGTGGCACTTTTAGACCATGGGCTAACTAGTCCAAGGCTTGGAGGATAACAGTCCAACCGGATTATTGCCCTCCATTTAGTTCGATTTCTTGCCTTCTCCTGCCAGTTGTATTCAGAGAGTTTTCGGATCTTTTAAAAGTATTTCACACCATCTTCTAGGTCTGCCCTTTCTTTCCTTTCCAATTGGTCCTCTTTTTAATATAATTTTTTGTAATTCTATCTCCTTTCAATCTTTCTACATGTCCTGCTCGTCTTATTCTCTGTACTCTCACTATTGACATTATTTTCGGTTCCTTATACAACTCTTGTAATTCTTTATTTGTTCCCAAACTTCCTCTGTATTTTTCCACCAATACGGATCTTAGTACTTTCCTTTCCCATCTTTCTAGTTGTTCTGCTTGAGTTTTATTTAGTGTCTGTGTTTCATTCGCCGTTGGTCTTATCATAGTTTTGTGCTCTTATTTTGATAATTCTGGAAGTGTCTTTAGATTTGAAGATTGATTTCAACATACCATGTTTTTTATTTCCCTTCATTATCCTGTTTTGATTTCTTATTTTTTTGTCCTTCTTCAGTAATCGCTACTCCAAGATATACAAATTCTTTTACTCTATCAAACTTGTATTCATTGATCTCATTTATTAATGGTTAGATGTTTTTCCGACTGTTCCGTTCCTCCCATGACCATATATTTTGTTTTTTGAATATTTATTTCAAGTCCGAATTCTTTGGCTTTTTATTCTATTCTCCTGGATACTTTTTGGAGTTCTATTTTTTCTTGTTGCAATTATTGTTAGGTCATCGGCATATTCTATGCATTGATGTTCTCTATTGTAAATGGTATCTTGTCTATTAGCTCGGTTTCCTCTGATTATAGCCTCGAGTATGAAGTTAAAGAGCACAGGTGATAACGGGTCACTTTGTTTTAATCCACTGTTCACCTCAAAACTTTTTGATTTGTGTTCTTTCCATAGTATCACACTTTGTATTTTGCTTAATGTCATTTTTGTTAGCTTTATGAGTTTCGCTGGTATTTGGCAATCCTATGTGCTTGTTTGAAATCTATTTGAATTCATAGTTGCATTAATGATAGGGCTTTTTTTATGACTGTAATGTGTCAATATCTTAATTCAAATAAAAAAAAATATTTAACAAGTTAACAAGACACGATTGTGTTTATTTATGCTACAATTCCATCACCTTCCACAACACACAACTCCTCTCTTCTTTAAAATTGCTTATAATAGTTTTGTAATATCATTTTAACACCTAAATACTACGCGACTGTCATTCACCATGAGAAAACGCGGGTAAATATTAAAACAGTATTAGTAGAACAATTGAATACTGCCTGATAGTAGTTCACCTAACGCAATTGGAAAAGTGTCACGATCAATATAACTAGCTTTAAGCACACTATTAATAGGGCTTCCTCTTCTGCTTCGAAGATGATAAAAACATTCTACACTGATGGAAAAAATCTTTAAATCAAAGAAGTCTGCATAAATTCAAAGAAATCTGCCTTTTCAATAGTGCCAACTAAATATTTCCTATAACACGATAAATTGCTTTTGTTTGAAATATTTGTGCAGGGAAATTTATTGCTTTTCTTGAAATATATTTATCGTTTTAATTTGAAATAATCATTTATTTATAGGCGACCTACCATTTCCTTGATGTAAAAAATAATGTATTAACAGGCAAACTATCATTTGTTTGATACCTTTCTATGATTAGAATAAATAAATACACTTTTGTGGTAAATAAACACTGACTGTGTGTTTAAAAGGTGTAGTTTGATTTTAGGTAGATTAGTAATTCACACGATTTGCTGAAAACATCACTCTAACTATTTACAATACGTAGGGGCAACCATCGGGCTTTATTTCAACTAATGCCCGATTATCGTTTATACAAAAGTAATTTTAAAATATCGACACATCTTTGATTGAAAATTAATGACGTTTTTGAGGCGACATCTGCCTGTGAAACGTGGAGGGAATCTTGGTTGAAGAACTATGGAGACTGGATGGGTGGTGGCGTAGGAGCTGCATTCAGATTTTCGTGGAATAATTACCTTTTTGTAGTTTATACAGATACGGTAATAAAACACAGAGGCTCAATGAAATTTTACTGCAATTATTGCTGTCTCAAAAAGTTACCACTGATAGCTGCTGCTACGTTTGTCACCAGGTCGCAATTATAAAGGTTTAGCAAACTAACTTCAGATATCCCTATATTATTCCTATTATTTTATTAAGTCAGTCATATAAATAAAACATTAAAGTAACGAAGAGATTTTATTAACTCGCCTAATTATCCGTTGTAAATTTTCAGTGTCTTCTCAAACGGTGCGCCTCCATAATAATCGTGCGCCATACGTTTAACGAGGAATGGAAAAGAAATGAAATCGTCTATACAAATACGTGATTTCTTTACTTTGAACTAATGTGCAAATATGTTCAAAAAATTAAAATGGCTAACTTTCTTGGTCTAAATACACATTTTTTTTTAAATTAATGAAATATTTTGACAAATTTTAAATGTCTAGTCAAATATGCCGTGTATTCAAAAAAGGCACATACCACTTTCCATTAAAGAAATATCCTCAAAAAATTCCTTCCTTTGAATTGAAAATTCTTTTCTATCGGCGTACATAGCGTCAAAAAATTTATTAAAAGTCTAGTGTTATTTCGGAATAAACAGAAACTTTTATAAAGAATCGTTCTTTTCTTTAAGAATCCACAACACGTCAGTTTTTCCTTCTGTGGCACCTACCGGTGGCCGGTCATGTTATTTATTGGCTGATATGGTAGGCGCCGTACTCTGTGTATGTATAAGACTGAGACATGTACGAGGTGCGGTCCATGCCTTAGGTATCTAGTAAGAGGTAACCAAAAACAAATGCCACCATTTAACAGAACTGTTTTTAGTTAACATTGAAATAGTAATTTGAGAATTTATAGCCATTGCCCAGTTAAGTGAGACAATCAGAAGTTGAGCGGTGTATGGTAAATTTTTAAAATGTCCAAAATTGAGCATCCTGCTGTGATGAAACTTCTCACCTTGGAAAGAAAGACGGCGTCCAAGGAGTGAATGGACACGGTTTGTAAAGATTCTGCACCGTCATATGCCACGGTTAAACGTTGGTCAAAGTTGTTTCGTTGCGTCAGGGTACCTCTTGAAGATGATCCATGCGAAGGAAGGCCCGTTATTGCAGTGACACCAGAAAATACCAAATTGGTCGAGGAAGTCGTACTGAGTGATCGACGGCCAAAGGCTTTTGGGTATGACAAAAATTAACCCAGGGTCCCAAAATTCCTCAGCGTGGTTCAGAGGGAAAAACGTGTCGAATGTAGCCGAAAGTTTCTTGAGCTGTAGGAAGCCGACAACACAGCCATTAACCAAATAATGACTGGGAATAAAACAGTGGTTCTATACCACGATCCTTTGTCTAAAAGAGAAAGGATGGAGTGGCATCGGAAAGGCGAACCCATTCCTAGAAAGGCCAAGATGAGAAGAAGCACAAAAAAGGTGGTGGCTACAATTTTTTGGGTTAGCGAGTGCATTTTGTTAATGAACCCTAAAGAACGCAACACTACAGTAAACGCAGTATATCATGCCGACTTGCTATGCCAATGTCTGGCTCTTGCACTACAATGCTCCTGTCCACATAGCTGCAATTTCGAAGGCTACTATGTACCAATGCGGATTCAAGAAACTCAATCACCCATCGTACAGCCCCAACCTCGCCCCAACTGACTACTTTTTATTTTCAAAATTGAAGTTACGAGGAAGAAAATTTAACACTGACGAAGAGATCCATGAGGCAGTTTTAGGACATTTTGAAAACAAGTAAAACAAGTACTTTTGAAGTATTGAAGCGTTAGTTAGACGATCTGAAAAGTGTATTGAAGTAGTAGGAGATTATATTGAAAATAAATAAAATTCTGTTTGGCTTAGAAAATATGGACCGCATCTCGTATACCGTCTTCGATATGAATTTTGTTCCATACGGTATGATGGTACGATAAAACTATAAATGCTAATATCAGTAGTCAAATCATTACATAAAAGTTACGGTAAGTACTCAAAAAGTCGACATTTAAAAACTAACAATGCATAAATCTGAATTACGCAGTTCAAAATGAAATCTGTATCGGGAATCCAAGTACACAATAGATATGTATATAAATTATTGTTTATAAGGATGTCTTTATTTTTGATTATTACACATAATACGACCGTATACGCCGCAGCAACCACTTTTTCAGGTTCGCGCCTATAGCAACACAGAACCAGGGCTGAGAAATCCCGGATTTAATAATTTCCGCTTGTTTACGGGTAACATTTTTTCAAGCAGGTGCGCACAAAAAAGAATACAAGATGAAAAAGAAATAAGCTAGTTTTTTCTTCAACTCACCGGTCCAAACTGTTCGAAATAGCTCTTGACGTCTTCTAGGGTCGTTGGTGCCGATAATCCGCCCACAAATATTTTTTTCGTCCTGGTTACCATCTGCAAAGAGGAATACATAAATGCGATTAGAGCAATGCCTTTCCAGTTAAGATCCCGCGTTTTTACGTTTTTTTTTTGTCGGTATATATAGAGCAAAGTCAAACACCTGTGTATATACGCAATATCCGCAATACAACTGTTCAGAACGTATAGAGTAGCAAATGTTAGCAAAATCGATAGGAGTAAATCGGATTACGCGATCTATCGTTTGAAACGTCTATTATTTGCACATGTGATGTGTTCGATGTGCGATTCGATTCAATACCTAGCACTTACACCGGACAGGCAAAGGCTAAAAATGCAATTAAGAGTTGTTTGCGATATATTGTTTTGCTCCTCTTTGTGGTGTTTTTCGATTGAGCGGAGTTGTACAACAGAAAACAAATTCCAATTAATTTAGAGTTAAAAGTGTTCCTTTGCAAGGCCAGTGTAAGCGATAACATTCACAACAAATGTGTTGGATTTTACTTTGAAAGCTTTCACTAAAATTTGATCGCTTGTGTAGGACACAACCATGTACTATTATATTCGACTTAACAATTACCAAAATCTACCTGTGGTTTAAAATATCTACAGAATAAATTTGACAAATTATAGAAAACTATACCGGAGAAGTTAATGGAATGATTGGAATATCTTATTATGTCTGGAAATTGTTTGTATATTAGATAGCGACCGCGAAATACTATATATAATTGTACTGAATTAAAGTAATTATCTTGGTTTTTTATACAGTGAGCGCCTAAACGTTAGAATAAATTCTGTAAAAATTCAAGAGATTTAGTTGGAGAAAAACGTTCGAGCAACTTTTATTTTTTATTGCCGTCTTCTTTGGATACGGATATTTTATAATTTTTTTCAAATTCTTATAATTTTTTTCAAATCTACACAAGGTCCGTAATACTCGAATGCTTTTCGAGGAATCGTTGGTGAACTTAGAAAGTAAAGAATTTGATAAACTTATTTCCTTTGAAACAATAAGAGTGAACTAAAAATAAATTAAATGTTGAAATTGCAATTCTTCAAATAACTAACAATAGCCTTAACGATCTTTTATCTCTTGTAAAACATTTTGAATGACATCGGGCTGAATGGATCTAATTTCGTGTATAATTTCATCTTTTAGTTCATCGATGTTGTTTGGTTTGTTAATTTAAACCTTTGATTTTAGGTGACCCTAGAAGGATAAGTCGAGTAGAGTTGGGTCCGGTGATGCAGATGGTCATTTTATTTTATTGTACTAATTCAACGAATTAAGAAAAAAGTATGCAAGTTCTCATGCAGGGGACCTGCATAACGAGACAGGACTCCATCGTGCTGGTACCACAGGACATTATTTGGGATATTCGGGTCGTCATTATTTGGTATCAAGTAAGCTAGCTCCGAAATCGTTTTGCAGAAAATCAAGCATTCAACGCTCCTTCAATAAAATATGAACACAAAATTGTATTCTCTACAATGCCTGCCTAAATGTTTACCTTTTGTACTATTTAGGAATGGCATTCCATTATCCAGCAAATTCAAATACCGCAAATCCTTGTTGCCCGTGCATTGGAACTATGATAAAAGTGTACGTAATTTGTCAACATCAATATTTAGGCGCGAAAAAAAAAAACATATTTTACATATCGACAACAATGTTGTCCAAAACTTTATGGAAGCGCATTTCTCATTTAAATTCAAATAACCGAAATTGTCAGTCTTTACCGGAATCGCCGTCTGATGTTCACGCGATAAATGAGCATACCCAACAGTAGTAATCAGAATATTGTATTTCACAATAACAACATAACCTACTAATTTTCTTTTGCTGATTAAAAGCAAACACTATTTCGAATATTGGTTCAACGGCTTTGATGACGGTACTAATGAAGTGAATATAACCAATCATGTTGTTCATATTTAATACCTTTCGTAACTCATATTATTAACACTTCTGTAAAGAAGTCTAGTGTACCTACAGTCTGGAACTATGCTGAACTATTAAGGATTTGTATATTACAGACTATTTCTAAAATCATTGAGAAAGCCGTTCATATGCAGCTGAATAAGTTTGTTAATGATAAAATTGATGAAATTACTTAGTATGGAGGGTAAATGCATGTAGATTCAGTTCAATACCATGTGGATTCTTTATTTTACTCTTAGCAATCGATTTCGACAAATGTCATCATCAGGGTATTTAATCATTGGCGGAGTTGCGAAAAAATATGTATCACATTATCGTCAGAATATATATAATAACATTTAGAGTTTAAAGATATTAGTTAAAATGATCAAAAATTAATGCTAATATAGCTCATGGTATTGGTGGAATCATTCCCGGTAAAAATATTGTAGCAGAGGAAATAGCGCTAACACATGAACATGTTTCTCCTTACTCGGCGTCCTCAGCATGGTTCTGAGCACTATATTCTGCTGCTACAATTGCGCGGTGGTGGACATCTACACTCCGGTTTGTCTTGCTACCCTCTGGGACGGCGTGACTGTGTCTCTTGGCGATAGGTGCCGTCGAGAGACATATTCAGTGCTGTTTTGGAGATTAGCAGCATAAACCGAGAGGCAAACGCAATTGTAGCAGCAGAAGATAGTGCTCAGAACCATGCTGATGACGCCGGGTAGGCAGAAACATGTTCATGTGTTAGCGCTATTTTCTCTGCTACATTGTTTTTGCAGGGAATGATTCCACCAATACCATGAGCTATATTAGCATTAATTTTTGGTTATTGTTACTAGGCATTATTTCCACATGTATTTCTATACATCATGGTAAGCCTGAGGAATCATTTGCACGTATAGATGTCGCTGTGCCTAGGTACAACGCCCCCTTACGTTTGGCAGCCCAGGAGCTGCCCGATAGGTGGTGGACATCTACACTCCGGTTTGTCTTGCTAACCTCTGGGACGGCGTGACTGTCTCTTGGCGGTAGGTGTCACCGAGAGACATACTCAGTGCTGTTTTGGAGATTAGTAGCATAAACCGAGAGGCAAACGCAATTGTAGCAGCAGAAGATAGTGCTCAGAACCATGCTGATGATGCCGGGTAAGCAGAAACATGTTAATGTGTTAGCGCTATTTTCTCTGCTACATTGTTTTTGCCGGGAATGATTCCACCAATACCATGAGCTACATTAGCATTAATTTTTGATTATTGCTACTAGCCATTCTTTCCACGTGTATATTAGTAAAAACTTTAATGTTTGGATGTGAAGTTTTTAGAAATTGAAACTTGACAAGTTTGTTATTAGGAGAAGAAAAAGGAAGAGGAAAATGGGATGGGAAGCGGCAACTGATATGATTATGCGGACGTTTGCTGGTCGTCGCGGTGGTTTGTTGATGATAATAACATGCCACCCCACACTCAATCTGAGTGTTATTTTGAACTGTAAGATGTCTTCTCCACTTCGGATCACTACAAGCGTCCCCCAAGGATCACATTTGGGACCACTGTAGTTCTTATGCCTCCTAATTTACTAGTCAACTACAATACTGTCGCAATCACACCTACGCGGACGATACGGTAGCTGTATCATTCGAAGAGCATGAGTGACAGGTAGCTTTGCATAGAGTTAACATTTCAGTTCTCTTAATAATATATCGATAGCATATAACTTACATCTAAATCCAGCGAAATCTAAAGTAATGCTTTTTGGAAAAACTACAGTATATAAAGCACTAGAAAAGGTATTTCGAATAATAGTTCCTGGAGTACATTTCGTAGATACTGCTAGAAATTTAGGATTATCAATGAATAATTTCTTAGATATCATGAACAAACAAATAAGAATATTAAATATGCTTATATAAAATTAAGAAAGCTTTATCCACATAGAACCCCACTGCCGATTAATATTAAGGCAAAACTATGTGAAGCGATGGTGCTGACACAGTTTAGTTATTGTTCTCTCATTTATAGACAATGAAAATAGACATTTATAGAAGGAAAATCGACACCAATAAATACATTATGACAAATTCTAACTATTGTGGACAACACATAATGGCCACGAGTAGTTTCTTAACTAATAGGTTGGTAAAATTCCCTTCAAATAAAAATAGATATAATAAAGAACTTTATAAAAAAGAATGTAGCTATTTATAGTGGTTACCTTTCTGTAGATGTCGATCGTATCCTTAAAAAAGTCCAATATAGGCACTATGTAAGAAACACCACGACCTTAATTCCGGCAGAAACCCGAGATAAAAATTTGTGAAACTTCCCTTGCACATGATATCGAAAGGTATTAATAAAGTTTTTAGGAGACAAGATATAAACGTGTGTCAGATCTCTAAACACACTCAGAAACCTTTTGAGAGATTCGAAAGATAACCCGGATATGAAGGAAATTTATAAAATTGCATGCAGTGACTGTGACAAAGCCTATATTGAACAAACAAAGCGGGCGATAGCACCAAATTGAAAGAACACATAGCTCATTACCGCCATGCTAGAATTGAATCTTCAAGTATAGCACAACATATAAACGAAACCGGGCATAATATTAAATTACTAATTAAGAACGTAACTTCGCCGTGAGAATTAGACGCGAAATCATTTGTATGAAAAAGAATGCAAATCTGTTAAATAGGGAAAAGGGTCCACTTAGCCACTCATCACTGATTTATTGATGTAAAGCGGACACATGTTTACATTTTATGCTACAGGCAAGAACCTTTCCTTTTAGTTTCGTATATTTTGCAAATTTTAAGGTATACAGGCGGTAAAAGTAGGTACTTGTAAATACCTTTTAGAGTAGGGATAGAACAAATAAAACCTTTTTCACACAACAGGCAGTCGTATGGTTGACAATAAGATTCGTGGATTGTTATTCCGAAACAATTGTTCCGAATTAATCAAACAATTTGCGTGGCGAGGAGTGTACCGATAGTTTGGTGTTACCTTATTTATAAAAAATGTTTTCTTAGACCATACTTAGCTTTAAGAGCAACACGTAGCATTCTTCACACACTACAGGTTTGTAACATTCTGCTGTTGACTTCACTTTTACTACATGAAACAAAGGCTAAGACTCTTCTGTAGCAGTTGTGGTAAAAATCGTGAAAATATCCCAAGCCAGAGCGTTTTCCTTTTTTACCATCATTTACGAAATACCAGTAGTAAATAGTAATGTACGTATTACTTTAGCACACAGGTTGTATCAGTCAGGCTTATCAGAAACACAAGACAGTACGAAAAAGCATTCAAAATAGAAGACCAGTAATCGTAAAAGTATGCTGTTATACCAATTTAACAGAAGTTACATATGAAAAATCCGCAAGCCACAACAGTTCCAATTAAGAGGTTTCGTTCTGGGCACTCATAAATTGCAGCATCATTTATTTCCCTTAAATGATCTTGAAAGATGTGCAAAGAAAAGATGACGTAGCAACTTTGTGAATACCAAAATCTCCGACAGACTAATAGTATGCAAACAGAATCGAAGTTCCGTATGTTCCATCTAAAGAATGGTAAAGGATAGGAAAATTTCCTCCATAGGTAAATATTTGATTGTGAATCAAATGTTTAATTACGTATGTAAGCCCAGCGATATAAAAGCACTGGGTAATTGCAAGTTAAATAGTGAATTGGAGTAATTAGTTACTAATTTGTTAAAATGTATTTCTTATAGGTAATCGAAGATTAGCTATTTGAACGTTGCTTTAATTTGCGTTTATAGTCCAGGACGTGTTTAGTCAGATTCCGCCAAACAGAGATGTGACGAATTTTTTTCTAAATTTGTTTAACGTACCCCTAGAAGCATTTGACAACTACTAAAACTATATTGCAGGCTGAGTTTAAAATTATTTAAAGACATAGATTAACGAAAGAGATTCTTTCTGGCATGTCTATAATTAACCCTTCCTTAAATTTCTCGTTGTTTCTTCATATTCCTGCCGAAAGAGGTTATGCAGGCTGTTCAAATTTATCGACGTATTATTGTTAATTTTCTAATTATTGATCCTATATATCAGTTGTCAAGCAAGATTTAAAAGCTGTGTATCAAACAGCGATGCATACCTAGGAAGTGTTTTCTTCTCTGTTAAATACTGTGATTAACCGCTGCTCGTCACAGATTCAAAGAACTTTTACTAAAAGAAAGAGACAATTTATTATTAGGATAATAATTTTGTATTCATTCTTTGAGTCCCTTTTGCGAATATTTAGTTGTATCTTTACGTGAACAAACTCTTAGAAAACCCTCTGGTCAACAGTGCATGTTTGCTTCATCGATCCACGTACTCGTCTTGTTTTTTTTTGTACCGTACGTCATTCAGAAGAGTGCTACGTCACCAAAGCCTTGGGTATATAAACCGCCATAGAATCTCATTCTATAGGAGTCTGCTCCTGTTTGTAACGCAGACGGCCTAGACGAGGCCCATCCCGCAACGCAGATGGAGTTTAGTACTAGGCGGGAATCACCCTCGTAACCGTGTTGTTTTTATTCGCAAGATTGAAATTTATTTAAATTTAATTCGCGATAAAATCCGCAAATTTGCTCGCCACTTTGTTTTCAAGCTAAATTATACGGAAATTTCCGTATATTCATTGTCCACGTAGATTGATTACCGAATTGTTCATCGCTAAAGATCTTTTATAATTTTGTAAATTAAATATACATTTTTATACATAAAATTGTTACAATGCTTGATTTCAGAATTCTGTTTGATTTTATTTTTTCGATGTCTTTTGTTTGTCTTTTTTCCTTTTGTAAATAAAACGTATTATTATGTATAGTTACCTCTTTTATTTCCGTCGAACTTTGGACATAGTTGCTATCAAATGGTTGATTCTGTTGATGAACGCTAAGCTCACAGAAACACCACGGTACATTACTCAAACTATTTCCATAACTAACAAAATTAGCTTACATCTTCGTGGAGTAATTGTATCATTCACCATATAAACAACATACGACAGTGACGAAAATATTGTTTCCTTAAATCGTATTCAGTACTGACGTCATCTGGTGGTGAGGGGCACGATTACAAGGAATAAGCGTCACCAACTACAAAGGTACCTATCTAGTCCTACAGGGTGTTTCAGGAGGAAAGGTAAATATTTTAGTGGGTGATAGTGTAGATTAATTCGAATAAAAAATCCATATAACATGTGTCCAATTTTTATTGGTTACTGAGATACAGCAGTTTGAATATAACCCAAACTACTACACTCACAGAAAAAAGCCAAAGGCAGAAACAAAAGGTATTAAGCAATGGCAAATGATTAAGTTAAAGTTTATTTTCAAAAATTCCAACTCCGACTTCAGTGCACTTTCGAATTCTGTTGACAACACTACGTGTAGCTTTTTTTGAGGTTGTCTTGGCGTCCTTCTATGAGGGCAGCACTATTCATAATCCGAACGATCAATGCGTTTCTTGTGTCTACTTTTTCTTTGTAGACTTCGCCTTTCAACCATCCCCACAGGCAAAAATCTAAAGGGGTAAGGTCCGGGGGCCTCGGTGGCCAAAAAACGGGACCATTTCTGCCGATGCATCTTCCGGGGAATGTTAGGTTTTGATGCTGTGTAACCAGATAACTAAAATGAGCAGGAGCCCCGTCATGCTGGGAAGAACATACTCATCTTTGTAGCCAAAGGAACATCTTCCAATAATGCTTGTAGCTCGTTTTCAAGAAAGTCTAGATAACAGGGCCCTGTAAGAGTATGCGGTAAGATAATGGGCCCAAGGAACTGATTGTCTATCATACCACACCACACATTTCCAGAGAAACGTTCTTGAAAATGTGTCTCCACAAAGGCATGCGGGTTTTCGTCGGACCACCGATGTGAGTTATGAGTGTTATTGATACCGTCACGAGTAAAAATGGCTTCATCAGTAAACAGTATTAATGGGATTTCTCAGCGATTTGCAATTAGCCAACGACAAAATTCCAATCGTCTACCTTCATCTCCTTCTCGAAGGTGTTGAATCCGCTGTAAATGATAAGGATGAAAGCCGTGCACATTTAATGTCCGCCAAACTGTTGTATGTGGAACACCGATACGTGTAGAAATTCTTCGTGCGCTTGTTGAAGGACTACGTTCTACCCACTAAATCATGTCTTCTACTTCATTGACATTCTGTTGATTTGCACGTTCAGATGAGGTATGACTGCTGAGCACTGCATCAGTCTCATGCAGTTTACTGAAAACACGACTAAACACTCTTGAATCGGGTATTCTGCAGTTAGGAAATCGTCTACCGTATTCTCTACAAGCAGCAACAGCGTTACCATTACAAAACCCGTACACAAATACCATATCGGCGTACTCGGCATTTGTAAATACGTGCGGCATGCTTAAACAGTACAGTAGGTTGTTGTTTAAACGATACATGTTTATCACAGTTAAAAAATTCAATGTAAACTCAAGCGCAACCTCACAACTTGAACGTCAAAACAAAAGTGACAATCGACACCCATACCAACTAGGAGAATATCAACACGCGAAATGAAAACTTTTCTCTGTAAACAGCTGTATCTCAGTAACCAATAAAAATTGGACACATATAATGTGGAATTTTTTATTCGAATTAATCTACACTATCACTCACTAAAATATTTACCTTTCCTCCTGAAATAACCTGTATAATAAGGAATAAAACTATTTTGGTGAACATGTTACAAATTTTCTAAGATTAATGAACATTAATTTCCTCTATTTTCAAAAACCTTCTAAAGTTCACCAAAACCGAACGAGTTTCCGAATAAGCAAAACACGTTACAATACGTATATTGCTATTAAATCAGACTTGGTTGACAATCGGTGCACGAAGTCCGTTAAACTATGAGTGTTGTAGTGTTTTCTTCCGTTGATTATAATTCCTTAAAATAATATTTATCACATTTCCGACCTAGCTTGCAATTAGGTTACCTATCTTTGTTAAGTGGAACACCTTGTATGCTTAAGCTTCAGTAAATGGGAAACAAAATTCTGGACAATATACTATGATCTTAAAATAAAAAGTAAAGGAGCTATGAGGATTCAAGGTAAGATCCTTGTAGTCGTGGCAGCTTTATTATAAAATAAGCCTGTGTGGCCGATCAAAGTATCAAATGTACATAGTTTCTATCGCTAACTGCAGCTATGTAATGAGAAGAACAATTGCAAGCCACATTTCTAAGTCTACACAGCAAAATTATTTTTAATCCATAATTGTATATACTTTTTATATCTTCAAGAATCCTAGTGCTAATCATTTTAGATTTTCTACTATCAATTGGTTTTACTTCGACCCCCCAAATAAAGATAAAATAGAAGATACATGGAGTCTAATTAAGTTAAGTCCGCAAGGTAAACCAACTAAGTTTTGTAAGAAAATGACAATAACTCAAACAAGGCAACGGTTGAATAAAATTTACTAACAACTATTGTGAAAATAAAATCAGACTCATATTGATAATCGAAAGACACCCCTCCTTGCAAATTAAAATTATCCGAAACTTATCCAGAGCTGATTGTAAGGTATACCGTCCGACCTCCCGTAGCTGAAATTTGATAATAACTTTATTTTCGAAAATACAGGGATATTTTCATTTACTTGTGTGAACATCAAAATAATAATGACGGCTCGGTGATGTAGAGGTAAGACGGCCTGCGCTCGACTGGGTAGAGTAACGCGCTATGCGCTTGAGACCCACTAGAATCAAATTTTTTTTAGTTACTTCACCCTTTACGGCGAAGGATGATAGTAACAAAACGGTGAAAGTCTCTACACGCACAATTTACACACTGAAAGCTCCAGAGGTTATGGCAAGCTTTAAAGCTTATATACCCTGGTGGGCTGTCACCACACGTTAAAAGAATATTCTTTCAGTAGTGACCTTTTAACGGAGGCATTAATATTGTCAATATAAATATATAAATAAAATGACAAAGTACATAAATAAATAAAATCCGTCTAAATATAAAAAATATAAGAAGAAAATCACACAAACATAAATGTATACCACAAGATAGGTAAATAGATGAACAGGTGCACACAAAATAGAACGTATAAGATATGTTGTGTTTACGGTATAGCTTTCAAGTACTCAATTGTGTAAAATTCCTGCTGTAGTAGTACCCTCTTCAGTTTTAATTTAAATTGCATTTCGCTGAAGGACCTGTATATTTCGGGCAGATGATAATATATCTTCTGTCAGCTTCTTATGTAACATTTTATTTTTTCCCCAATACGTAAATTTTCGAGTACACCATTATAACCAATGAGAAAGCTAACACTGTGATCGACTTTATATTCTGCTTTATAACAAAACGACCTCGATTACAAGGACTTATCCTATTTTACTGAAGTATTCCGACCGTAATTTTAAACCAGATAACAAATTTGTCATTAAACTTGCTTCTAATTTATTTTTAATCTTTCGCGGCATGATCAAAATAACCTTAATAACTAATAACCCTAAAATAATTGTCGGGGTTATAATGCAATATTCACTCCATTACATCATTATTTTATTATTATTTGTTGGAGATGCACAAAGATCTACTTAGAAAGTATGAATTGAGAGAAAGGAGAAATTGCAATAAGCATTTTTTTAAGTACCTACTTTAAAATCAGTTCGTTAAATGCATTCCCAACGTGAAACATTAATGATAATAACCAAATTCTTTAGTTAAAAAAACATGGTGTTTGTTGCATTTACTGTGATTTCGTCTGGTTTCTGTTTGATTATATTTAGCATCATGCATTCATTCAATACTGCTAACAAAAGTTTGTCAAATTAACCGTATATCCGGTACGTAATTAATTTTAAAGTTAAATTAAGCAATAATTCAAGGATGAAAGCAAGTGATCTGAATCCAATATCGACGGTAGTAAACTTTACCAAAAAGCAATAAAATACAAAAAGCCGAGGGACCACCTCTGTGTCCTAAAAATTCAGAGAATCAAATAAAAGCGTTCAGTCATGCATCTGTTTAGCCACATCGCCTCTATCAATTCCGCAGGCAGCTAGCTCCGCTTTTGTTTCCAGGGGTAAACTTTGAACAGTCCATTGCTTCTGTTGCTATAGGAATAAAGGTTTTGTCTTCCCTAAGCGAAGACCCACGGCGCTCTTTCTCCCTTGACGGTCCCATGTTCTCATTAAAGAATTTAAAATTAGAACGTAGATTGAAAACGTTCATTTTTAAATCGAAGGGCCTTTTTATTGGAGTCGTTTTCTATTAAGTTCGGTATTACAACTACATTCGAACCTTTCATTGTTTTTTAATGACGGTTGCGGAAACCTGTTAATTTGATGAAGGCTGGCACTTTCGAAAGTACCTCCGTGCATATAACTTGCAAATAATATTTAAAATATAGCATAGAGGTATATTTGAACTTTAAATCTGTAACTCTTATGAAAAAAATAAATTTTGCGTGTGATGTACATATAAATCCCACTCATTTTAAAATAAGTAGCAAGCGTACCGTTTAAAAGAGGCAAATGTACTTATTTAATGAACAAGTTTTTTCTACTAAATTAACTAGTAAGCACAGCGATGTATTATGACCACAAAATTAGGTTCCGGCAGAGAGGTCCTCTCAGACTGCAGCATTTTAATTTTTGGGCACTAAGATGATAATGATGCAGAAAAATAAAATGCCACAATAGGTACTGCTTTTTTGTACCTACAAACTCGAGTACGAAACAGATCCTTCGTCATAACTTCATATTATTCCCCATATAACCGGTGAAACAAATGACAAGAAGAATAAACAAACATTTAGTATATGTTTATTAAGTTTATCGAGGAGTTTGTTGCATTGGAAGTTTTCTAATCTAGTATTGTAGTGGTGTATATTTACATCGTCAAACGCAGCTATCTTTCGAGCACGTATAGTGTTTTCAGTATGGCCACTCGGGCAATGGGAAATTCCCTCTGACGGATATTAGTCATTTTTTTTTGGAAGCCTTCTTTCCCCCCGAGCCTCCGATTTACGGAGTGGGGGTACTAAATATTTATTTTAAGTCAAGGCTACGACAAACGTGGAGGAACGGTGAAGTTATTCCTCTTTGGTTCATCTTCCTATTTTCGTAACTCTTCAAAATTAATGAAAATTTTCCCGACAATAAATAACAGCGTAAATTCAGAGGTATTTCGAGCATAATTTCGTAAATTAAATATGTATCGGAATGTTTCTGTCTAGAATGTCAGTATGTTTCAGTATTGTTTAGTTGTCGATGCTATTCTGTATTACAGAATGGCATGAATTTAGTCATACAGTCGCGCCACTACATGTTCCTTTATGCTGCTTTAAAATAAATAACTTTATTTATTGGAAATTTAACACCAAATTATATTTGGAAAGTATTATCAAAATTTGCTGTGGACAAAACAATCGCCATCGCGATTAAAATAATGGAGTGAAGGGACGCCAATTAATTTGATTACATTTGGTCAAGCCTTCATCGAAGTAACTCGTATTTTGAGTGTGTTCCAAGTTCCAAAGTATATATTCAAATCATAATAAACAATTCAAGGTAGAAGTGAAGATTGGAGTTTGAGAATTGGCAGTTTGCTTTTTTAATTTTCGTTAATTTCATTTACTGATATCAAAATTCATTTCAAATCGCCGAAAGAGTGTGTAAGAACACTTCCGAACTCCCAGTTCATCTAATTATTTAACTAATTTACAAAAATTCCACATTTTTGAACAATTTCCCTGATTTAAACCATTTCACTAGATTCCCCAGAATATATATATATATATACTTACCACCGCATGACGCATTTAACTAATTAGATGAACTGGGAGTTCGGAAGTGTTCTATATATATATATATATATATATATATATTATATAATATATATATATTTTTTTATGTTATTGTTCTCGATATTTTACTAACTGTATTAATAAACTAATCGTTAGCTTACCTCCTAATAAAATTATAACACAGTTTTCTGGTAAATTCAGAAAATGATTGTTTCATATAGACGCTGTAATCATAATTAAAATACTTGTTAGGCCAAAAATGTTGATTTCTATTACCCTGGTAAGTGGAATCAGATACTGTAAACTGTTTATTTTGTCAGTTTCTTTGACCGTACAAAAATTTCAACAATTTAACTTCCTCAGTGTTTTATATTTGAATAGTTGTGTGTTATACCAAAGTTATACCATTTTCGGCAAGGTCTATAAGATTTGCATAATTCTTGTGTTATTTAAATTTTAAAGATAACCTACACATCAACATATTTTTTTCCATAAGTTCTTAGTTTTATAATGTCTCCCTCTATATCGAATATAAGTGGGAACGGTAGAAAATAAATAAAAACATGATAACTAAAGAATTATATGTGGAAGGAATGAATAATTTTTTTTAACGAATGACGATGTGTTAGAACAAAATTATTATTGACGGTACCAAATGGGTATGTAATGTAAAGGGGGATGGAGTTTGATATTTGAAAGAATTAATTTTCATGTTTCTGGTGATTTAAATTTGGTAGGGTGAGAAATGAAAAGGCAGATGAATGGTTTGGTCAACAGAAGGAGAAAAGATAAATAGTAACTGTATAAAATTAATGGAATATTACCTTCTGAACAACCTAGTGATAAACACCTATTTCCATCATAAAGAAATCTATACGATTATTCGACAAACATCAATTACAGAAGAAGCATAGTAAGTCACAGTTTAATAAAAAAACGGCAAGTGTGTGACGTGAAGATTAAGAGAGGCCCAAAGCCCATTTCCCATCACTACATGTCATTGGGCAAAAATTAAAAAGCGTAAAGATAAAGAGGAATCCAAAGAGCGAGTTGAAAGTGACATTAGTTCTGAAACGATAAGAACATATAGATTGAGGAAGGAGAAAAGAGTATATAGATTCATAGAAGTACCGGAAAACCAACGCAGAAATGCTGGGAAAAGGAAAATATAAAGTATAGAGAATCTTCTGAAAGCTGCCAGAGTCCTAAAAACAAATTCTATAAAGCAACAAACATTATAGTTAAAGCAAATAAACAAAATAAGATGGAAGCAATATTTTGGGTGAAAGAATAAATCAAAAATATGAAAGGAATATAGAAGGAATAAAAAACAAAATTGAAAAATAGATTAGAAAAATCAAGGAAGCAAGTTGAAACAAAAGTAAAGAAAGGATAGTAAAAAATGGCTAAAAACACTGGAAAAGCGGAAAACAAGCCGGAATATGTATCGAAAGATAGGATAAGATAAATTATTAACGAATGATGCGCAAACGCATGCTGAAACAAATGCAGAGCGGGAAAACAATACCAAAAAAAATAACTACACTGCAAAAAACCAGACCAGAGTATGGGAGGTTGTCGGGAAATAAGGATAACAACATGAAAGAGGGGGAAGTAAAGAAGGGTGAACTTAGCAAAAATGGGAAAATATCAAGCTTAATAGAGTGACAGCATCTAAATTAACATGGAAAGGGAGCCAATTCCCAAGGGTTAGACGAGAGGTCGAGCGGTCCTAAAAAGGGTTAGAATATTTGACGACCATTTGAACTTGGGGAAATGCAAAAGACCTTACTGAGCATATTTTGCCTTTATCAATTTGTGTCAAGGTGTCTGAATGTGCCTGTTCAGATGATATCATGATTATGACAGGAAGTCAAAATTTTAATACATATGAAAAAGGTACCACATGAAATGAGAGTTAATACCCGAAGATAAAGGTAACGTTAACCACTGAAAAAGGAAAAATTCCAAAAATAGTTGGGAATAGAACGTTGATAAGCAAGTAAAAATTTCCGCGACAACTAAAATGATACTTTTTGATACTATTTGTAGGGCAATACTAATTTTATAGTAGCCACAGGGATACCAATAAAAACCATGAGAGTAAACTAGAATCTTTGGAAACAACTCTTAGGAATTACAAGAAAAGACAAAACGAAATACGCATGTAGAAGGACTAGATATAAATTAACATTAAGCTAAATTTTTATGACGTATAACTTAATACCATACCAAAACATCAAACATGTACCATATATTGAGGTGATAAAAATGAAATGTGTCGCTTGCTCTTTTTTTTATAGGTTATGAACGTCTTCCTCTGGAGAAAAGCGTGAAAAAAAATTTCAGTTTTTTAATGAATGCAGTTTTTTAATTTTTTATTATTTATTTTCTGTGTCTTTTCCCTAAAAAATATGGACTACAAACATAACATTAGTCAACATTGCTCGTATTGACTTTTTTGTGTAAGAATGGAATATCAAAGTGGTTAGGATGAATGCAATATATTCTATAATCATTAATTATAGATTGGTGGGATCATCTCTTACAAATAGACAACAGAAAAAAATATGGGAGGCCAAAGAAAACAAAAACAGGAAAATCCAGAAAAACATGGGAGAATGTTACAACTATTACAAGACTATTCGGGGAAACGAGGAGTAACAGTGACGGAGACTAAAAGTGCGACACGAAATAGCGATAGGAAACAATGTGTGCTGAGGGACTAATCATTCGTTTTGCACTGTGCAAAATTGTTTAAACACATGATAAATTCAAGGAAAAACAGCAGCCAAGAAAAATAACAGCTATTAGACATTTTCCAAAAAGCAAGGTAGTCTGTTAATAGCTACTGTATCACATTAGCTGGCGCAAAATTATTCAAAGGCATTATGTGAAAATGTACGGCGGGAAATTTGGGAAAAATCGAATAAATTACAACTATCAAATCTGGCTTTGTTTCAACCCATACATTTCCCATGTCCTTTCTTCAAATGATTTCTAATTGAAATTTTTAAAGTACTCCCGGTTTTTCCTCTTTTTAAGGTAACAAACTGTAACAGTAATTCACTATCTTAGTTCATTCCGTATAGAAGCAAGGCATTTGGGCCCTTTCTTCTTTCTGGTTTTCCTGTATTTCTTTCTGGTTTTCTTATTTCACCTTTCTATATCCATAACAACAATGATACATATAAATATTCAATAATAAACCATTGCAAGTAAATCACATTTACAGCGCAAGTCAGTTGCGCATTCCACTTGGGACGCCCGCATAAGATAGATCGTAGCTTAAAAGAAAAAAAGAAACACAAAATTGGAGGTTTGGGAACGTTTGCGGGGCTCCATAACGTACCTAAGATATAAACAAAATACGGTCGGGTTCCAAATAATACCGTTGTATATCTGGGTTCCATAAGGACATGTTCATACCTAACTTTTTAATTTTAAGGAATTTTTTACCCCTCTCTTGGTGCGCGGCTTATATCAAATAGAATTAAAGAGGGAGCTGAGGTATACTCTTCTATCTCATCGTTTAAGGCCGGGATCATCAGCGACCCGACAATATATCGGGCTCATTAACGTACTGTTTACAAGTATATATATATATATATATATGTACTGTCCTGTGAAGTACGTGCACCCATAGTACCATTTATATAATTACAGTTTGAATTTTTAATATTTTATATTTTGACATTATCTTTAGAGAATTTAAATAACCCAGTATTGCTATTTGAACACTAGAATTTAGTGATTTATATTATTAATTTTTTATTCTTAAGAGAGGGTCCAATGAAACCAACTTACGGGAAATAATAAACGCCGCAACTTGTTTTCAAGAATTTACTTCGTAATAATTTTTGCCAAAAAACACGCAAAAACCTCTAATACATCAAGTCACCAACATTGCTAATGCTATCTGTAACAAGACGTGTAATCGTCAAAAGGTCAAACATTTCAATATTGAAGCCCTTGGATTGGTATCCTTGTGGAGACGGAGAAACAAAGAGAGAAAAAGAGAAAAGGATTTTTGGCAGAAAAATAAGTTTCTGAAGAAAGAATCTAGAAATCTTATATTAAAGCAAGTTTGGAAGGCATCGAAATTATGAAACAATATTAATACAATTTGGAAACATTTGGAAAGTAAAGAGAACGCAAAATTGAAGATTAAAACATCCAAATCGGAAGCGAAGGACGTTTGAGAATATAAGGAAGGACTGAAGAGAATACTACAGTGGATTTTATTACATACATACACACATCACACACAAACTCTAAGTAAATTTAACAAAACTTCGTCGTACCGGTTGTCGGGTTCCGCCGCGTCGTCGTTTGGTTTACACCTGACGTTTCGCCTACTACCTTTGAAAATGCCAACCACAGTAATAGGCAAAACGTCAGGTGTAAACGGCGGAACCCGACAACCGCTACAACAATAGTTAAAGGTCGTGAAAGTCTGAAACTCTACTTAACAAAATTTGTACGTATACTCTTGAAAATAAAAGGGGCACATCATGTTCTCAAATTCTTACTTTTATTTCAACTTACAACATCTCAAATTTGGCAATACACTTATTAAGATAAGTATTTTCTCTTGGATGACAAGTTTCATCTCTTTTCAGATAGCATAACGCCATTACTGTATGCTTCTGAAGCATAAGAACACGCCCGGCCTTAGTGGACATGCCCCAAATTTATACTCTGTAAACTGCAATACTGTGCTTTTTATCCCTCGTGCATTATAGACTAACAGCACTTAGTTTTTTGAGCGTACTGTCGAAATGGAGATCCAGAATTTTGACGGTTTTTCAGGTTCTTCAAATATTCTTTGTATTCTGAGATCTAGATTTTCACAATTTGCGTAGAGACAAACTGCGTATGCTGGTGATACGTGGACATCTCTTTTTTAAATACCTCTTTTACCAGGGTATTTGAAGGTCTTCTTAGTCTGAAAAGCTTCAAGCCTCAACATAAAAATGGCGTTACTTGTTAAAAATATTGTGGCAATGTAACTGCGCATGCGCTGAAAGATACCTTTAAAAATTTCATTTATGTTGGACGCTCAGTTATTGTTTAACAGACGCTTGTCTCAGTATTTCTGTAGAAAGTTGCAAAAATCGAATATCTAGCCGTCATCAAATTCTTGCATTTGAAAGGCAATATGCCTACGCAAATTATAGCCGAGGTGAACGCTGTTTACGAGGATTTTGTACCATAATTTGCCAGAGTGAAATTTTGGGCAGCTAAATTTAAACGTGGTCGTATCAGCTTGGTTGGAGATGAACATTCAGGGCGGTCAAAAATTACAACTACTACCGATAATGCCGGAAAAGTACAATGGTGCTAGAGGCTGTGGGCATCTTCAGAGAACATGCTTATAATATTGACCGAAGACTTGGGCATGAAAAAGCTAACCGAGCAATGGGTGTTGAACTCGCTCACTCAGGACCAAAAACGCACCCCAATGAACATTTCTAAAGCCCTGCTGAAGTAATTAATAACAGTAGATGAAACTTCGATACACTAGTATAGTCCTGAAACCAAGATACAGTCGAAACAGTGAACTGCAAAAGGTGAATCGGCTCCGAAAAGAGCGAAGACTGTTCTATCGGCCGGAAACGTGGTGGCGATCGCTTTTTGGGATAGTCATGGAATTGTGAATCGACTGTCTTGAAAAAGCAAAAACAATAACGAGGGCATACTACGCATCATTACTTGACAAGCTGAAGGCAGAATTTGGGAAGAAATTGCCGCATTTGATGAGTTTTTTTTCACCAAGACAACGCACCGTCTCACACTTCAGTGGTAGCCACGGGAAACACTTCAAGAATTGGGGTTCGAACTGATAGACCGCTCACCATATCTGGGCCCCAGCGTCTTTTTTCTGTAAGGCTCAAAGTTTCGTTCGGAGATTTTTATCGAATGAAGAGGCCATTATATTCGTAAACGCCTATTTTGCAGAACAAGATGCCGGCTGCTATTTGGAAAGGTTAAATAAATAGCAGCATTGCTGGGAAAAGTGTATAGACTTACGAGAAGACTATGTTGAGAAATAAAACTGAATTTGCCAAAAAAATACTTGCCTCTGTGTTAGGCCGGAAAATTTTCAGACTACCCTCGTGAGAGACTACATGATGACAATCCATATCCTGCTTATAGGATATCTTGGGGAACATTTCCCGGATATATTAAATCTAATATGGCAATGTGCCCATTCTATAGTATATCATTTTGCTGTTTCATTCAATATACTTTAGGTAGGACACAATTTGTGCAGACTAGGTACACCAATTCCAGTGGTGAGGTCAAGATTTTCAATGCTGAACATTTTCCAGTGCTTAGTGGCGTAATACAAGGCTCGGTATTGGGGCCCGTCCTTTCAATCTGTACATCAACGATATAGTCCAATTACTAACAGATATACATATATGACGTTATATGCTGATGATATTTCTAATTTCGTGGACAAGACTAAGCTTGACGTTAGCGATCTCTTAGCCATTCTCCTGGACTGGTTCAATGAGAATAAACTCTCTCTTAGCATGAAGAAAATTAAATTTATGGTACTTCATACCCGACAAAGAACTGTGGAAGTCGAATCTTTCTCGCTTGCAGATCGGCAATTAACTGACTGTAATCAGATCAAATTTTTGGGAATTACCTTCGAAGATACATTGTCATGAAATGCTCTTTCCCACGAATTAACAAGGAAAGAGCAAAAACGTACTTGTTTCGTTGTCTGCGTCTGCAGGTATCCAGGCAAACGCTTATAACTCTATATTATGCCGAGATTCAGGCAAGGTTGCAATATGGCATCTTGTTGTGGGGAGAATCTGTCGGAACGAAGCGCATCTTTATAACACAAAAAGCTGTTGTGCGCGCAATAGTTGGCGCTCACTTCGATGCGTTACATAAATAAATACTTACTTACACACTTACTTACTTTACGTGCTTCAATTTTATATTCTATTACAAAATAAATGATGTTCTTTCAAAACATCAGACAAAATTTAATTTTATAGACCTTAACGTTTTTGTTTCTATGTATGTTGTGGCCGGAAATTTTAGGGAGGCAGTCTACGATGGACTGTGCACGTCTAGATCAACATTATCAGCAACAATTTGTAAAGATGATTCGTTCCTATTAATAGCTTCAAATAAAACAAGTTGTGAAATGTTTAAGTACACAAATACATATTAAAGTGTTTGTAGTACAAATATTCCATAGTAGAATATATCCAGCATACTTCCGTTATTTCAAAAAACAGTTTCCGTGATTAAATTTCGTTACATCCAGTTTTGGTTACTAATTGCTTCTTCAATTCGCTACAAAGTTCGCAGACGCTTTATTTGATAACAAACAATTGTCAAACGTATCCGTCGCACATAAAATTTACAAAGTATCTTTAGATGCAAATATTTGGGGGTGCGTGTTTCCAGTTACGCTTATTTATTAAAAACAAAAATTTTCCAAAATTTTTTTTTTTTTC